>VWPU01009081.1:0-20827 GCA_013398955.1 Callaeas wilsoni
CATTCTGTGATTCCATGAAATATGTTGAGTACAGTGAGAAGCTTTGCAGACAGCAAGCATCGTGCTGGAAAGCAGAAAAAATCCTTTCCAAATCTTGACTGGAGATGGATTTTCAAAAGTTCTTGGCTATCACTTAAGGAAACCATTAATTGTGTAAATAAGCTGGATACTCAATATTCTGTGCTTCTGAAAAAAAACCCCACCCAAACCAACTTATCTGGCCAGTTTTATCTTTGTACTTAGGGGATCCAGGCTATTTTGAAAATTTGGAATTGATTCTGGATTGTGATCTCTTGAAGGAAAAGAAAACCAAAATAGTGAGTGAGTGGGAAAATCTGAACTTCCCTAGCCTCTGCTGTTGAAACAAAAACTATGCAGCAGCTCTGCATTCCTATGAAATATGTTAGTAATAACCATCCCGTGTTTGAAGGGAATGCAATCCCAAAAAATCCTTGGAGGGACATTCATTAATAGCATGTGGATGAGGTTTGGAGAATGGATTGTCAGGAGAAAAATGACACATTTAATAATTTCCCATCTTCCAGCAGAGTCACTAATCATATCTTCAAACATCTGGGAAGGAGTTCATTCAGTAGCACATTAATTTGAAAAGCAAATTGAGGGAATGGCTGAACTCTGCATTTGGCTCTGTTTGCTGCAGCCCATACGAGGCAAAGATGACGTCCAAAAACCAATGTCAGGGAATTTTTTTTCCAGACTGCTCCTGTAGGCTGGAAGCAGCCAGAGACAAATCCTTCTTTTAGGCTTCCTTCTTCCCGTTGGTGTGTGCTATCCATGAGGACCTGGAATATCAAGGAGGTTGTAGCTCTGTTTGGCAAGGCCGAGCTGGAATTCTGAGCGCTGAATTCCGGTGGTGGGAGGGTGGAATTTCCCAGGTGCTACACCTGGGAAAGCAAGAGCAGATCTTTACAGCAAGTTCAGATTTACCAAAACGTTATTGAATACTCTGGGCCACTGAAAACTGGGGAAAAGAATGACCAGGGCACGTGGAATATCCTGCCAGGGGCACTCTCTTTGTAGTGGTGACGTCTGCATCTGGATGGGACAAAATAAACTCAGTATTTCCACCAGACTATTTAAAAACCTTCGTCAGCCAGCATGGAGGTGATGCCACTAGAGCCACAATCACCTCTGGAAAACAGTTTTCCACTTCAGAGCAGCAGGATGGATAATTCTGTGGCTGCCAGTTTGATCCATGCGCGACTGGAGTTTTAAATGAAGAGACAAATCATGTTCACTGAATTACCCACCACATCCTTCCACGAGGAAAAAAACAAACCCTCAGCCAAACAGGATACTAAGAGCAGTTCTGTAGATTACAGATAAATTACTGTAAACTTTAAAAACAGAAGAAAAATGTGAGCCATGCATAGGAATTTATGAAAGCAGATAAATCCCAAGAAGCACAAAATAATGAGTAATGCTTGGGCAGCAGTGGGAACAGTGCAGGGTCATGGTTGGAATACCAAGTAATGGGAATTATTAAACCAGATGTAAAGTGCACAAAGTCCCTCTGGGGAGCACTGTGAGAGCTCCCCCAGCATCCATCAGCAAATGTCTCAGGAACATGAACAGTAAAAGGTTGGCAGGTTTGTTGTACCATTCTATAAAGCAATCTGATGATGAAGTGTCACCTGATGCAGAAATCCAAGGAGAAACATCTTACACCTAATAAGGGTATTAAGGGGGAAAAAAAAAATGCAACCAAAACTAGGATAACCATTTGCTTTTTTAAAGAGGAGAAAAAAATCCCAAAGTGAAGACCTGAAGCAGCTGAACTCTGAGTGAGGCAGCACAGAGAATAAAACAAAGGAAACAGTGAGGGGAACAAGGTAGGAGGGATATAACAAGAACATCAAGCCAGGAGGGAAATGTAGATGTGAATATTTGCCTAAGGTGTGCTGGCAGCAAAGAGAGTTTCCTGCTTGAAACATTTGATTGGCTTCCAGCTCCAGGAAAACACTTCTGGCATTTGAACCGGTGTTATTTATTTCTAGAGCCCTGTTAATACACACAGTGTTCGCCCTGAAATGTGGCCACACAAATAAAAAGCCCCTGCCCATACAGGACAGAGAGGCCGTTCCAGCACAGACAAAATATCTTTGTGCCCTCAGAGAAATCCCTTTTCTCTGTCCCATTGTCTCTGTGAGGGGGTTTTGTGCATCCCTGCTCTTCCCACAGAACTCTAACAGGATCCAGATCTCTGTGCCTTGGCCCAGCCCAGCTGGTGTCCCCACCAAACCCTTCTCCTGCTCCCTGCAAGTCACCCTATTTATTTATAGGGCTTCTTTTGTAGCGAAGCACGGTTCCACTGTTTCTGGGTCTGCCTCTGCTCCCCCAGCACTCAAACCTTCTGCCAGAGCAGGAGCAGATTTTAAGAAGTCAGAGGAAAAAGAGTCTGCTGGGCACGGTGCCCTGCCCAGGGGCTGGGCCCATGACATGCCAGGGCAGCTAAAACAGGATCTGCTGCCAGTGTGGAACCAAGAAATCCATTTCTTGGAGCGGTGTCCTTCAGTGCAGGCTGGGAACTCCCAGCCACATGCCCGGGAGCCTGGTGGAGCCTTCTAAAATAGTCCTGTCTGACAGCCCAGGGCCCTCTCCAGCTTCCCTGCGAAACCAGGAGCGAGCCACAACCCTGGAACACCCAGTTACAGAGGGCACATCCAAGGGCCAGGGCTAAAGCCACGGAATCCTCCCCGCCGGGTTGCAGCAGAGGCCACCAAGAAGGCTGAGCCTGCACAGACCGTCTGGGTGGTGGATTTACCTCACTCCCATGCCTGAGGTTCCCTTTCCGGCATCAAACAGGGCAGATGAGCACGCAGCCAGATGGAAGCTGACCTCACTCACTGTCTCAGTTACTGTCCCTTAGCCAAGGGCAGACTTTCCCCAGACTCTAAAAAAGCAGGAGACATGGAGTCCTCCCCCATCCCAGGAGAAATACTGGTTAATCCATATAATTAGGAAGGAAAGCTGAACACTGTAGCCCTCAGTGGTTTTCACATCTTTTCAAACACTGTCTTAACTGCAGAGCTAAAACAGGGATTTAAAAAAAATCTGTGAAAGAGGAGGAAAGTCAAAACTGGTCCCAAAGCACACGGAAGAACTTTGTTATAGTTAGTGATCCATGACAGCATTAATTTCTCTCTCGGAAGACTGAGTGTAGCAAAGCATTTGGAACTCAAGGAAAAGGTGCTCATTAAACCAGCACAAAGACCTAGTTCTGAAAAGCCCAGACCACATTCCAAAAATTACCTGTTACATGGCCTGTGCTAAAACGTAAAGATCATTTCCTGGAACGGGACCATTTGAATTATAGAATGAATCACCAAATCATGGAACGATGGAGTCGTGGAACGGTTTGGGTTGGAAGGGATCTTGAAGATCATCTCAGTCCAACCATGCCATGGGCAGGGACACCTTCCACTGTCCCAGGCTGCTCCAAGCCCCATCCAAGCTGGCCTTGGAGACTTCCAGGGATCCAGGGGCAGCACAACTAGAGAGGACCATGCACAATTATAGAACACCAAAAAACAGTAAGTCCATGGTGTACAGACAATTATTAATATTTTTAGAACAGAATCTTTGAGTAGCCACTCCAAGACTTTCAACTTGGAGTGATAAATTGCACCTACAAAATACAAATGTCTTTTTATTTTCTAGGTGTGTTTACATACTTACACACACACACACTCATGATTTTTTAAACTGTATGTACAGCTGCACACCCTCATCCCATACAGAATTCCATGTAGAAATGTGGGAGGGAAAAGGGACACCAGCAAGAACAAAGCAAAAAGCTGAGTGTAAGAAAGATTTCAAACCCCAAATAGCAGTGTCTTGGTGACATGGAGGGTGGGGCTTTGCATGTCCTGAAGGATCACGGAATCATGGAATATCCTGAGCTGGAAGGAATCATGGAATCCAAGCCCTGCCCTGCCCAGACCCCCCAACAATCCCAGCCTGGGCATCCCTGGCAGCGCTGTCCAAATGCTCCTGGAGCTCTGGCAGCCTGGGGCCCTGCCCATTCCCTGGGGAGCCTGGGCAGTGCCCAGCACCCTCTGGAGGAAGAACCTTTCCCTAAAATCCATCCTAAACCCTCCTGGCCCGGCTCCAGCTGCTCTCTGGGTGCTGTCCCTGTCCCAGGGAGCAGAGATGGGAGCTGCAGACAGCTGGAGATGTTCATTTTGTTGCCTTCTGAAGAGACACCTTGTCCTGAAATGGAAGAATTGACACTTCCAGAAAGACCTGTCCATTTTGCAAGAGTCTGATTTTCTTTGGGAGATAACCCGGATTTGAAGGAAAGCTTAAACCTGTTGGGATGTCCAGTGGATAAGAGAGGAAGCAGACCAGAGAGGTTGTCCATATGCTTCAGATTTTGGGGAGACCTCACTGATTCTTTCAGTACCTTAAGGGGGTGTACAAAAAGGAGGGAGAGGATGGGCAAAAAGTGACAGGACAAGGGGAATGGTTTTAAATAGACAGAGAGTAGGTTTAGATTCCATTTCTTAATCATACTTATATAAAGGAATTTCTGTCATTGCTCACTTTTTTGGAACACAATTTGTGCAGCGAGCTCAGTCCATGATTTCCCAATTTACAGTAAATAACTGTATAGGAGAGTAAGAAGATGGAGTTTCCCAGAGGAATGATCCAAGGCCACACAAGAGAGGAACCAGCTTCAAAGGCTGGGCATTATCTTCCAGTGAACCCCGAGATAAAGGCCTGGCACTGAACCAGAAATATTTGTGGCTGGATTAAATATTTAGAGATGCTGCACAACTCCTGTTACAGCATAACCTCCTGCCAAAACATCCTTGTTCACAGAGGATCCAAAATAGCTCAGGGACGATTACATGTCTGGTGAATTTATCAGATATCTGATTCCCCTCTCTGTCCCTGTCTTTCTTTGGGTGCTCCACAACCAAAGAGCATTTTAATTTTACCCTTTTAAATCAACCTTCATGAGGTAGAGTTTACAGAGGGAAAAGCCATCACAGAATAAAATACATTGCAAAATACACGATGATCTGTCAAGATATGAATGGGAGAAGTGCTTCCAAATATGCTGGAAAAAATCTCAGAATCCTCAAGGTGGGAAGAGCCCCTCGGGATCACCCAGTGCCACCCCAGCAGCACCAAAATCACTCCAAACCCTGTCCCCAAGGGCCACATCCAGACTCCTCCTGAACACTCCCACAGACAGGGACTCCAAACCTCCCTGGGCAGCTCATCCCAAGGCCTCACCACTCTGCCAGTGAAATTCCATTTTACAATCTCCAACCTGATGAAATTTGAGGCCATTTCCTCTCATCCTTTTGAAAGAGTTGTGTCCACGTGAAATTACTTTTGCTGCCTTGAACTTTTCTTTTGCCATGAGAAATTTTAAAGCAGTGTTTTTGAAGAATGTGACCACAGATGACCCAGAGAAGAAGGAAGACAAAACTTAGCAGTCTTCAAAATTTTCTGTAAATAATAATGTGGTGTTATGAATCTATATAAAGAGGCAGGATAGATAATTTTGCAGGGTGGTTATTTAAAGTTTATTGGGAGGAAGGGGAAGGAGGGTGTTAGGACATAGGTAGGCCTCAATGATCTCAAAGGTTTTTTCCAGCCTAGTTAATTCTGCGATTCCGTGAGGGAGATAAGCTCTTGGCTTGCAAATAAACCTCTCCAAGAAGTGGTCACGCGTCCAAAAAGCCTCAATGATCTCAAAGGTTTTTTCCAGCCTAGTTAATTCTGCGATTCTGTGATTCCATGAGGGAGAAAAGCTCTTGGCTTGCAAATAAACCTCTCCAAGAAGTGGGCACGAGTCCGAGCCCAAAAAGTGTGATTTTTTTTTTTTTTAAATTTTCTTTTTCTTGTGTTCACAGTGCTGGTGAAAGGCCAAGTGACCACCAAGTACTACCGGCTGCTGTCCAAGCAGGGAGGCTGGGTGTGGGTGCAGAGCTACGCCACGATCGTGCACAACAGCCGTTCGTCACGGCCTCACTGCATAGTGAGTGTCAATTATGTCCTTACGTAAGTCCAAATACTTTGTACCATTACCTGCTATCACTAATTGAGTCGTTAACAAATAAATCCGCCAAGTTTTCTTTGCTTGTGTCTTCCAGTGTTGTTCTGTGCCCTCGTGTTGCAGCTTTCTCTGTTCGGATGATCCCATCTCTTTAGTTGAGGAAAAAAAAATTATTATACTAATTATTGTCATTGTTATAGAAATCCTCATCTTGTCCAGGGAAGGGCAATGGAGTTGGTGAAGGGTCTGGAAAACATCTCGTGAGGGAGCTGGGGGGGCTCAGTCTGGAGTAGAGGAGGCTCAGGGGGACCTCATTGCTCCCCACAACTCCCTGACAGGAGGGGCAGTGAGGGGGGGTCGGGCTCTGCTGCCGTGTCCAAAGGGAAAGGAGGAGGGGAAATGGCCTCAATTTGCACCAGGGCAGGTAAACATGGAAAATTGGGAAAGAAAATTCCCCTGGAAGAGCGGTGAGGCCTTGGGATGAGCTGCCCAGGGAGGTTTGGAGTCCCTGTCTGTGGGAGTGTTCAGGAGGAGTCTGGATGTGGCCCGTGGGGACAGGGTTTGGGGTGATGCTGGTGCTGCTGGGGCGAGGTGGGACTGGATGAGCTTGAAGGTCTCCTCCAGCCTTGATGATTCTGGGATTTTGGGATCAAAACCAACCCTGTGTCCTTTAGCCACAAGCACACGCTGCTGACAGGAGAGGAACGTTGCTCCTTTTCCTTTCCTCGCGGTTGATTTGCAGCGACCAATTCCTGACAGAGCAGGAGACAGATTAATTGATCTCTGCCTTTCCATGGCTCCAAACCATGGGGAGCCACGGGTGGCTGAGGGATCATGATACAGCTCAGGCTCAGAGAGCGTGGATGCTTCATCCAAAGGTGTTAATGTGGTTCCCAGTGGAAATTTTTGATAGACTTGCATGGGAATGAGGTCACCCCATAGGATTCTCTGCCTCCTGACACCCCCAGACTCAGTGAAAACCTTGGAAGAGTGAAAATCAAAGCATTGTGAATGCTAACACGTATTTTTACAGGAGTTAGTTTGGATTTTGCTGTACGTTTGTAATTTATTGGGCTGTTCTTTTGCAGAGATATTGAGTACAAGGAACTTCAGTTGTCACTGGACCAGGTTACCATTTCCAAGTCACAGTTTTCATGCAGAAACTCAGTACCTACCTCGCAGGAAACAAGGAAAATTGTAAAACCCAAAAGTAATAAAATGAAGGCAAAACTCAGAACAACACCTTACCCGCCACAGGTAAATTTTCTAGCAATATTTAATTACCAGTTGTTCTCACAGAGTGCTTGGGACACTGTAGAGATAATCCAGGACTGGATTTACTGTAAAACTCACTCTAGGATTGTCTGGCCCAGGAAATCCCTCATAAAGCAGGATAAAATTAGACCCTTTTTTCCTTGGGGTGAAAAGTACAGGTAGCACAAACCAGCTCTGGCAAGCAGTGTAAAACCTTTGGGATATGGAGTGTGTAAAGCACTTTAACCACAACGTCCTTGCTTGGCAAAAAGAAGAAAATCCTGTACTTGGAATCGTGCTGTCAAAGTTCCTGCTGGTGTAGAGTGTGTGTCATTTACTGCTGGTATGTGGAGTCCTTGATGTCAGGAGGGATTTCTGCCTGGAAAGGGTGCTCAGGCCTTGGCAGGGGCTGCCCAGGGAGGTTTGGAGTGCCCATCCCTGGAGGTGTCACCTGGAGGTGGCACTCAGAGCTCTGGGCTGGGGACAAGGTAGGCATCGGGCACAGCTGGGCCTCCATGGGCTGGGAGGGCTTTTCCAACCTTAATCCTGTGATTCTGTAGAATTGAACTGCCAAAATTATCGAATCAAAGCATGTTTTTTGTTCCCACGCGAAGACAAAGTTGTGAAGAGAGGAACTTTAAACGCAGCGCTCAGTCCGTCCCTCGAGCCAGCGAGGCCCAGCTCCGGGAGCCTGTCTGATGTGTTCTGTAGTTTCCTATAAAAGTTCCTCCTTTAACTCTCTTGCCCTTCTTCTTCCCCCCTCTTTCCCCCAGCAATACAGCTCGTTCCAAGCAGACAAACTGGAATGCAGCCAGGTGGGGAGCTGGCGCTCCAGCCCCGCCGCGAGCGCCGCCGCCGCCATTCAGGAACAGAACTTCCATTCAGAAAGCAGCGAACTCTTGTACGCCCCTCCCTACAGCCTGCCCTTCTCCTACCACTATGGACACTTCCCTGTGGATTCCCACGTCTTCAGCGGCAAGAAGCAAATGCTGCCTGCAAAGTTCGGGCAGGCCCAAGGGGCGCCCTGCGAGGTGGCGCGGTTCTTCCTGGGCGCGCTGCAGACCAACGGCGAGTGCCAGTGGCACTACGCCAACTCCCTGGTTCCCACCAGCCAGTCACCCTCCAAAAGCCTTCCCGAGCAGCCAGTGAACATCATCAGGCACAACCTCGCGCAGAGTTACGAAGGTGGGTGTCGCTCTGAGCAGAGAGAAGAAGCTGGGCCGCGCGGTGCCTGGGAAGGGTTTGTGTTTGCGGCTGGAGAACGGGTTTAGGAAACACAGAAAATCCGGGGCAGTGAAGTGTGCCAGGCATGATATTTAGAGTATTCCCATTTTCCTTCTTCCCGCTGCCATCAGCACTTGGTTGGGAATATTATCAAAGCTTCAGCTGCAAAAATGTGCTCACCAGAATCACTTTTAGAGCAGCGTGGTGATACCTCCTCCTTCAGCACTGGCACAATTTGCCCACGTGATTTGCACTCTCAGAGTCATTTAAGTGGAATTTCTCTGGTTGAAACAAAAGGTCCTTCAGCTCCAGAATAATTTTTGATAATTTTAACACAGAAATTAAAATAAACACCATTTCCATCAAAATTGAAGGCTGTCCTTTCTCAGCACGAAGCCACTCCGAATGTCTTTACCTTACGGAGTAATAATTCTGCTTCTCTTGATAATAATTCTGAATTTAAAAATGTCTCCCATCACCTGCATTAGTTCACTGTGCAGATGTCAGGGATAGAAATGCTTTGAAGGAAGGCATTGGCTTCTCTGAGGTGGAAACCCATAAGAAATAACCTTGAAAAATTATAAAAGAACCAAATGCAAAGATGCTCAAAATACCCTCTAATTACAGAATCACAGAATAATTAGGTTTGGAAGGCACTCCTGGAGATCATCTTGTCCAACCCATTTATTTCCCCTGTATTCAACCAGAACAGGGTTTATTGCAGTGGTTTTGGCAGGGATTGATCTCTCATTATAAACACTCTAGATCTCACAGCTGCCCCAACTCGAAAACGAAACCGAATCAAGTTGTGATGGGCAAGGAACAATGTTGATCAGCTAAAGAAACAAAAATATTTGGACAAACCAGACTCTGGCAATTCAGGCTGTTTTGGGATGGTGTCAAGCGTATCTTTAACTCAATAAATAGTATTAATTACTCCCCTGATCCAGCTTCCCCTTCAAGTCACACACAACTCTGAATTTCACTGCTCTCATGAATGAGCCTCGGAAGTTCTGCTGAGATTTCAGGTTGCTGCTGATTTTAGCAAAACCAGCTTTGGTTGGCCTGGATTTCCCCCCTCTTCCCTGCTTTGCTTTCAGTGACTGTGAGATTTATAAAAAAACCTGTTAACAATATGAAAAAAATTATAAACCCCCACCACATCCTAGTTTATTGTGTTATTAAACAGAGGAGCTCTTTTGTGATTCAAGGTGTATCTGAAAGTGTCAGAGAACATCAGCAAGTGTGGGTTTCTAAGCAGGGGTTCAGAGATGCAGTGAGGCAAGAGTTAGAGCGAGGAAATGAATTATTTATTAAATTNCCCCCACCACATCCTAGTTTATTGTGTTATTAAACAGAGGAGCTCTTTTGTGATTCAAGGTGTATCTGAAAGTGTCANTTTTATAAAGTAATTGAACAGTGTTTACACTTTTCTTAGGGTGATTGGTTAAAATCTTAGACACTCACTTAGAAATGTTTTTTCTTAATATAATGTACACAAGGTTAGAAGATACTAGATATGAATGCTATTTACAAAAACCTTATTTATTGTTTACATAATTTACACAGCAAAGGAAAAGTTCTCACAGAATGAATGCAAGAAGAGAAAATTTCCCTGCTCACAGCATTTCAGCATCCACAAGCAAGTGCAGAATTCAGAGCAGCTGTTACAGGATTCACAGGAAACCCTTCATTAAACTCCTTTAAGCAGCACTCCAGTTTATCCCTTTCCCTTCCAGAGCCAATCCTTGGATCTCATCCACACCTACCTGCACACAGCACTTTCATTAATTAAAAATCACTGATGAGGACTGAGGTACTGCTGTGAAGTCAGATAGAAACCCTCCTTTCTTGGAATGGAGGAAGCAGGAGGGGAAATTTAAAATAAAAAAATTTAGGTAGTCTCAAGGTAAGCTCTTGGGTACCAGAATCGAGTATTTATTCACTTAGGGGCATGGATATCCAAGATCCAAAGGGAATATTAAAATATAAAGATGTGAAAGTATAAAGATATTAAAAGCTGAGCTGGCTCCATCAGACAGAAGACGGAATCAGACATGAAATGTGCTTCCCACTGAGGAACAAATAATTTCTGCCCGGGGTTTTGTTCTTCACAGGATTATTTTACCTCACCCACGATGGACCTCACCTCACTGACAGCAGCGTTTTATTTCACTTTTCTGTGTTTAGGTTGAAAATAAGCAAGAGTGAAGCTCTTCTCACAGCCTAGAGCAGGTTAAAATCTTTTCCTCAGCTTGTGCTCCTCTAATTTGCTGCTTCCTTTGGTTGCTGTTGTGGACTGTGGGGGAAAAGGAGGAGTTTTAGACCAAAAATAGGAAATGGTTTTGTCCTTTCTAAAGATGCTGTGGGGGAAAAAAATCCCAAAACCCGACATCTTCTGAGGATAAGGATAAAGACTGAAATAAACCCTGCCTATTCCCAGTAAATCTGCAGGAACAGGGTAAAAAAAACCCAATTCCAATAAAAAAACCTTCAAGAAACTGCTGCTATTTTTCAGTCTCATCCCACATCATCATTTCCTCTTCAGGAGGAAAATGGAGCTGCAAAACCAGCGGTCCTTATTTCTGATTTTGCTTCTGCTTCTGCTTCTGCTGCTGGATTTGCGATATGTGGGTTCTCTTTGGAGCATTTGGATGCATTTTAATGGATATTTATTATGGATATTTACTGGGCGTTTGACGAAAGCTGGCTTGCTACAATTAATTCTCTGCAAAAGCACTTACGGTTGTGTTATTTAGGAGGGAAAAAATATGGCCAGACTCAGGCCTGGTCAGAGATCATGGCAAAAGGGGAAGGGAAAATAAAGCTTCCCCTACAGACAGTATTTACATCCAATTTCTGCAGCCTTGTTTCCTCCTCAAGTGGAGTCAGCGCTGTTGCGCTTTTGCTGAATTCTGAACCTTTGGAAGCAACGTTTTTTTCTTTGCTGGGAATCGCATCTGATCTTCCTTAGGTTGTCAACTGCTGCTTTTTTCCAGTGGCTCACTGGAGAGCTGACAGCCAGGGAGCTTCAAAGCAGGGAGGATCTGCTTAGCATCATCATCTTCGATCCAAAGGCAATGCCAAATATGACATCTGGCAGCCGGGTTGGACGCGAGGGCTATTCCACATCACATCCACGGCAGCATCTGCCAAAAGTGCCGTGGGCCAAAGACATTTTTCTCCACGGAAAATAGCTCCTTTTGGAGAGATCAGAGATTGGAGGATGATCGTGCCAAGCCATCAAAGCACTGGAGGCACGTAGCAGATACAAAGTGCCTGCAAATCAGATGTTTCTGCTTCAGGATCTGGTTTTGAAGCTTCCTCCACTTTTCCCCAGCTGGCTCAGTCATCAAAAAAAAAAAAAAAAAAAATCATTTCAGTGAAGGCAGCTGTATTCTTAGTCAGAAGTTTCCTTTGTACCCTTGAAATTGCTGCTGTGGGCACTGCAGGACCTGCTGGTCACCCAGTGGTGCTGTTGGCCCTTCTGAACCACCTGTGTGAAGCTTGTGGCACTCATCACACCAAAACTCGGGAAATGAGGAAAAATACTGAGAAAATCTGTGAAAAAGCCTCCCCAGGTTTAGCCAGTGCCTACTGGAAGAAAAGAAATGACATTTTGCAAAGGGGAATCCACTGGAGACAAAGAGGTCTGGGAGATCATTTTGTCTCACCTTTGTTTTTGGAGGGAGAATAACAGAGAACAATCAGCCCATGCCTTGGATGGTTTGAAATTAGGGTTCAGACCAGGACACAGCACAGAGACTGAGAGAATCTAAAAAATATCTTTTCATGAGCAGGGCTTGTATTAGGACCTGTCCCATCTTTGCCTTGTTTGACACAGAGGATAAACAGGAGGGAGAGGGACTTTTTGTTGGGGCAGAGAGAGACAGGAGAAGGGAAAATGGATTTAAACTGCCAGAGGGCAGGGTCAGATTAGAGATTGGGAAGAAATATTTTGCTCAGAGGGTAGTGAGGCCCTGGCACAGGTGAAGTTGTGGCTGCCGCTGGATCCCTGGAAGTGTCCAAGGCCAGGCTGGACACTGAGGCTTGGAGCACCTTGGGATGGTGGAAGTGATGCCTTGGAGAGGCTGCCCTGGAGCAGAGGCTGGGCAGAGGGAAAGGATAGAGGGCAGGGATTTATGGAAAGGCCTGCCCAGGGTGCACCTTGGGCAGTGCAGGAGTCTCGCAGAGACTGCACCCAGGATGGACACAGCCACACGTTTTTGGGACAGATAGAAGTTCTGTCCATTTGCAATCAGAGGTTAATTGTCCAATTCCAGCTTCAGGTAGTGCAGTCCCATTCTCCCAGTTTGCTCCCCCCCAACTCACTTTTGTTTCCATTTCTCGGGGCCTGAGACAGTGAGGTGTCCTTGATTCGCAGGCCTGGAGAGGAATTGTTGTGTCTGACCAAAACAGGAAAAGCAGTTGCTCACACTCTGTATGGAGCTCAGAGTTACACACTAAAGAACTGCAGGATTACAGATATATGGAAATATAAAAGCTAAGATCCTAAGGCATCAGAAGGTGTCCCTGCCCATGGCAGAGGTGGAATGGGATGAGCTTTAAGGTCCCTTTCCAACCTAGACCAATGTGGGATTCTGTGATTTACAACCTGATGGCTCATCCTCAGCCCTGCAGGATTTGAGATTACAAAATTAAGGGTGACCAGGCAGAGGCCAACTGGTGACTGTGACACCTCAACTTCTTCCAAGTTCTCTTGAGCTCTAAAAATAGAAAAGGACAATATTTTGTTCAAAGATTAAAGAAGAGCCATAAAGTGAAAATACTCTACACCGAAGGAGGACAAACCCATCCCTCCTGTGGACACCTTAAACCCAGAACACCTGATCATTAAACCGTAATATTTATATTTCAGTAGCTCTCAGCATCTATATTTAATTCACAGTAAAACCACCAAATGCGGAGTTAAAATCAGAGCAGTGAACTACACCAGTAAAATTTCCAAGGTATTCTCAAGCACATGGCTGAACCCTGGTTGGATTTGTGACCTGAAAAGGCCATTTTTCAACAGCTGGTGAGAACTCAGCTTCCTTCAGCTTCTACTTCTTGTGACAAAATATATACATGGAAATAGAAAAGAATAACTTGAAAGGTTATTGTTTCTAGGAGGGTGAAGAAGAAATTAGAACCAGATTCCTGTTTAAATTCTGGTGTTAATTATGTGGTGCAACTCCCTCTGAAATTAATGGAGCTCTGCATATATATATAAATATAAAAAAGGTACAATTGAGCTATTTCTGCTTCGTCTGTTATCCATGAAGGCTTTGCCAGTCTATTACAGCACAGGGAATATTTAATTATTAATGGGCACAGTTACATCACCAACCAACAGAGGGAAACTCCAAAACTTTTAAGACGTTGAATAAAATGGTTTGAAAAACAGAAAATCCATTTTTAAAAAAGCACTTACGTGTCCAGGGCTTCCAGTGAACCTCACACAAAACAAGAGCTTGGGTCTAACTTGAGAAATTTGCTCAGTGTGTCATTTTTCCTTTAACATAAAACTTTCAAATGTGCCTTGGAGGAGCTGTTTAACTCATAAACTGTTCATAGGAGAGGGCAAAAGAATTATTACTCATACGGTACAGGAGAAAACCAGGGGCCTTTTCTCCCACCACTTGTAGATGGGGATGTACAGAAAGGAAAAACTTCATAAGCCAAGCAGAAAATGATAAAAATAACTCAAATGGCTTCAAGAGTTCAGCTGCCATGCAGAAACTGAGGAGAAAACGGAGACTGCCCAACATATTTTAGATGGAAAGCCTGAACAGACATCCTAGTTTCATACTCTTGAAAAAGTAACAATTTGGCTTCTGATTATCTAAGAATACCCAATTTTTTCTCCCCCATTCAAAGCCTCGGTGCATGTTGTAACCTGCATTTTTGTTATTATCCACCTTTGTTACATGGTAGTACCTTAAAACCAGAGATACAGCGTTGCTGAAGAGGTGTTTATGTTGCTTTTCAAGAGATGTTTTTAATATCTGTTGTCAGCTTTTCAAAAGAGAAAAAGCAAAGCCTTTAACGTGACCCACTCTGGGTATCACAAAGAGATGTCACTCATTAGATACTGACATGTCACCTTCTAGTAGCTCATCTACATATTAAATATACCCCAAATAAATGCCATGAATTACAGAACCAACAGAACTCTGTGAAAATGAAGATCTTTGAGGTCACCGAGTCCAACCTATGAGCTGGATGTTCTCCTTGCAAGGACAAGCGTCCAATGCACTCCCGCAGTGACAGGAAGAATCCAGTTTATTCCGTTTATTTCTGTTTATTCTGGTTATTATTATGTGATTAAAATAATTCCACAGTTTTAATCCCGGAATCATTGATAGGCACCAATGCCACCCAGCTTTTAGTAAATTCTTTGCTAAATCTCTGAAAACAGCTTAATTAAAGCCAAGGTTTTTGCTTTCAGGTTGTATTTCCTAGCGTTTCTTTGGTTCAGTTCCCCTGATTTAACTATGACAGTAATGCCAGTGACTTATAATTGCTCCAAAGGCTCGTTGTCAGTAATTAACAGGTTCTCTTTTCCCTGCCAGTGCCCCTGTCCAACAGGAGGTACAGCCAGGACGCTCTGCCCGAGGCCTTCCCGAGCTGCACCGCGCCCGTGCCGGGCCGGTACAAGGAGGAGCTGTACGACTCCGGCATCATGAAACACAGCAAAGCAGAGGCCAGGATCCAGCCCCCCGCCCACCTCATCAAAGAGGAAAACAAGCTGGCTTTTAACAGAGACCTGCAAGAAAAAATGAGCATCAGCGAGGGCTCTTTCTCCAACTCCTTGCTGCCCAAATCCGAGTGCTGCCAGGCCAAAGCCGTGGGACAGCTGAGCCACCTGCTGCCCGTGCCCTCGGTCTACGAGCAGAGCAGGAGGATTTGCGTCAAAGACCCCAAATTTGGGCACATCGGCCACCACCCAGCGAGCCTGGAGGACCTGGACAGCGGCGAGAGGATGAGCGTGAAGCTCGACCACGACGCCGAGAGCGAGCGGCTGGTGGACGTGAGACCCTCGGGGCAAGTCCCCTTCGTGCTCCTCAACTACCACCACGTGCTGGCCAAGCACGGAGCCTTCCAAACTTCCTCCTGCACGGCCGCGGGCCACGCGGGAGAAAATTACGGCTACAATTCCGAGGAAGTCAATACGTTTCTTTACAAAAACCAAAGCCCCTCGTCAGCTTCTTCTCCAGAAACCCACAAGGAATCTGCACTACCCCATTATATTGGGACTTCTGTAATTATTGCCAACGGCAGGTGACAGTAGCACGGGAGGGGTTTTGCGTTTAATTAAGAAATCAAACCGTCATGATTTGCCAAAAAAAAAAAAAAAAAAAAAAAAAAAAAAAAAAAAAAAAAAAAAAAAAAAAAAAAAAAAAAAAGCATAAGGAAACACGGTGACATTTACTGAGCAGAGCTGGAGGGCAGTGAGGGACAAACTGGTGAGTTCCTGGCAGGCCACGAGTCCCAGTGGCCAGGAAAATCCCCTCCATCCCCTGCCGTGCTTCGGTGTCCCAGAGAAAGCTCTGGTGCCAGGGAGAAGCCAAGTTCCAGATCTTATTTTTGTTATTTTATAGTGTGCAACAAGAGGAAACGAGAGGTGTTATATGCAGAGGTTTATATGAAGAACTTTTTTTTTTTTTTCCTTGACCCCTCCTTAAAATAAACTCAAGTTTTTTTTTAAAAAAATCATTATCATAAATACGCATTCTAGTTTAGGGTTTTTTGGACAAATTGTGTGAAACCTCGCATCAACTCTCTCCACCCAACCCCCTGACAAATGGACTTTGTTGAGAGAGTGGTGATTTTGAGCAACCACAACACAGCTGTGCTACCCCAACAGGAAAAAAGCTTATTTATTAATTACCAAAAAGTTTTAAAACTAAATAAATCAACCCTAAATTTGATTTATTTAACACAGATTTCAGTGCTCTGAGATTGCTGCCACCACCATTTATCTTGACAAGGGACAATATGACAAATTAATAGGTACAAAGATAGGTATTACAGGGTTACAGGTCCTGTCATGGCAAATTGGGACAAATTATGGAGCAGGAACTAATTCCCCACAAATAAGAAAAGGAAACTCCTAAATCCTGTGTTTCCCTGAGTATTCTGGGGGAAGCCTGTGCAGATTTTCAACCCAGCCAGTCACAAATACATCTTAATAACAGCACCAGAAATGTTTTCTTTATAGTCAAGAGAATAATGAACATTTATGCCTTATTTTGAACTTACCAGCAGAACCATGAGCTTTGAAAGGTCCAGCTCTTAACACACTGAACTTCCTCCAGCATAAATCCTGTTGTCAGCACAAAGGCAGGGTTGGAATTCCCTGCTTTGAGCACTCCACAAATCCCAGACAGCACATTTGAAACACTCGCATTCAGGAATAGATTTTCACCCCTTTATTTTTAATTCTTCGTAGAGGATGGATCTGTGTGAGTTTTACTGACAACACTCAGCCCACGGTGGTTTTCAGCCACTTCCCCAAACACTGTGAGTGGATAAAACAACAAAAGACTCCCTAAACAATGGATGTTGCTGTAGATCCCACTCAGCTCCATTTCTTACCCTGATCCAAGCCCAATTCAGAATTTTTCAAACTTTCTCTCATCAGACTCTAAAGAGAATTTCACTGAAGAAATCTTGAGCAGCCTGGGATAATGGGAGGTTCCCTACCCATGGCAGGAGGTTGGAACTGGGTGAGCTTTAAGGTTGCTCCCAACCCAAAGCATTCCATAATTCTTTGAGGAAAATTCTTGCCTGGTTTGTGTAATATGGAAAAAACACTTGTTCATGGATTGCACCTTGTCAGAGAAAGCATAAGGCAATACTCAGTCCTAAAAATTCCACGTTCTCCATCTTTTCGATGCAGCAATAACTCCTCCCAGAATGGTTTGGGCTGGGAGGGACCCCAAAGCTCATCCAGTTTCAAGGTCCTGAAATGGGCAGGGAACTTTCCATTAGAATACAATAATAAAGTTATTTCCTTCTGTGTATGAATATTTATTGCTATGAGTACACAAAAATATTTTAAAAGCAAATGCTTGAAAACAATTTTCAGTATTTTCATTGCTTCCTATTAAAGGTTAACAGAGAAGGCTTTACTATCAAATTAATGTTCACTTGCAAGTGAACTTGAACTGAACACTCTCAGTTGTCTTTCTCAATTGCATGAAAAATACATTTTGGGCTAAACAGAACAAAAAAAGCCAAATCAGTGATTACAAGAAAAGCTGAAACCAGAACCAACCCAGCACAGTCACTCCCTCTGTAACCTTGGTTTGTTTAATGCTGGAGAAGCTGGCAAGTCTCCAGAAAAGCTGTAAACGTGGATTATAATCATCCTGACCCCATAAATCACAGCCAGGAGACACCAGTTGCTTTTCCAGTGGCTGTGGTTAAGAGCCCTCCCAGCCCCTGAAAAGACCCCATAAACGACCCCAACTCCTGAAAAGATAATTATGCCAAGACTCCCGGGTTAATTTTCTTCAATTAAATTAAACCCATGCCCTACAAAGGAACCACTGGCATCGTTGGCATCATTAAAAAGAAACCCGATGCCCAACCCCTCCTGCTGCACTTTATCCCTCATTAGTGGCACTGCTGCGTTTTGGTGTTCCTGGAAGTCCCGCTCACTATAAAAACACAAAAATTAGGCTTTGCTTGAAAAAAAGCCATTGATATTTTTCAGCACGGTATTTTTCCACCTTGTTATTCCCACTTCCAGGCTTTATTCCAGGAGCCTGAGCAGAGGAGGTGTTCCATCACTCTCCCCCAGGTGTTTTAGGGGAGGTGATGCCCAGGCACAGGAAATTTCCCCGCGAGGCAATAATGAACCAATTACGAACTCGCAGCTGATAATGCAGGGGAAGGTTCAGAAAAGATGGCAAAAGCAAATGTGGGAAAGATTTTTTTCCCTGCCACTCCGAAATTTAAACAGCAATTCCGTGTTCACGTCTGGGAGTAAATTACATTGGGAGAAAATCAGGGGTTTTGGTCAGTTAAATTACAGATGTTCTCGGCACAATTGCAGTGCAGAACAGGGCACTGCCATCACAGCGGCAGTGTTTTAATAATGAAAAACGTTTTTAAATCATGAACAATGTTTCTAATAGTGAAAAATATCTTGAATAATGAAAAAAAAATTATGATGCTGAAGGGGAATATATTGAATATATTATATTCATATATTGAATATATATATATATCATATATTGAAATATATGATGAAAAATAACCTCCTTTCTCTTTAGTATTTGAGCCACACCTTTGTCATGAGATTCCGAAGGATTGTAACTCTCAGGGGAGTTCAGACCTGGCAAGAAACTCATGGAAAATGGTTGAAAGAGAGTGAAAGAGGGAATATTTTATCAAAATCATAGAAAATTTGGGTTGGGAGGGACTTTAAAGATCTCATTGCAACCCCCTGCCAGCCAGGGAATCTTCCACCAGACCAAGGTAAAGCTGAAAAAGTGAATCCCATATTGAGGTGTCCCAGTTTTCATCCTCTTAATGGAAGCAGTGCAATGGAAACAAAATCAGGTGACAAGGGCACAGATTTGTCCCCAGGTCTCTGTGCCCTGTGATTTGAAAAAAGAAATTTTAGGAAATTAAGCACAATAGGTGCAAAATTGGGGAATTCATCACTGAAAGTGCCAATGAATGGGAAATCTGCCAGAATTTCTCCAGAAATCTCAAGACAGGACAGAAATTCTTTTTTTTCAGCATTTCAGTCACACTTCAAAAATGCCACAGAGGAAATGTTATTATTCCAATTTTTTTCCTGAAGGTTAGATTTTGCTTTTTTTTTTTTTAATATGATGCAGATAAAAGCTATTTGGCAAGTGTAGGTGAAGAAGCACGCAACCCAACCAACCTATCCATGCTCAGAATTATATATGTATTCCCTAAAAATGTAAAGCATTTTTGCTTATTTATTATGTAAAACAAAACCGATAAAATGTTAATAAAATCCTGTAGCCAAAGGAAAACTGAGTTGAATTTATTTTTTTTTTTTTACTACAAAACAAAGCATTTCACACAATGGTGCATATTTGAAATTTTATTTCAACCGTGACATGTCCTAGAATTGACAATTAATATACAATAAAACACACAGATTTCTTTTTCTATTTATTGTATTTTTGCCACGTTGCATTTTAAACGAAGACACCTGGAAGATGCAAATAACACAGGATCACTAATGAGATACCCAACACTTGGCAATTCTTCCCTGCAGTTCTCTTTTCTCCATCATTTTCTGACCTCTGCTCTTTCCTGGGCCCAGATTTAATTTCTTTGGTGTCTGATCAAGGCAGTGCATCCCCACCACCACTTAGACATGCAAATGCTCTTATCAAACCAGTTACCCCCAGGAACCAGCACAAATCTTTCCCATGACAGATATTTTGATTATAGAGAGCTCCGAAGGAGTTGCAAAAAGTAATTTTTTTTTTTCAGGCTGCTGGTGCAGCTGCATCAGAGAAAGCAAAGAAACGAATTTTTTTTACAGCGAAGCAGCAGCATAAAGAATTAAATGCTTTAATATTATTTCCAGGTAATAGCCCTTGATTTGTTGGATATATTTTAAAAAAAAAAAGCTCTGAAGTCTTATAAAACCTTTACTAGAAGCAGGATGTGCTGCCTGAACTCTGAAATGTGAAGTACATTATTACTTTTTCAAACCTTTGGAAGCAGCTTTGTTGCTGACTGGGCATGACCCACCCTGGACACACACACGTGCCAACACACCCAGAAGTTTTCCTACCAATAAACAACCCCTACAAATGTTTTCACCATGAGAAATGTTCTACCAGAGCCCAGGAGGAAAAAAAAAAAATGAAGTCACAGAAACACGGACATCGTAATAAACGGGTTTTTTGAAAGCACTTCATCAAGAAAATAGTTTAAGATATGACCTCAGCCTCACAATGGAAGAGGTGTTTTACTAATCCAGACAGCTGAACGAAATGAAACATTTTCAGTGCATTATTCCTGGGCCTGGAGCTGTCTGGACCTCTCCATCCCCACAGCCAGGGACACCCCACACCACATTTGTCTGTCACACGCAGAGAACAAGAAAAACAAGGGTTTTCCTGCAAAAATGTTGCGGCTTCCTGGGCGTGCCACGTTGGGCAGAGGAAGAGTCAGACTCCTGTGTTTCCCCTCTACCTGACAGAGGGTCAGGGCCTTCTCCAAGGACTCATCCACAAGGACTTTATCCAGCTGCTCCTTGTCCCATGGGAATTCTCCTTGGCTTTGGTTCTTCTGAAGGGAAAGCAA
>VWPU01009083.1:0-280505 GCA_013398955.1 Callaeas wilsoni
GCCCCCGGCCCTGCCCGGCCCCCGCCGTGCGCTGCGCAGAGCCGGCGTCTCGCCCGCGCCCCGCCGTGCCCGCGGGCTGCTGCGGCCGCCCGGGGCTCCGCGCAGAGCCTGGCACTGCCCGCTCCTCAAACCGAGTCACACGTTTTTCATTGCCTACCTGTGAGGCCTCGGCCGCTGCCTCCTCCTCTCCACCTGAGAGCAAATCACCCCGCTCCGCTCGGGCAGGTGGCCAGGCAGTGCGCTGGGGCCCTTTGCCCTGCTCGCCGCACTTGCCGTGAACCCGTCCGCTCCCATGAGCCCCCTGTGTGGCCTGTCAGGTCGGTGCAACAAGCGCACACACGAACACCCCGTACCGTTCAGGGCCGCTCGCAGCTTGTCTGGTGCTGCGAGGCGCACGCTGTGGCTCCCTGCCCAGGGAAAGCAAGCCTGATGACCCACCGAAAGATTTTTCCAGTGGGCAATTTCGCTGCCCCAGTGAATCCTGTAAACATCACCCGGGCTGCACATTGTTCCCCCTCCAAACCCCGTTAAGCTCTTGTTTGCCCCAGTGCCCCCAGCACTGTGAAGATGGTGAGGTGTTCGCTTGCTGTGGCTGCTGTTTGCTCTGCTGACCAGTGCCACTGCATTGTTTCCATGGGCTTCTCTGTTTTGTGTAGTGTATCCGATCTGCGCAGCAGGCAGCGAGCTCAAACCACCAGCTCTTTGTTCTTGGCACGTGGCATAATTAGCCCAATGGGATCCTGCCTCTTCTCTACTGGCAGAATGCAAATAAAAATAAAAGTGATAAGGCAATCTAACAGTAACAGCTATGTGATCGTCTGTAAATCCTCATTTCAGAAATGCTGAAACCAAACCCATCAAGCCAATCCTAAAATGAAGGAAAATCAGGAGGTCCCTCACCCTTCTAAGGAGCAACATTCCTCACTTTCATGTATTCTACTGTCCTGGCAGGAGGAGGACCAACTCATGCAGCTCGAGGTCCCAGTCCTCATTTTGGGGGGCAGCAAGAACCAGTTTGGCTTTTGTACTGACACAGGTGTACAATGGCCACCTTCCTCTCTCCTAATAAGATGCCTCTTGGTCATCTTTCTGTGTCTGAAGGCTGATTCCTTACTATGCCACCAGGCTTCAAAGAAAAGATTTTAAAAGGTCATTTTCTGGGCTATGCTTTATTCATTGCATTTACTTCACTTTAATTCTGGCATTTAGAGCCCCATCTGGTCCAAACCTTTCCCTGCAGCTCCCAATCATTTTTTTCTGGTTCCAGGACTAAACACATCCTTCTTCCCTTTTTCAGCAGTGGCACTCAGCAGCCTTCCCACTAGCCTGTATTTTATCCTGCAGACATATTTTTTGTCAGGATGAGCATGCGGTCATGTAGTGGGCAAAGCCAGGCCACATAACAAGTCCTCCTTCATGCATGGATAGCGTGAGGTGGGAGGGGCCACGGGAGGAGGCTGCACCTGGAGAGCAGGTGTCATTTGCTGAGTGCCACACACTCTGCGTGCAGCACCCTGGGCTCCATGTCCTCCTCCGTGCCACCAGCAGGTAACTGCAGGCTCGTCAGCTGTCATGAGGGCTTGGCTGGGGAGATGGGATGGAAATGCAGGTGCTGAGGCAGAAGAGGGACAATAAGGTGGAAGTGAAATAACTCACTCTGCAAAGGGGGTTTTGTGGGTGTGGTATCACCACCCCTATTTCTGCAGCTGTTCACAGCAATACCAGGCTATCCATGGCCTGCAAACTGTCTAATTTTGCTCAGCCTCCTTTCTCATACCAAAAAAATTTGTAAGGCCAGTTGTTAGTGTCTGAGACAAGGACAAATTATGCACGAGAATTATTTGGGGCAATATCTGAAAACTCATTTACAACCAGTCTTGGGGACTGTGTCTTTCTGGAAGTCAGCAGCACTCCAGCATCTCTTTTCAAGAAGAATTAACCTTCATAAAAAACATTTCTCAAACAAAATACTAAGAGTACTTTTTCTTTACCCCTTTCCTCTCTGTAATAGTCTTTGTCTTTAATTTAAACTTCTGCTCAGGCTTATACCTGTACTCTGTAAGCCATAATGCTTACCTATAAAGACACAAGGGTCAGTGGAGCAGGTGAAATAGCATCTACTTGTTCTTATATTTAGGCTTCCTCATCTGTGTGCAGACAGATTATCCAAGCCTACAGGTACTGAGCATGTAGCTTGTTTCTGATTCTTACAAAAAGTGTCCTACTTTGAGAAAGGAAGCCTGGGCTCAAAATATTTCCCCGAAGGATTAGTGCAAAGGCTGTTTCTTAAAGAAAATGGGTTTTAAATAAAAAGTGATTACAAGGTGCAGTGCAAATGGATTGTGCCAGCAGCTCTGGTGCCTGAATTCATTTGTGTCAGGGGCTTTGAGAACGGGATGCATGTTAGCAAGGGCAGTGTGGGAGTATATATGCATCAGTGATTGCATGTATAACTGGTTATGCTTGAGTGCCACTCGGATATGAACCAGTGAGTCTAGAAAAAGCATTAAGTCTGTACCACTGCATTTGCTGAGAGAAAGGAATAGGTTTTAAAAGAGAGCTTCCAAAGTGCCTGAATTTTATTAGAAGGTCTGATGTGAATCATGCTCTTCAGAAGGCTTGCAACAGGGACTTGGCAGCAGAGGAGAAACAGATCTACTGAGATGTTGCAGCTAAGCTGTGCACAGATGGCAGACTAAAAGCCCAAGTATAAACAGCATCTTTTACAATGTACACATCAGGCTGGATTCTCAGCTAGTGATTAGACAAAAGTGCTTGTAAGAAAACACCCAGGCTGGAGAAACCCACCATTATGTGGCGTGTAAGGCCGAAAACCGAATACCATTTCAAAGGCAGCCAGAGACCAGCCAATGGGTCATTGAGCCAAGCAATCTGTTTTTGCCTTGGGCCATCTTCATTTCAAACACAACAACCATTCCCTGTCAAATGAATACTTTCTTTTTAGGAGGAATTAATCTCTGTACCAAATCAAGTCATGGCCTATTCTGTGTGTAAACAAGGGGAGTCTGCACAGGAGCCCAAGTCCCTGCGATGCAGCTTCATACAGGTTCTGATTTATTTGTACACAAGGTCTGTTTCCTCAGGCACGGGGGAATACTAATGCCCTGCACAGAGCTGGCTGGCTGTGCTTTTATGGCTGCTTGCAGCCTTGCCCAGGGTTGTGAGAAGCTGCACAGTCCCCACTGCTTTGCAATGAAAAACACAAAGATGGCATGGGTGGCTGCTAATTATGAGTGGCTGCTAATGATGGAGGGAGCTACAGCCCCCTCATTCTCTGTTGGTAAACCCATGTCTGGCTGGGTAGGGGCCATCCTGGAACAACTGGAAGCAAGCAAGAAAATTTCCACCATTTTATGTATAGGCAGCTCTTCGTGTCTCTCTGAAGCTGGGATGGAAGGTCTCAGGGTTGTTTGGCTGCAAGCTGCACAGTGGAAGGAACCAAACGTCTTTTCTTTAGTCTCAGAGGATCTCTGAGAATAAAGGGTCTGAGGTTCAGCTGGCACAGGTTGCTGCCCAGTGTTGCATGCACCAGAAGGAGGAAATTAGTCTTTGGCATTAGGGAGAACAGAGAAACAGGAAGACACGTGGATTTCTAATGTTTGCATATCTATTTCCTTTAAAAAGTCTTTGAATTGGCCACACATTACTGTGACTCTAAGAGAGGAAGGATTTCTTTGCTGATAGGGCCAAAACATTGAGTGGTCCAGGTGATGCAGTGATGAGTGCTGTAATCATCAGTACAAACTGCCTTACTTTAAAAAAAAAAATTCTTTCAAAGTTGCTTTGACAAGGAGAAAAGACTTCAAAAATAGAGCAAAGAGTTTCTGGGAGGAAGTGTTTCTCTTTAAACTCCAAGTTAAAAACAAAATGACCAAACAATGCAGAGTTCATGGTTAGTGTCTATTTGATAGCACAGTATAAAATAGAAAGAATGAAAAAAAAATTGAAAATTACAGATTTTGTCAAGTCTCATTTGAAGTGCATTCATGGCACCGTAAGTGGAATCCTCTTTTAGTTGCCCCAAGCTGTGATTTACTGTCAGATTAATTATATAGAAAGAATAATGGTTAGACTGAACAGCAATAAAAGTGCAGTGGTTGCTGAAGCTTGTGCGGCAAGACTTTAACTTATATTAGGGGAAGAAATGTTTATCAAAAGGTATGTTTTCAGGACTCAAATGTTTTTAATATTCTGTGTTCTAGGTCTTCGAAGTGCACGGCAGCTTTAGTAAACTGATCTAATTTTCCTGATGACCAATTGCCCTCAGCTGGCTGAAATGAGAAATGCAGGCAATTGAAGTTTTCCAGAAGTTGGACTTGGATAAGTTAAAAGTAAACTGTTCTGCCAGAGGCACCATATAACTGGGAAGCAGATTTGTCTGTAGTTGGGTTATTTTGGATCCTGGCATGGGTCCCTCACAGCTGACTATTATAGAGGTGACTGCACTCCCAAACTTGGTATTTTGCAAGAAAATGTTGATCTCCCTCAATAAGTGCTGGAAAATCCAGCACACAAGAATGTGTCTTCCTAGGCACTAGATTTGGAAATACTGAACTCTACGCTTTTGTGATCTGTTAAGCAGTTGCAAGTATGAAAGCATGTGCCCTCATACATGTTGGATATCTAGCTGACCCTTGAGATGGGAAACTTGCTGGAACAAATCATCAGGATTTCCCATCCTGTGCTTTCCATAATTTCTCCCTTAAAAAAAAAACCACTCATCATAGAAACCAATGTCAAAAGGTCTGTGAGCAGGACACAGATGTTTCTGGATTGAGAAGAGTCCATGACTGTTTTCACAGGCTTGCTCATTTGAGGCAAATAAGACAGAAAATGACGAGATGGGTTTCAGAAATGCATCCCACTCACTAAGGAGCTCTTGCTAGTTTTGCTGAGCTCATGGGCATCTACAACATCCACAGTGGGACTTTGGGAAAGTAGGTGGATATAGGACTTAACCCAATTTTACAGTCCTCCTCGTGCCTTTAGCAGTCATCTTTGGTAATCAGAAATTATTTTCAAAGAGGTAGCATTCAGGCTCAGTCCTTTTAAACACCTGTAGATATGGATGAACACCTGAAGAACTTGACTGTATTCCTGAGGCTCTATAGTAGACACTAGAATTTTTTTTCTTCCTCTTACACAGCCGTATCCTGCTTCTTCAAGTGTGCTCTCTTTCCTTGGAGATACAAGGTGTTTTGTTTGTGTCTTTTGCAGGTGTGCTGATTTTGGCTGGATTAGAGTTAATTTCCTTCACAGTAACTGGTGCAGGGCTGTGTTTTGGGTTTGTGCTGAACACAGGGTTGATAATACAGAGATGTTTTTGTTATTGCTGAGCAGGGCTCACACAGAGCCAAGGCCTTTTGTGCTTTCCATGCTGCCACAGTGGTGAGGGGACTGGGGGTGCATGGGAGGTTGGGAGGAGACACAGCCAGGACAGGTGATCCCAACTGACCAAAGGGATATTCCAGACCATGTGGTGTCATGCTCAGCATATAAACTGTGGGGGAAAAGGAAGAAGAGGGGACATTTGGAGTGATGCCTTTTGTCTTCCCAAGTAACCATTTCATGTGACGAGGCCCTGCTCTCCTGGATGTGGCTGAACACCTACCTGTTCATGGAAAAAATGGAATAAATTCCTTGTTTTGATTTGTTTGTGTGCCTGGCTTTGTTTTCTTTTTTAAATTAAACTGTCTTTATCTCAACACATGAGTTTTCCAGCTTTTACCCTTCCAATTCTCGCCCCCCCCCCCCCCCCNCCTGTTGGTGGGGAGTGAGCAAGGGACTGTGCAGGGCTTAGTTGCTTGCTGGGGTTACTTTGAATCCCAGCCTCCTATTCAGAGGGCAAAAGAATATCCACTGTTCTTCCAGGAACCAAGTACAATCTTGTTTCTAAAGGCAGATTGCTGAAGCACAGTAAGTTTCACCTATAAACTTCTTTTGTTCTAATATTTACAGACTGAAGTGATATTCTGGATTTTATGTGCAGCTTTGCACTGTGAGGTTACAAAATGCCAAAGCACTATGAGATTCCTCCCTTCCCACAAGATTTGAGCTGTTTTGCTTAGTATCTTTCCATAACAGTATTTCTGAGGTTGGGCTGCCTGGCTAAGTATATGCATTTTTCTGCATGCTAGGAAGAAGGAGCCAGAGTGCTGTTAAGATTGCTTTCCTCCTAAGTTCAGCTTGAATGCAGAGTTGAATGCATCTGCCCTTGTCTTTCAAAATATGAAGAAGAGAATTGGCACTAGAAAAACATGGACTCATCTGGGCAGATCTCGTACATGGTAAATTTCTGGCACCCTGGTTGACCTGGACCAGCTTCGTCTGATAGAAGGCTGAATAAATGTTTTTAAACACTCATCTATATCTTGAAATTTCTTTTAACTTTCTTTTACATTGGATTGAGAGGAATGAACATTGCTGATCCTTGATGATCTGAGAGGGCTGTGTGCCAGGAGAGATGCTCTTGCCTAGGCAGTATTATTTCCACACCCCACAACTCCAGAGACTGTTGAGAAGTCATCCTTTTCAGTCCAGCTAACATAAATACTTCAGAAAACACGAGGAAGGAGAACCCAGCTCAAGGTCTGCCCAAGTAAATGAGAGCATTTGAGAGCTGGTACTGGTAGGCTGGGTATTTTCCCAGGGAATTGTGTGCAACACTGGCACCATTTACCTGAAGGAGCAAGGCGAGTGGAACAAACAATCGTATGACACTAATACCTCTTACATAAGCTCAGATCCACAAAAGTATTTAGAGGCTAAATTCCCTTCAATTTCATTTATTAGGGCATCCAAGTTCCTCCTTGCTATGTTAAGCCATTTTAAATCTTGCATTGGAAAGAACCTCTTTTCCACCTTTGCCTCACTCTCTTTTCTCACAGAGATGCACGTTTCAATGGCCACATGGCCAGTGAAGTGCCCAAATGCACCCCTACATCACCTGCTTAGGCACATAAAGCTGCAGCAAACCACATGGAGGAATTAAATCCTTGAGGGCCACTGGCAACTTGCAATTAGTCATGAGTCTTTCTTCCACTTGGTGTCTCCCTTTAGTCTCAAATCTGGAGCTAGATCCCCAGTAGTGCTCTCCTGGGGACGAATATTTTTTATTTGCACCATATAAAGCACCCTAGAGTTTCGGTGGTGCACCATGACTCCCCCGTGATTAGCAACACAGAGAACTCACAAAATGTGAGACTCCATTTCCCTCCCTTCCTAGCTGTATAGCTTTGCTGTATGCTTCCCATCAGTTTTAAATGTGTTTAGGAAGTTCAAATATTTATTTTTGATTACTCTTTTTCTTTGAGAAAGAAATACATTCATTGTCTAATTTGATCTAATTTTTCTTACAGAGAGCTAGGGCTGATTTGACTCACCCTCTAATAAGTGCTAGAGAAGTTCACGGGCATACAAGAGAAATGCAAAATGTTACTTTACTCAATTAATAAAATAGTATTTTTTAAAAGGATAATTTCAAAATAACATCAAATAAGAGCACACTCTTTCCACTTGTGCAGAAACAGAAAAGGCAAGGGATATTCTAAACTTTCTTCATATTGTAGTGGAAAAAAATCAGGGAGAGGAGAGATGATTTAAGCATTTTTGCACTAGAACTCAATTTCTTTGTGGTATATAAGAATTAGTTGATAGGGAAGTCCATAAGCTTGGATTTGTTTTCAATTTATGTATAGTGCAAGCCAGTTTTTCAGTGATGAAAGCTACACTGGAACTCTGCTTTAAAGACTTCAGATATTTGCAGCTACATGGAAAACACTGCGGCTCACAGCATAAATGTGCTAATGTGCTTGATTCACTCCTGCTTCTGGGCCTTTTCTGTTCTGCCAGTTCCTCTGAGATTAAATCTCTGAGAGAAAGTTGTCCAAATCTAATGTGTTTGGCAGTCCCCTCAAATAAAAGCTCCTTTCTCGAAAGACTGCTTGGTGTCTTGCTTAATTCTGATCTGGAGACCTAGAGACTAGACTCTCAGCTAGTATAAACGAGGGAAGTATACCACATAACAGCAGCTGAGGATCTGGAAAATAGTATCTACCAATAACGTCTTACTTCATGTGGGTTCTATCCAAATAATTCACTAGCCCTCCTGTGGGAGAACAAAGCACTGTATATTTCTTTTTACGAGCTGTTTTGCACATAAATGCTCTTTGCAGGCCTAGTACATCTTCACTGAAACCAGTGAGAGCAAGTTGGCAAAATCTGTGCGCAGCTTATTTTTAAATCCTTTTAAAATCACAGAGGAATGTTCATCAGATTGCAGATCCCCAATGCAAAATAACTGCAAAGTGTGCCAACGTTTTCTTAGAGTAGATCTGAGATAATATATCATCCTTTTGTTGTGCTTGCGTGGGATGAGCGGGGTATCCTGGATTTCCACGGCTGTGAGATACCGAGTTTGGATGAGGATGGACATGCCATCTAGCGGCTGCTTGTCCCGGTTGCTTGGACAATATTACCACAAATTATTAACAGGATCCCCGTTTGCCTCTGGAAAGTGGAAAAATAGACATCACAGAGTTTTATCTGAAAATCTTAAGTGGTCCATTTCTTCCCTGTAGCACCAAGCTGGAAGATTTCTGTATTGGGCTTCATCTGGTTAGCCGGATTTTCAACAACCAGTGTTTCTATAGTAAATCAGTCAGGGGTTTGTCCACTGTCACTTCCTCTGACACAAGAAAAGGAGCTTCTGTCACTTGCTATGCGTGAAGGTTTCCCTCTCCAGAAGATTTTGCCCTCTTCCACTTGCAAGACTTTCCCCACCATGCCCCATTTCACTCCTACCCCTCTGAGCTGTCTCAGCAGCTCCACTTAGTCCCTGGTGCAGGGGTGCCACAGGGGTGGTAGCACTGCAGAGGAGGCTCTGGAGCAGCTATAAACAACTTTTTAATTCTAGCCCTCATGCCAAAAACTGACTAAGGCTGCTATGAAAGGGATGTTAGATGTGGGAAAGCAATTTTCAACCCTCAGGATCCTGCTTGCCACCAGCAGAGTTTCCCCAGCAAGAAGAGGCAGAGAAGCATATTCCACACTGTTTCTAGACACCCTCCACTGAGCAATCCCATACATCAGGCCAATATCAAATGCAACCACAGGGGAGGCTTTCCCTTATCTTTCAGGACAATTACCAAGCTATACATCACTTGAACAGTCTGGGAACTATGGGAGATTGTGGTTTCTGGTAAAACGGGAGAATCTTTTCATGGTTAGCACTGGCAATGAAATTTGTAGCCCACCTCCCTCTGAGCTGAGCCATGGGTGATCATACTTGGAGATGAGCTTCTCTCAATGTCAAAGGGCAAATAAATAACTAACTATGTGTGAATGTGCATTTCAAGGAAAAATCATGCTTTTTTCCCTTCTCCCTTCCCACCCCTCATTTTGCCTTGGAGAGGTTACAGGTTTCCTCAGGTCCTCAGAGAGGTTGAAAACCGTCCAAAACGTGCTTCAGGAAAGTGATCGCTCAAAGTGAATCAGTTTGCAGCGTCTGCTCACCATCTGTGTGCCTTTAGGAGATTGTCACACTTTCGGCTGGCTTCATCCATCTCTCTAATTCCTTGGTTACAGTCAAAACAGTTTTAAAAGAGTTCGGTTCCCACAGTGGGAAAGTAAGTTGGACGCTGCCTGCTGGCATCACTTCACCCAGGAGCAGCTGATGCCTCTTGGAAAACTTTGAAAAGCAGATTTCTCTTCTGAGTCAGTTCTGCTGATGTAGCTTCTACTCTGAGAATTACTCTGCTCTCCTCTATTTCTATATTTGTAAGGGCACTTGTATGAGAAGAGGATCCTGCTCTCCTGGAAGGATGCGCTACCTTTGGTGAAGTCATGAGCATCTGTGCCATTGGTTCACTCACTCTGAACGACCTGAACTGGTTGATTTTCAGGCAGAAGGAGTCTGATATGATGAGCCATGGCTTTCTGGTCTGACATGTTTTGAATTATTATTCATCCTCTGTTACATTTTTCATAGAAATGCCCCAAGCCACTGACAGACTTGGTTTAGCAATAAGGAAATAATCGTCTCCACAGCAGTTAATGGGATGCCAACAAAGATGCTATGTGGCTGAGTCATCTTCATGTTGCAACAGTGCTGCCCAGCTAGCCACCCTACGAGATTTAGCAGGCCCAGACTTTTCAGCTGGGATAATTCATCTCTTGCAGTGTCTCTCAATAAGCTTCAGTAACTAGAAGGGTGAAAAAAATGCCTTTTTCATTGCAGAAGACAACTGATGGTCTCACCGCCTAAAGTGCTGACTGTCCCAATATGTATCTTCATTAAATTTGGCAGTCAGTAAGAAGGTTTGGAAAAAAACTGTCCTTTCATTGTCTGAGAGCTCAACGAACGATCCCATAGCACCCACTGATCTGTCACTAAGCTCAGACTGTTGGCCCATGGCTGGGTTTCTAGTGCACATCATGGCAGCTAAAGAGGAGTTTGGTATCGGAATAATCGTGGGGGATCAGGGCCAGGATTAGAAAGAGAGAGGAAGCAAGAGACCAAAGATCAGTTTACTGTGAATGAATGATTACACCTTACTGCTTGCCTGCTCTCTAGAGGGATAATTACATCCACCCTGCTGATGAGCAGCACCAGCTCTCTGCTGCTTCCACGTCATGAGCAGGAACAGGTGTCTCCACAGCTTTTCTTGCCTATTCACATCTTACCACCTCTTGCTGCAGTGTGAAAACTGTTTGACTTTGCTGCATTGGGCCATCTATCTGTGGTAGATCCCTCCCAAGAGGGCAGAGTTCAGTTGTCTCACTCTAAGTTCAGTGAGGCTCTCTGCATCCTGCTCAGGAGGGAATTGGCCAGGTTAATGGGGCTCTCCTCACTCACCTCTTCTGTAGCATGATTTGTAGACTGGCTTTTAAGATATGACCTAAAAAGGCAGCTACCAAGCTGTGTCCAGATCTCAAACCCTTATGTCCCCTATTGAGAACTGAGGCCACTACCCAGAGTTGGACACGACTGAAAGGACGGGCAGCGTGTTGTATCCTGTGGTTGAACAAGAGCACCATGCTCCAGACAGATTGGGTCCTTCCTAAGCAGCAGCTGTAGGTACCTGGCCCTTTCCACCCTAAGGGTGACTGTGTGACTAGGAGAAGGGAAGGGGCCACTTCCTGGTGGCCCTTGGGGATGGCCTGATTCATCCTGGCAACACAGAGGTCCAAGTGGACATTTATAGCACAATTCCCCGTAAGGGATTTATGGTTTGGCTCTGGCACTGTGGCAAGTTGCTAAATACTATGAGTGTGGTATAAATTGGTTGGAGGAGGGGCACAAAGCCAGAGCTCCATGAGCAACACGCAGGAGGTCTTGCTGACTTATGTGTGTGGCAAAATGATGGCTGAGGAGGCTGCTACCAGAAATGTGGGTATCACATGTGTTGCTGTAGTAGATGCAGCATCATGTAAATATTTAAGAGTTACAGCTATTAAAATGGTATTCTGTAAGCACAGGGTTGTTTCCCCTGTAAAAGAGGCCAACTCTCTTTTGCAGTACCAGAAGAAATAAGTGCATCTCTCCACTCCTATTTCACTTTGCCCTGATGTACACTAAGACAAAACCAGAAAAGAGTAGAGAGGGGGGCAGTTAAGAGGAAAAATATGTTTGCACTTCCAGCATGCAAAGAGTTTGAACATTTCAGTTTCATTTGGACCTTGAAGCACACTGTGCACCCTAGCTGAAGGCCAGACACCTTTGGTGTGTTTGTCAATGTTGAGTTGAGGAGGGAACATCAGTGTGTGGCATTAGCCAGCTACATTCCTTTCTAAATTCCCTCTGCTGGCCTGAGGATTAGTGTGCCACAGCAGCATGATCCCAAAGCCTAGCAGGGCTCATGTGTGCTTCTTGGCTTTCCAGCACCTTACTTCAATGTGTACTGAGAGGCTATAGTGACAGAGGGGAAGGCTCTGGTTATGATCCCGTTGAGAGCTGAGTGTTACCAGAGGTCATCACTGCTGATGGCTCTCGCCTGTGTGAGAGAAGCCACTTGGGTTTCATCCAAACCTTATACTCAACAACACTGAACCCATCACCACATCTGCTTGCACAGCTGCACAGCCCCTCACTGGCAGGCTCGGTGGAGAGAATAGTGCTGAAATATGGTGCAAGGACTGATGACACAGTGTCTTTTGTGAAGATAAAGGGAGGCTGGTCCTTTTCATCACTGCTTAAGCAATTGTTTCCGATGTTTTTGCCTTGCTTTTGTTCTGGTCAGGATGGAAGTTGGACGCCCTACTGGCTGGAGGACAACCTTTGCCAGAAGGTACAGCTCCCTGGATGGGGGTGGACAGTTCTCACTCCCAGTTCCCTGGAAGGCTGCCCCACACTGGGGCATCTCCATCTGCCTTACTCATTCTAGAAAGCCTGGTGTGCAGGGACTCCCCCGCTTCTGTCCATTGGCGTGTCCTGTGAAAAGAATGGCCCTTCAAAAGGGTTTCTGCTTCTGGCTCAGGAAGTAAATGCAACACAAACCAGTGACACTTATTCCCATCTGACCCCCACAGTGGTCCTGTTCCTAAACAGACGCCCAGCTCTGCTGTTCTCCTGCATGCAGTATGGCAGCCACGAGTGTGGCTGCTGAACATCAAAGTTAATTAGCATCCAAAAGCAAATAAATCAATCAATACATTCCCAGCCTCCTTAGAAAATCTCATTATTGGGAACCGACCCAGGCAGCGACTCCCAGGAAGAACTACAGAGGAAGAGATCCTCCAAAGCTGTAATTTTTAAGGTTGTACCACTTGGAGAATAATTACAACCAGCAAAACAATGTTCACATCTCACATTAATATAAAGTAATGACTGCATGCCTGTAGCCAGCTAACCACAGAACTGAGAAGAGACTGTCAACTCTTCTGCCCTGCCATAATACAAAGCATCTTGGAAATGCTAACAGCCACTGCACGCCAGCCCCTTGTCATCCCTCCTTCTTAAAGACACAGACCGAGGGCTGCTTCAGCCTCTGAATGCTGCTTGCACAGGAGATGTCGTCACCAATGAGTTTCCTTTCTGCCTAAACTAAAAATGAAAACTAATATGTTTATAATTTTCAGTGAAGCAGAATTTTAAGATAATTTCAGGCATTTATAGAAGTTCTTGTTGCAGAAAAATACTGCTTCTGGTTTTGGAAATGTGTCAAATTTCAAAATACCATTTTGTCTTCTTTCATTTCTACATTATATTTGCTATCCTTTTTACACTACTTTCAAGTGTGTGTCCAGCATGTGTTTATGGTGAAGTGCAATGAAAAAGTGGAAGCAAAAGCACAAACAAATAAATGAAATAATAAGACAAATAAAATCAAATAGTATTTTTGAAACCCAGCACAATTATTTTTAAAGCTGGAAAAAAATCTAATATGAAATATTTTTCTATGGGAATGAAAACGGAAATCAGGAGTATGACATCATCTCCCTTTAGACTGAGATAAAAAATGAATAAAATATGGCTAGAGTATTCTGGAGAGGACACCTTTGTTGCTGGTAGGATATACTGAACGGATTGTTACCAGATTATCTGTCATCAGGAGGAGACTTCTGTAAGTTTAGAGTCAGTCCCTACTTTTGGTAGTGGAGGAGGTTCATGTTACCATCTTTATACGTCAGATTAATTAGCTGTCTTAAACAAAGTGCTCAGGAGATCGCACTATTTTATCAGAAAATTCTTCTGCTATGACTTGGTTTGACTCTCTCAGGAGCTCTTTCATGGGTGATGCAGTCCACTTACGCTTCAGCACCCATGGTCTCATGCAGGATTTTGGAAGATTTCCCTTTGCTCTCCCTCATCTATTGTGTTTTTAGAGCTGTCAGGAGGACTAGTAACACAATTGTGTAGTGGTTCTTTATGCTTAAACTAAATAAATAACAAAAGAAAGAAAAAGTCAAAGGGCTGTGAGGGCAGAGATCGTGCCAAAATCCATGAAGTCAGCAGAGCTGGCAAGGGTTCATGAAAGATTAGAGAACCACCACTGGGGTTTTAATGGACTGGAGTAAATCTAGTGACAATATTATTTCAACAGCCTGGGTGCAAAGTTTTGCAAATGATGTTCTGCAAAAGAGCCAGATCAGCAGTGATGGAGTACTGGTTTTAATTTCCACTGACTGGACACCTGCTTTACCTCCGGGAAAGGATGAGCTGGAAGCTCTTTGTGTGCCTCTTGCCATCTACGGGCCCAAGCCCTGGCCTGAGGGGAGGCCAGCCAGCATCTTGAACTGCACAGACAGGAGTGTCCCACTTGGCAGCCACCGAGGACATTCCTTGGCTCATCTGCAGAGCTTAACACCAGAGGCGTTCATGCTGTACTTGGACCAGAGACTGCAGGACAAGGCAACTAACTTCTCTGCATCTCTTCAGTCCCTTTGCACCCTCCAAACAGCCCAAACTTGCCTCATGTCCTAGTGCAAAGCTGTCACCACGGGGCACAGGGAGAAAAACAGCTCACTCCTGCTGATCTGCTGGAACCCCCCGAGACACCAAGGGGAGGAACCTGAAGGGGGAAAAGTGGCCTGAGAAATTGTGCTGTCACTCTGTGTAACTTTGAAGCCACCCCTGGAGGTCTGTCAGCAGCTGACATATGTAGGATAATCTTTATGCTTCTGCAATCCAGTTCAGGGTTGAAAAGCAAAATATAGAAGGTGTCATCAGCTCCCAGCTGGAGCCTCACCTTCTTCGCTGGGGACAATTGCAGCGAAGTGGGGACTCTGGCCCTAATTTGCAAAAAACAGGAGTTTCTGGGTGTCCTGTTCCTTCATGGCACTAGGCAATAGGCAGTGAATCTCATTTATCTTCCAAGAATCTCAGAAAGCCTGGCAACCACACCGACACCATCTCACTCCAACTGAGAACTAAGGAATTTCGCCGCAAGATCCATTCGAAACTCGCTTGAGCTTTCCAAGCCCACTGTTCCCTTGGGGCAGGGGAGGCAGGGAGAGAGGCTTGTGTTGATTAATATTAGAAGAAACTCCCCTGAAAGAATGATAGATCATGGCTTGGTGACTCCAGAATCTTTTCTTGTTTCTTTCTTTGATGGGAGGAGGGGGAACTGGAAACAAAAGGCCTAGGAAGGGGGGAATGGAGGGAGGGGTGTGTTTTGAAATCTGCTTCCTTTTGGCCACGCTTGAACTTCCAAGAGCCTGGTTTTGACTGACATCCCTAGGAAATGGGAGAGAAAACTCCATGCTGAGCCGGCTCTGCCCAGCAGAGGAAGGAGGAGGCATCTGGCTCCAAGGAGCTGAAATAGATGCCTTTAATGTGTCTGTCAGCCAGCATCACAGAGGTGCACTTGGGTGTTTCAGCTGGAGCACTCTTTTGCTGCAGGCTTCCAGGGCCTCTTTGAGGTCCACTTACCTGGGTACTGCATCCACACTCACCTGGATGGCTCCAGGTGGAACAGTGAAGGAAGTCCAGATGCAGAGCCGCTGTGCATTCACAGCTGGAAAGGAGGGAATGGAGCCACTGTTGCAAAACCTGGCTTTGCCCTTCCTAGCAATCCCCTGTGCCAGTGCAGGAGGCGTGGAAGAGAACTGGGACTGTCACCCAAAGCATTTCAGAGACATCCAGTTCAAGAGTGCAGAGAGGAAGTGTGTTAATAAGGGTATCATCCATGCCATGCAGCTGCCCCCCTGCCTGCAACCCCAGGGGGCCAAACACTGGCCCATATGTGGGGCACATGTCAGAACAGACCATCACAGGAAAAAATGGGAAAACAGCCCTGAAAAGCGAGATCTGCTGCTTGTGTTGCATTGAGCTCAATGAGAAGGTGGAAAGGGAGTTAGGGAGAAATCAGGGTAAAAGCTGTCAGCATTGTCTAGAGCTTGAAAACTGCTGGTGAAACTACAGAGGTATTTGCAGGGTGGTTGTGCCAGGATGGATGCTTAGAACAACACATGGGAGCATTGTAGTTCTGTCTCCAGAGAAGTTAGGGGGATATCTCCTGGGTGAGCACTCACCTTATATTTATGAGTGGCTTCATAGTATCAAAAACACCTTCGTGCCTTCTAATGCCTCTCCCATGCACCCCTCTGAACAGATTACTGACTTTGAGTTTGCCCTTATGGCCAAGCCATGTGCTTATTGCCGTTCTCTGTGTTAGATCTCTTTAGCTCTTTACCAAGTAGGAGCTTCTAAAAGGCTCTTGCCTTTAGTCTCCAGTTTTCCTTGTCTGAGTACACAAATTTCTCAGCAGAAGACTTCTGAGTTTTCCCCCTGCAAAACTGAAAGCCTGATTCCTTTTACAGCATCTTGAAACATTTAGTTGTTTACATCAGCTTTTGCTAACTAGAGGGTTTTTTCTGAAAGGAGGAAGAGAGGAGTTCCTGTGTTTCCTTTACCATTGAATTCGCATTCCATTAATTGATATTCATCACTAGGATATAGGAGATTTAGCAATGTATCTGCCTACCCACGTTTGATGATGTGCCCATTTCTGATCATGAGTACTTTCCTAATGCTCACCCTAAGCAATAGGGTCTAGCAAGCCATTAACAGAACATGGTCAAACCCTCTTAATGAAAAGTGAGGGAAAGCCAGGTGGACCAGATCTTGGATCTGCTAGGGAATAAGGACAGTGTAAATGCTACTGCAGTTTGGCAGTTTGGGATATTATTTGCCTTTCTCAAGCCACAGAGGTGTTTTCTTGGCATTCTATTGCCAATGTAGTTGGGCTGAGCTTGTATTTTATCATGGCAGTCACATGACACCTTGTCATGATCACAAGTCACATCAGGGTGGGTTAAGGAAGCCTGTGGTCTCTGTCTGTCACTTGTAACACAGGCTTTCTTTAGGTTAGGGAAAAATTGGTGCCAAATAAAAGGAATGAAGGTGGCTAACGGCACAAGATGTTGATACTGGGAGTCTCCCTTTGTGCAGATGGCCTGCTGAAGCCCATAACACGTTGGACCAAAGCCTCAGTTATACGTTACACTTAAAAGGAGTCATCTGGCATTTGTGCAGCTGTTTTGGGCTGGAGCAGGTGTCCCTGGACTGACGGTTTCTCTGTAAGTTCCTCTTTTCTCCTTGGGCTTGTCTTTTAACGTTGCATCTTCTCCAACACCACTCAGTGCCATCAAGGAAGATTTGCCCTTGCCGAGGAGGTAAAGGGAGTGCAAGTTCAGCCAGCCTCCAGCCAAGAGCCACAGAGAGCAGAACTGACTGCCATGCTCTTGGGGAGCGGTGCATGAGCTTTCTGCAGAGCTTGCCCCTCTGCAAGCAAGAGCCTTCAGCCAGAGCCAACCGTGCTACATCCCAGTCCTGTCTCCAGTTCCGCACGCTGCCTGTGATGAATAGTGAGCCTGGGGAAACCCACAAGGCTTTAGCTCCCTATGTTTAACTCTCCCAGCACTCTGAAATCCTGCCCTCACTGTTGAGAGACAGTAAGCTTGCACGCGTCCAGACGAGGACTATACAATGATAGATAATACCAATAAAGCCCTGAGCTGTTCTGGGGAGGGAAGGGTGATTTATCCCCAGCTGGATGGCTGGGCTGAGCAGAGCGGAGAGCGGAAATCCTACGGGAGCTGCAGGGCACACATCAAACCGCATGTCACAGCGTCTGCGACACCCGGGGCGCCAGTTCAAAGCTGTCACGTGCTGCGGCTGGAGACTTAAGGTGATGCCAAGCTAATGAGCAAACGAAACAATAAATAACCCTAGTGATCATTATGCTCCCCTCCTTGGAGCTCGCCTGCTCCAGCCCTGGTGAGCCAGTGCTTCTCACACCCAATTACTCATGCTGAAGCCCCTCAAACGGAGCCCAGAGCAGACTCAGCAAACCATTCATCTTTGCAGAGTGGAGCCCTTTCAAGTTTCTCTGCGGCAGCCGCTCTGTTTATTGTTAAGATGAGCACACAGTTTACACGAACTGTTCTTATTTATCTTTGACTTTTACCTTTTAGGTCATTTCTTTTCACGTCCGGCACTTTCCAAGTTTCGACCAAACTTTTATTTATGTCCTAGGATTTGCTGTCTGAAACTCTCAAGCTCCCAGTGATGGAAAGGTGAGCTGAGCTCCTGACTGGGGCCTTTTCTCCAAGAGAACTGAGGTCCCTGAGGCAAATCACTCCTCTGGACAGAGATTTAGGAAGCTGCTGAAGGGAGGGGATGGGTGGGTTGTGTGTCAGGAGGGGGTGCTCAGATAAGTGCTAACAGCTGAGTTTTGCGTGACTTTGCGCTGAGGCCAAACATGCAGCCACGCTGGGAGAGAGGATGGATAAGTACATGGTTTAGGCATGATGGAGGCAGTTTGGGAATTGTTTGGCTGTAGTGTTTGCTTTGCAGACTGCTAAGATGCCTGAGGAGAGAACAGACCGGGGTAGCGTTCCCAGTGGTCTTCACATGTTGACCACTGCTGCATATAGTTGTAATCTTTCCCAAATTCCAGATCTTCCTCAACAGTCACCACAGCCACTGCTCCCCTGCCTGCAGTGACCATCTGTGCCTCGCTGCATCCGCCTGCTCTCTGTCACCAGCCTCACTCCAAGCTGTGATCAGGGCACAAACTCTGTTGCTTTTCAGATGAGCCCTGTAACAGTGACATAGAGGTGGGGGAGTCCTTCCATGCCTTAGTGATGATGTATCCAAACCGTGAAGAGCTAGATTTGGATTCTCCCCAGAGCCAAGAAATGGCAATATCTTTTACAATATCACTGTTTATGGTCAAAGGGCATAACTAGGGTGGGGTGCCAGCAGTCATGTCCCAGTTTACAAGAGGTGGAGCTCTGCCTGGTGTGTGTTCACATAGAAGGACAAGATGCTAACATGCAGGCTAAGGAAGGAGCACTGAGAGAAAATAACCTCTCCAGCAAATTAATCACTTGGAAAGACAGGACAGAGTGTGGATTTCATTGGAGCTATCTCACAGACTCTGAGACCTTGAGGCAAACAGCCAGACTCAACATGGCAGAGCTGCCTGTACCATCACCTCTCCAAAGGGCTTGGAAGCAGCGATGTCCGGAGGGATGGTGCTAGGCTGGCCATGGGCTCTGTGTGGGCCTCCAGACCTCTGTGTCCCTCATCTGTAGCTGTGGGAGGCTGGGGGCAAACGGGCCTTGTCCCAGCCTCCTGCAGCTGCAGGAGATGGAGCCGCAGACCTGCTGCTGGCTGCCACATAGCGCGGTGGAGGAGGCAGCCCAGGAGGAGCCACTGCCCTTCGCAGCCAGTTCGGTCTTTCTGTTTCAAAGACACATTGCCTAAGCAAAAAGTCACACATTTAAATTTCGTTCCAAGGGTTAATAACTTCTGCAATGATTAAAATGGAAAGGATTTTTTAAATTGCACATTCCTTTTTACTGTTGCTTTCTCTGGCCTGGCCAGGAAAATAACTCTGAAATTTTTTCTGCTTCTTCCTACTCATGATTTCTGAATTTTCTTTCTAGCTCTGTCACCAGCGTTATCACTTAGGTTAGCCAGTGCCTGTTTTTACCTTGGTTCTTTGACCTATGAAATAGTTGAAGAGCCTTGGCATCTCACATGTCCAATCATTGCATGCCAGCAGAGTACCATGAGCACTCTCCATGAGTGGTACTAAAGAAATGAGAGGTCTTCACAGCACCAAGAATATTTTCTCACCTGCAAGGGTCGGCATGCAGATGTTTCAGTCCAGAGCTATGCCGTTACAAAACTGCTCAGAAATATGCAGGGGCAAATTCTGCTCTTCATTACACTCACACAGCTCAGAAGAACTGCTCAGGTTCTTCACAAGGCAGATGGAGAGGGAGCAGGAGCTGGGCCCACTCGAAAAGGAAACGTATCCTAATTTCTGGGAGGTGGTGGTATAAGAATGGCCTCCCAGCCCAAGAAGGTACAGCAAACACTTGAAGGAAAGAAGAGCAGTAACAGAAGAGCTTCTATTTTTTGAGAGGCTTTGCTGACCTGGAGAGTTATCAGATATAGCCTGGTTGTGTTCATGTCTTTCTTCCTTTCCCCTAGGGACCAGAAAGGGTTAAAAACCTCCTGTGATATAGGTCTATGTTCACATTGAATCTACACCCATCATATATATATTGGCTTTTGAGGGGGGGAGGCGGTTTGCACATGTCACTGGCCATAACTCAGACTTTTATTATAATCGTGACCATATGGTTAATGGGACCTAATAAACCACCATTGACCTGGACACTCTGTGCACAAATCCCTTGCTCTCTTTGCTTTTTTCCTTGCTTGTCTGGGTGCACTATGCCAAGCAGCTGCAATTTAGTGACTCCAAAATGCCAGATTTTGTGGTCCAGCAACTAGTTAGTTTAGAAAGAATAAAACATTACACTGTAGCCTGATGGAGACAGGGACCGACTTTTCTCAGGTGACAGGGCAGCTGCTCAGTGCATTGGACAGACATGAGCAGTGTCTGTGTGAAGGCTGGAACAGGGGACATGGCGAGGGGCATCAGGCAGGCCTGAACACCAGAGGCCCTGGATGTGCTCCAGTGATTGCTGTGGAATTAAATCCATGCTTCTCCTGGTGCAAAGAGAGGAATGTGTAGCCAAGAATTTCAAAGAAACCTTGCCTTCTGGTTTTGGCAGAAGCAAAGGCTTCCACTTAATGGAACTTAGAACTGGGGGAAAAAAAGCTATTAAATCCTATCTTAAGCTTTTCTCTGGGAACCCAATCAAGGACTGATCCAGGCCATGTCTTCTTCAACTCCTTATATAATCTAGTTTTAAAATTATTTAAATAATGGACAGGTGATCCCAGCCTTGGAAGGACATTTATTTTTGATCAGTGCCATGCTACCATCTCTCCCACTTTTAATAATGCTGCCTTGTCACCTGTCTGTCCCTGACTCGCCTGCTCAACCCTCTCCATCCCCAAAGGGGTATTCCAAACCCTCAGCAGGCACGGCTGGACACCTGCTCACCAGTTTTGGTTACCTGAGCAGTGCTGCTCCTGTAGCTTTGCATATAGCCCTTTACAAGACCTCACCATCCAGAAATTTCTCCAGGCTTGGTTTCACTGCATTGCTCCCAGGAATGCTGCTGCTGACTGATTTTACAGGTGGGGGCCCAGGACAAGAAGTTCCTTAGCTTTCCTAGGGAGCTGAACATATGTGCCTTGGAGGAATGAGTAGTCTTGAAGCTATAGGTATTAAGGCATGTGGCTGACACATCAGGCTGAGCCAGGGTAGAGGTTTTGGTTCTTTCTTTTGATCCTGAGCTGAAACGTAATGTTTCTATTATTTGATTGGTGTTTTTGTGATTACATGCACCTGCCAATAATGATATCCAGGCACACTTGTAGGTGGGGTGCTATTGAAATTAAACTCTCTTTCTTCCCTAAAATGACTGTGTAAACACCAATATCAGCTCCTTGTGTCATGTTAAGAAAAGAGGGCTCCTGGTGCTGTATGACCATTTTTGAGCCATTCAGAACAGACACAGAGGAAACTTAAGCTATTCTGCTCTTCTGGCCATCTTCTCTTCTCTTCTCTTCTCTTCTCTTCTCTTCTCTTCTCTTCTCTTCTCTTCTCTTCTCTTCTCTTCTCTTCTCTTCTCTTCTCTTCTCTTCTCTTCTCTTCTCTTCTCTTCTCTTCTCTTCTCTTTTCCCCCCTTTCTTCTTTTCTTTTTTTTTTTCTTTTAGACCTCTTCTCTTCTCTTNTCTTCTCTTCTCTTCTCTTCTCTCTTTTTTATTTTAAGTAAGTTCACCCGCTGTTTGGAAAATGTCATATCTTCACCACAATACGCACTTAGAGCTCTGTTTCTTCTGACCACATATAGTTCACATGGCTTCATTTAGGACCTGATCTGAAGGCTGGTGGTCACAGCTGGAGTCATTATACTGTCTTTGATGGCTTTTGGAGCAGCCTGAGTAAATTTTGGTACATCTTCAATCATGTTGGGTAGGTATAAACTGTTACTCTTCGCAGAGCTCTGTCTCTTCTGAAACTGGAACGTTTTTTTCCTAACCAGTGGCAGCCTTGGCACTTGGATAGCCATAGGAAGCATCAGAGATAGATGGACACATAGACTGCACAGTGAGCCAGAAACATAGAAGGATGTGTTTAAAAATGTAAAAGCCAAAGGTCTACATGATGGTTTGGCCTTTCACAGGTGAGATATGAGAGGTGAAACCTTCCATGTCAGAAACAACCTGATTCCAAAATGGAGCCAGCCCTGGGACCTCTCATCCTCCATTCCGTCCCACTCTTCACACAAAAAACAGCCTTCCCACCCCTTCCCATGGCAGCCTCCTCTCGCACCACCCTGCCCATTGCTGCAACCACACAAGTTCTGTCTGGCTAAGAATTCATGGCTCTGGCTGGAGATCATGATGGGGGCACTGATTCTTTTCCAGCAAGTCCCCACAGGTCAGGTGCAGTAGCTGATATGAAAAAGCAGCCTCTGAGAGGGAAGCACCATATTTGCCTGGGTTAGAGACCTTTTTCTCTATGCCTCAGCACAAACAGCCAAGTACAAGTCTGCCCAGGGGAGCAGGCAGAAGCGTCCACAGCTCTGAAAATCTCACTTCAAGCAGGAGCCTTGGTGGGTAGTGTCAGCAAGTGACGCAAGGACCAGGCAATGACTGGGCAGCTTTGGGCAGTGCTAGGGGACGAGGGGCAGCAGAGGCACCTTTACTGCCATTGCCTTATACTGTGTACAGACAGGAAGCATCCAGCTCCACATGCATCTGTCCAACAAGCCCTTGCTTGAAAACCAGTACGAGCACAGCAAACAGTGGAGCAGCTTGCATGGAGGCACAGCAGGATTTCAGCAGCAAAGTGCCATCTGTCTAGTATCTCTTCGTCCCAAGGTAGGGTGTCATGCCTCATCCTGCAAACAGAATCAGTGTTACTCCTCTGAGATGGTTTCAGCTGTGCCAGGGGCTGCCAGTCACACAGGGAACAGTCCTTCAGAGCAACTCATAACAGACAGTTGACATTCCAAATGTCTCTGCCCGCAGGAGGGGAAACGGCAGGGCTCCCCGCGCCCCACGGGAGGAGTGTGCCCAGAGGAGAGGGAGGCATGTGGTCTTCGCTCCGAAAATGCTGGCAATGTTTACAAAGTCAGACACGTCAGCACAGTTACAGTCAGTGAAGTGAGTGCAAAACTGGGCTTGTTACTTCCCAGATCTGAGGGATACGAGGCAAAAACACACAGATGGTCGGCCACTTTCCATAATGAAACACGTCTTTATTGTCCCGAGGAAGCTGCATTTCACAACCTAAGCACTGAGGCTTGCTTCTTTTTTTATATATTTTATTTTCTCTGCAAACTGTGGGCAGTTTTGCCCCTTCCTTAAATCAAAAATTGTGGACGATAAAGACGTGTTTCATTACTGAGATCTAGCCAAGCATCTGTGTGCAATGGACTTCATTTTCTTCTGTAGGTTGCTGGCACAAACATTCCCAGACAAAGCCAGAGAGGAAACTGAAGTGAATGCAGGGATCTGAGTACTCCCAAACTTGGGGAGAGTTGAGATTTTGTGGCTACTTCTTTCTGGTAATGCCCAACAGCCACATCCTGAACTTTAAATGATGTGGTGAAGTTTAGGCACAGACTGGCTTTCCCAGACTTGAAATACTTGGGTGCCCATGCTGCTACGGTTCCCAGAGGAAGCACAAGCTCACAAGAAGTAGATACTGTTCTTCAAGGAATGACTAAATTAGTGCAAGGCTACCTTGAGGAACTTATCTAGAAAACACATTATGCTAGTGATCCCACGGCCTTTGTTTTGTTTTGTTTTGTTTCTATCCTCACTAATGGGATTGCAGCCCTTACGTCTGTTTGTAAGTCTGGATTCATGACCCCAGCAGGGCTCATGAGCACTAGTTTGGGAACATCTTCCCATAAGCTGGGCCTGAGCTCCTCCTCACCAGCAAGGAGGGGATGTGGTGTGATGTTCAGTCCCCACAGCTGCCATTTGTGAGGCTCTAGAATCCAGCTAGGATCCTGCCTGTCCAGCAGAAATGATGCTGTCCTGTTCTGATTTACACTCCTGACAGAACACTTAACAAATGCAATACTTTAAAGCATTACTGTATTCACCTTGGGACGAATCCATTCAGAGACACAGTACAAAGCATATGGTTGTGATGACAGCTCTGGGACCAGGATCTATTTGTCCCCAGTGCAATGGGGTTATTCCTGCAAGCATATATTTTGTGAGAAGTAGTTGGCTTTAATGATGTTTAAACAGCCCCCCCAGTTCTCTTTCACAGGAAAGACAGAAAGACTAAGAAATAAAAATAGAGGAAGAAGAAAAGGAGAGGGCCTCAAGAAAAAAAGTTATTTGTACCACAAGGAAAAGTATGAGGCTCTTGACCAGGCACCTGAATAATCAGAAGCATGTTTTTGAAAGCTTCCCTATCTGCATAATTTGTTACTCACCTGTGGTGGGTTCCCAAAGACAATAAAATCTGGGAGGGGAGTCGCCAAATGGGATTCTTGAGAACCATGATTTTTGCTGTAGGCTTGCTGTGGGAGCCAGAACTGAGCCAGGATATGTGCTTTTCCATGCTGTGGCATGGACATGAGACCCAGTGCTTGCTTGGTGAGGGTGAATTGTTTCTTGTGTGTGGGGACAGTTTTACAGTGGAGGTAGACCCCAGGGCTAATTAGCCTGGCTTAATATCTCCTTGCTCATAACCCAAGTCTTGGTCCTGGTTTACTTGGTCCTGGTTTCAAAATCTGCTTTGTCTTAGAGTTAGGAGCCAGCCAGCACACCAGTGCCAATTCAGTCCAACTCATACTGCATGAGGAAAGGGTGATAAGACACATTCCCACAGTGTCACCGCAGCATGACTCTCTCTGCATGAGATCTCTCTCTTGGTGCTCAAAATACAGCTGTTAATGGACAATTCAGGCATACTACTGTTTAACCTACCCAATTAAAACCAAAGATAATTGAGTCATTAGAAGAAACCAGGTATAAGCACTTTTACTGGGCTGTTGGAAATCTCCTCTAAATGCAGCAAATGTTGTATTACAAAATACAGAACATGAATGTTCTAAATCTGTATAACTCATCTTCTCTGCTATTTAGCTTTCACCTTTAAGTTCTTAAGTTGAAAGGACAACCAAGGAAATTAACTAGCCAATTCCTTGACTGTCCTTTCCTAAAGCACATGGCATTCAGGGAACCTGACCATCACAGAGTCTTTGGGTTCTTCTCCTTAGGATGTGTTTGGAGAAGAAAAATCCCTCTGTGAATTCACTGTCCTGTTGATCATTTTGTTAAAAATCCAAGTGATTTCTGGTGGCAGATTTGAAGAGCAGCTGGTGTCTTGGCTGGGCACAATGCAGAGCTGAAACTGCACTAAAATGCCCTGGTTACCCTTCGGAGGAGCCAAACAAAGGAGGGATGAAGAGCCTGAACTCCTGGCTTGGCTTGGCCAGGCTAGGGGCTTGTTGGTAGATATTGGCAGTGAGGAATGAAGTAGCAAAAAGCTGTAATACAGCTGAGCATTAATCTGTGTAAGAGGGCCAGCCTATGATCTCAGTGGTTATATCCCTTGGGAAGTAAAACAAAAAAAGAAAGACATGCTCCCAGTTTACTTCTGTGCTGTTCTCCGCTGTCCCACCTCTTGCTACATCTTAAGATGTCCGTATGGCAGCACATAGCCCGTTGTTTGCAACGTATCTGCTACAGCTTTCTACCCCTATGGTTCCCTCCCGGGTATTAGGCTTCAGGGCGGGCCATCACCTGGCCAGATTGGTGACCAGAGCCCTCCATGGTCTTGTACAGCAGGTGCATAAGGCCCTGCTGTCAATCCTTCTCTGTTGCCAAGTATGGCAGAAGACCACAGCTCTATGTGCACACAATGCTACACAAATTGCTGTGTAGCCACCGTGGGGCACAGAGTGACATCTTGTGAAGTGATGCTTCTTAAGCTGCAACTCGAAGGCTTCTGTAACCTGCAGCTAGAGCCAGAAAAAACACTTGGTTCTCGCAGCAGACATTTCCATGCTTTTTTTCTTCTTAGAAACGTGTACAACAGTAGATAAAGTGTGAAAAAAAAAAAGCTCTGCATGCTTTGACCAACATCTTCCCATTTGTCAGAGCTTGCTGGGAGAACTAGAGGAGTTCAAGAAACACCCCATGACTGGCAACATGGCATTATCTGTACCCACAGCTTGACATTCACCTTCTTGTTACAGTCAGAAGCTCAGAGTGTCATAGAAAGAAGTTCGGGCAGAAGTTGTTGATAAATGGACTTTATCTGAAGTCCTAAGCAGACAGAGTGCTCCTGAGTGAAAACCATAAAGAAAGCTCTTTTTCCACTGCTAAGCTGACAATCAAGCACGCTGAGATTCAAGCCTTTTGTGGGTGATTCATGGCTCTGGGGTCATGCAGGTTAGAGCTTCTCATCTGAAGGGGATTACGTGTTTCCAAGGAAGCACAGTTCTTCAGTGCCTTCAGCATATCCTTGAAGTTTTTGGAGCCTCAGACCTGCTTAAGACCTCCCTCATTACTCTGTCTCATCACATGAGAAGTCCATCACAGCTTTGGCAGAAGGTATGGAGGGTGTGCGGTGTGGGGCACATGAAAGGAAATCCTTTGAAGGGTGATAGTTCCTTCCAATAAATCCAAACACATCTGGGTGCAGGGGAAACCAGGCCAGCTCCTGGAAGTCTCCTTGGTGTCCAGATAATATGTTCATCCATCTGATAGTCTGTCAACAGAGCATGCTCCCCACCTGGTGCTCTCTGTGCGCCCCATGCTTTGCTGCACCTTCCACCGCGCTCACTGCAAACCAGCAGAAACGTCTGTTTGCATGGGGAGGACTGGCTGCGAGGCACATCCCATGTGATGACAACCCAGGGGAAGACAAACCTCCTGTGTATAACACGCACAAGGCTGGCTGCTTCACTGATGAGAACAGGCTCTCCTGAGACTCCAGGGACAGGGCTGGAGCGGGCTCCATTGGCCCTTGTTTGCCTCCTTCCAAACTCTCTCCTTCTGCTCCTCTCTCCTTTCCAACATCAAACACTTCTCTCCTAGCAAGGTGTTTTCTGATGCCTTGCATTAAGTTCACAGTGTAAAATTAGAATGTACTGGGTCACTACAGGATGCTGAGGTTGTTAAAGCTGTGTGTGCGCATGCACATGTGTGTGTACGTGTGTGTTTAATGCGAGGCTTTACAAAACTATCAAGCACTCTTTAAAGTACCATAAAATTTAATGCTCAGTAGGGAAGCCTAAACAAATGAAGCTGCACTATAAAATGTTTAGTGCTTCTATCGCTTTCAGTTTGAACATGAAGACTTGCTGCAAATCACAAGAGGGATTTCTCTGTCATTTTCTCTTTCTTATCCATTCTCCCTTCGCCTTTTTTTCTGCTGGATTCCCTATTTCCTGAGAATTTACCATGGATTTTGTACAGGAATATCTCCAACTCCCTGTATGCTTGATACCAAAAGTATGGCTGTCTGCCACTGAAGGGAGCTGCCTGTTCTCTGATTGTTCCTTTGCAAATATATAGTTCAGACTTAAAGAAAAAAGAGCATTACTCTTTCATTTACTGCAAAAACCACTACACTGAATTATCTTACCTTGTAAAGTGGCTGCCAAAATTGCCTTGTGCAACTCTTATCCTTGACCTGCTGAGATTTTGTCTGCTTTTGTTGTGACTTCAAACACATAGCTCAAAGCGTAATCAGTAGAGAGCCAAAGAGTGCCCTGAGGTCTCCTGAGGCACTGGTGATGGGCATGTTTTGTACAATGAAGACATCCAAGTGTCATGTTCTTGTTATTGTCAGTGAACTCAACTATTGTATGATTCCCACCCAAGCTGCACATCTCTCAAACCTTCTCCCTAAAGTAAGGCAGGACATGAGCAGGTGGGGTGTCCTTGCTGCTGTGGGAGCACAGCTCAGCTAACCCTCATGGAACAACATACTCAACTACTGGTGAATAAAGTTAGGCAGTAAATTGCTACTTTCAGAGGCAGTGGGGATTAGATATAACCTCCTGTACCCCAGCTGAACAACACCAGATTATTCTCATCCTCATGATCCTCACCTGTACTCCAATGGTGACAATATTTGATGCCTTCTGGCATAAAACTTTCAGCTCACCGATTATGGTTTGTGACATTTGGTTTCTCAGGACTGAGTTGCAGGATAAGTTTGGAAGGGAAGAGCAGGACAGGCTTCCAGCTGGCATTACCTGTGTTTGCACCAAAAGGCAATGGCAGCATGAATAAAAGGCAGTAAAGACTGTGAGGTGTTGTCTCCACCTCTTCTGGACTATGCCACAATATTATGTAAATGTATGGTTTCAATTCTGTCCATACTATGATCCTTCTGGAGAGAAGATGTAGCCAGTTGCCTTTGTTCAAATAATTTTTCCATGTGAAAGGTTTTAGATTGTCCAGGAAATTGAATGGCTTCTCTCTTTCTAGACCTGAAAGAAGCCATAGCTCATGGCCTTTCCTACTAATTCAGCCATGTAGTTCTCTCTCATCAAGAGAACATTGCAAGGTCACAGCCTTTCATCCTGACTGGAACCCAGGAAAGCAGAGATTAAATCTTGGGCATACCCTAACACTCGTGAATTTGGACACAAGTGGAAAGAACTCTTCTGTTTTCAAGTTTACCTTCCATCTGCTCTGGGGCCTGAACTTAACTGCAGGTTTCAGCATGAGAAGAGGCATGAAGTTCCAATGTGCACATCTGGAATTAAGAGCCGAAAATTGGGCTCGGTGCTGATAACGCTTTATTGACAGGAGATGAAAGTCTTGATTCCAATAACTTTCTGAGCTCCAGTTCCCACTGCTTTACGAGGTGTTACACACTTTGGTACCTTTGAGAGAGAGTTTGCTTCCCCTCCTTCTCTCCCACATCTTTATTGCTTCTGTTCCACAGACTCGAGTCATTAAAGTCTGAAACCCTTCAGCCCAAGAGGGTACGGAAACCTCCTTTTCCTGAGCCACAGTGAGGAAATGTCAGCAACCGGGTTATCTGAGAGGGATGGGCATGACAGACCCTGAGGCCAGAGTGCTCCCAGGCTCCCGGAATCAGTCAGGGGCAGAGCTCAGTACTAATGGCTCAGGTCAAACACCGTTTGCAAAGAGGGCAGGCACCTACAATCTATGCTCAGTTCACCTCCCCTCCTCTGCCTGATGCATGGCACCAGCACAGGAACGCCACCCGAAGAAGGCTCACTGTGTGTGTGTGTTGGGGTGTGAGCTGGTGTCAAAGCAAAAGCAGAGGAGGAAAATATAAACCAAATACTGCAGGAAGTATGGTGCGACTGCCATTCCCACTGCCACGTGTTCCTACACAAGCAACACAGGGCACAAGGCAGGTCTCATAACTGGGACCTTATCCAGCATGAAGAAGCAAATTGATCTCAGAAGGTTTCAAGTCAGAGAAATGCCAGCCACTTTCATCAAATCTATCTTACAAAGCCCAAGTCATCTGCATCCATTGGACTTTGGAAAACCAAGGCAATATCTGCGTTCTTGTTTCCCTTTGAGCTGACCCAAGTTACCATTCTTCTCCATGCTCTAGCCGTGCATTGAGAGGCTTCCTCCTGCCTGTCTTGGGCTACCTGGTCATTTACGACTCATTCCTACTGCCGGAAACAAGATCTAATAAGAGTCAGCTGCTGTAAGGGACCCCAGACCCTAAATCAGTTCTGCATTAGCAGCAAAGGCTCCATGAAGGAAAAGTCAAAGGCTGCAGGCCATTATAATTACAACTGTCAAAATATAACATTGCTCAAATTGGGAAATATTTTATAAAGGTTTTTTTTGTGTGCAGAAAATCTCTGCTTGCCTACAGAAAGGCTTGTGTTTGTATTTTTTTCTTCCTTATATTAATTTATTTTCTAACAAATACTAGCTCTCCTTAAAATTCTTGCCTGTGCATTTCTGAACAATTTTAAATTTTCTTTAGAAAGGAAAATGTCTGAACAAAGGAGGTTTGGGACTTTCAGCCAAAAATAAGGCATTTTTCCTAAAAAAAATTGCAATAGGAACTTTAGTGAGCTATCAAAAGTCACTCTTTACTTTTTAGATTCAACATTTTCAGTTACTCATCATCACATCTTGATGTAAGGGCATCATGGAATTTGTAGTCTTATCCCAGAACAAAGGAACATCCCATATGTAGAGCTGATTGTGGACGTGACGAACTCTCACTGCAGCTCCCATTAGGTAAGGCAATGACATATACATAAGCCAGAAGAAGATAAATATTTTCAATGCTAACAATAATTCAGAAGGAATTTTTACATTTTTAATGTTAAAAACATCCCACACTTTCAGCTCAGCTGTAACTGCAGCTCTGTGATGGCACTATTAAGGCTCCTGTAGTTACTGCAGGCAGTCTGTTCCCCCTGCAGGAAGCTGCTGCAGTATTTCTCACAACACTGGGATTATAACTAGTGTTAACTACCAGTTATTCCTAAGGGTGGGTAAACTGTGATCCAGAAACCTTGTTCATTTGCTGTCTCTTGTTCATCTCCTTCATCTGATCGTGACTCTGCATTGAGCCAAACTGTGTAGGAGGAAATTGTCGCTAAAGCCACAAGGTTCCTCTTGGCTTCCCCTTTACTGCTGAGCCTCTTGTCCTATATGATACCCATCCATAGCCTTTCATAGACCAGTGCTTCTGAAGCCCACAGGAAAGGAGGCATTTTAAAGTGGAAAAAAATCTCCACTTCCTTGGCTGGATTCAGAAATGGATCCATCAGCAGGTTGCTGGGAAGTTGCTTATCTGCAGGTCTCCCATCTGACCTTTGGTCTCCCGTCTTCTCTTTGGTGATTTCTTCTCCTTGTAGAAGAAAGGAAGCATTAGGCCTTCAGCAAGCTAACCTTTTTCTCCAAGCCTTGCTGACAGCCCAAGGCCCCTCAATAACTGCAGGCTGCTCATACCTATTGCTACAACGTCAAGTCCAACAGTGCAAGACTGTCACAAAAACCTTCTTAGGGAAGGTTTCCCCTTTTTAGAAGGTACAAGGTTTATTCCCAGTTAACACTGTCCTGATGCATTCAGTCAATAGATGTCAGCTCTTTGCTTCTCCTAATGCTTTCTGAAAGAGTTGGGTGCCTTTAGTTTTACACCAAATATCAAAGAACAGTTCAAAATCTGGAAAGGTCTTGAGTGCTCTCTTGAAAAGATCCCCAGAGAGCTTGAAAGTGGAATCCTTTCCCTGCCTTTACAGATTTTATTTTATGTTTATAGGAAGCCTTTTGCTCTTTGCTGGACCTGAATTGTCTGGTCTGTCAGCCACATGGTGCAGATGTCTGCATCTCCTTCCCTGCCAGCATTCTCCCAGTCATTATTCCCAAAACCTGATCTCCTTGTCTGAGCCTCCATGTGTTATGGAACCCTTTGGGACTACATGATTATTTCCTTCTGCCTGTTGTGTATCCCCTGACGGCTAGTCTGGTGAAAGCCAAGCTTTGACCACAGTCTTAGAACCAGTTCATCTTGAAGAGAGAAGTGCCATTACATGGAGTTGCAGTCCTTTTCACTAAACAGATCTTGTCACCAGCCTCAAAAAAAGCCCAACCAAAAAAAAACCCCAAAACACAAACACAAATCACTGAACAGAAAAAGTGGTAACTTTTGAATTTCTTCACATCACAGAAAGTGCATCTACTTACTTCCTGTTCAAAATTACTTTTAAATTTGAATAAGGAAAACAACAATGAGGACAAAACTCCAAAATTAGAGTGTGTTTAAGCCGGTAAGGTATGTGTATATACTAAAGTGGGGTGCCGTGACTGAATCTCCTGGCTTTCAGATAAGTCATCTACAGATCCTGCTATGAAATGTTATGTCCTCCATTGCCTGAAAAGAGAAGCCTGAGGGAACATAGGACAAGGGCCTGAACAATAATGGCTGGCGTGGGCTAGTCATCAAATCTTCCATTCCTAGAATGGAAGAGACTTAGAAATAAACAGCTAGTGATGGGATCAAAACACCAAGAGGTATTTCTTCATCCAGCCTAGAGTTAAGCCATGGAATTCTTTGTCACAGGATGTTTGGATACAAATAATATACTTTTTAGAGGGTAAATTAAAGGGGAAAAATTCATTTAGAACTGTTAAACACAAGGATATTAAATTGCTGGAAGTCTGGAAATATGTGCTTGAAATTCTGCTTTCTTTGTCCTTTTCTAAGCATCCATATGCAAGTCTCAGAGGGGTCCAGAATAGATGAACCTTTGGTCAGCTGCTGTGTTGAAGGACCACACGGTCCTGTGTGTATTTAGATGATTTGCATTTCAGCCCATATTGCTCCTTTAGAGAGCCTTACTTCTATCCAAAGCTTATTGCTTTTTCCTTCCCTTGCCTGTCCTGGCTTTTCACTGACTAATGAGGGAGCAACAGATACCTGTGTGCCTGCCCTGATGGCCAACAGAAGATGTTAATCCTTTCCCATCACAATCCTCTGAGGTGAAAGTTGAGTGTGCTGCACCTCTGCCGCAGCTGTCTGCGATCTCCTGCTCCCCTTTGACAGATGGGAAATACCCTGAAGCAAAACTGAGAGGAGCCCTGTTTATTTTGGGACTGCAGATTACTGTCAAACATGAAGAGAGACAATTATTTCCATTGTGGAAAATGTGGTATTAGTGAATGAGCAGTTCTCTCCACCTCGCCTTTGTGTTTTGCTTTTCTCTAAGGAAGGTTTCCTTTCTTTTTGCAGCACAGACTTGAATTAAGTGGGCAGAGAAGAATTTAAATACAAATATTTGTAAACTAAGTGGTTTTCCCGAACAAAGTAGATCCAGATGACAGTCTGCGGGCTGCAGCATCTCGGTGCCTGTCATACTGCTGCCCCTTTGTTCGGCAGCTGGGTACCAGAGGAGGCATTCCACGGAGCACAGCGGGGCCAAAAGGCAGCACCCACTGCTGGGAATGGCAGTGGGAGAGCCCACTCGGAGGGTGCCCAGTGGCAGGGTGGGGGAGACTGGGCATTTTTGGCTGCTGTCAGTCTTACACAAGTTGCGTTACAAGCACCAAACTGCCAGGCCTGAAGGCCACGAGGGCTGTGGTAAAGCTGATGATAGAGAGTCTGAAGGTGCAGAAGGTGCTACGAAGGTGCAGAAGAAGACCTTGCTGGTGTCTGATGGGTTTGTCAGGGGTCAAATAGACCCTGGCAGTAGTACAGGAATATGAAGAGCTGTGTGGATGAGCAGCTTCAGAGGCAGCATGAGCTCTAGACAGCTCTCATAGTTCATCAGGTCATGAGACCAGGGCAAGAATTTTCTTGCATAATCTTTTCTTGCCAGAAAAAAAAATTGTTTCCCATATCCCAAACCATCTGAGGGATTTGGTAAAAGCTTAATTAGGAGAAGTTTCTCATGTCTCAGAAGGTCAAAACTGAGATGGGTGTGCTGTCTTGAGAATGGCCAGCAGCTGAGGCCTTCTCTGGGACCATAGGTGATCCAGACCCAGACCCCTTGCTCAGCGTATGTCTAAGAAGTCCCCACCTTTATCCAAACGTTGATGAATGGAAATTTGTGCTTGCATTGTTTTTCATGGAAAGGCTTCAAACAAGCTTTAATCCATCCTAACGAGAACACAGAAGAATAATATTGGAAGCACAGGATGGCAAATGCACTTCTTGCCCATTGGTATGAATTATTATCCCGAGACTGTACTTGCTACCATAATTTCTGCCTCATGTTGCTCAGCTCCCACAGCTCACCTCTGCAGTCATGGTCTCTGACCAGTGTAGGTTTGCAGGACAGCGCTGCACCCTTTGGCTGCTGCTGAGCTGCATATGCCAAATGCCAGAATAATGCCAAGTTCAGCTCTGCTGGATGTTATTTTTAATTCTTAATAGTGTCCTGAGGCTTTTGTTACTTTCCATTGTTCATTTTGGGAGGGAACTGTACTGCCAAGGTATGTTCACTTGTTCTGGCTTTTTCTGCCAAGGCCTGAAATGTCTTTTTTTCTATTTGTTCTCCAAAATCAAACATCTCTGCAAATGGCACATACCAGATTTTCACCCTCCCTGTGTCTCAACCACAAATGTCTGACTCCTGACAGTTTCTCTACTGTTAACTTGGTCTTCCTGCAGTGGCTGCTCACACTCTCTTGTCTGTCTGTACAGCCGTGGCAGGACTTGATGGGAAGGAATGAAGGAAGACAAACTCCCGGTACAGAATACCTGCATGGAGCAGCTCTCCAGGCCATCAGGATGGCCATCCCCATCGACAGGGAGGCTGATCCTGGACCCTCTCCCCCAGTCCCCATGAAATATATCCCACATTAAATAGCCCATCACATTACTGAAGGGGGCACTGATGTATTTGATTAGTAGGGAAGCTCTGAAGGAACCCATCTGTCTTAGCATTTGGATGGATATTTATCTCTTTCATGAGTTTCTTTTGTCCAAAGGAATCATTTACTCTGATGTGAAATAATGCAAGATCTGGTCTCTTTGGGGATTTCAGCAGGAAGCTATCCTCCCTAAGTCTCATTTTAATCTCCTGTTGTTGTAAATCAGGAATAACCGCAAGAAAGTCAGTAAAATTAAGCTTGTGAAAAATAATGTACAAAACTTGGAGCCTCTGATCTCCACCAGCAATGGAAATGAACTCACTCCCTGAATCTCTTCTTCTGGATGCAAATACTGCTGGCATTTCAAGACACTCAGATGTGGCTCTGAACATTGTATGCTGGAATACTGTGTCCAGGCTTTGGAAAGTAGCTCCTCACATGATTTTACTGAGCAGGTAGAAGGAGATATTAGGAAAAAAGTCTAGGGAAAAAATCTCCTTCTGGGGCAGGCTCAGGCTAGATCAATACAATAACAAATTCTACTTGTGTAGAAGAGCTTTCAAACCTACTCTTATCCCAACCAAGCTGCTGCCACACACTTCCTGATCACATAAATTAAAATGATGGGTGTAGATCAGATTGAAAACGGAAATCTAAAGAATATTCCTGTGATATTGGAGCAGCATGTTTCTAAAACTTGTGTGATCACAAGAGCTCCAGGAAACAATTATTTTTCTTTTGTTCTGCCTACCCAGCAGATAAGGTCGGGAAAAATATTTTTAGGATTTCTTCTCTTTCAAATGGCTAAAATCTGAGCTTAGGTCCCTTCCTGATTCAGATAAATTGAATGGATTCTGATTAAAAGCTCTATTTAATTGGAGCTGCAAAGATACATTTTAAGATTTTGCCATGCTGGAAATACGAATTTAAGGATAGATTTTCAACAATCTGACTCACAAGATGCCATTTTTAAATTCGTTTCCCATCAGCATTTTATTTGTGTCAGACAGTATGAATGGTCTGTTCACTTTCATAGTTTGGGGAGATGCTGAGATTTCAGACCACGCAGGAAATACCAATTAATGCCATTCCTTCTTGACATTCTCATGCTTTCACATTAAGGTTTGGCATGAGACCAGGTTTAAGAGTGAAACACTGCCTGTCTGTCAAAGTTTTATGGTTCTTCCAGTGATGTCTGGGCACCTTATTGTTTCTGTTAAAGCTTGAGAGATACACAGAGAAGTGACCTTTCTGCTTTCACAACTTGTATAAATAAAGGGGCACACTTGGATGATGGTAAGGTAAAATTTCACTTTGCAAGGAATTTTCACTTTTAAAACTGAGATGTCATTCTGAATGAAAGTGAAAAGACAGTCTTCATGAATTTCCCAGGGTATAAAATGTTGAAACATTTCAATTCGTTGCTGTCAATGCATCATCTGCTGCTGATATGGAACTGCTCTGTTTTTACAGCATCAAAACATGCAGCAGTATGTTAAACATGACACCTGGTGCAGCCAGGAACATTTCATACACTTTGCAAATTACAATGAAACTAGCCAAAGCACTGAACATAATTTTCAAAATAAAGCAAAGGATGGGGAGCCATGGGAGCAGCAATTGCCGTGCTGGGTCTCAGCATGGCCACTCTGCTCTGTGCTGGTGGCAGGCAGGACAAGGACCCCTCTACTGCGTCCTGAGTCCTGCTTCAAATGCCAAAGAGTGATGGCAAAGTCTGGCTCTTTGCAGGAGATCCTGCTGCTTCCTGAGCACTAGCGTAACAATACCAGCCCAGCCTCGCTCCAGCCCATGACACTGGACACTGGCTCTTTGCAGCCTTCCTAAAAACCAGCTCCTTTTGTAGAGTTTGCTGCTCTGGGCAAGAGGGGAAGTCTCAACTGCATTTCTTCATGGAGCCTCAAGATGCTGCAATGTTTAATTAATCCTAAAATACTGTCTGATATGGGAAAGTCCTACCAACTACCACAATTATATCTGTTTTGAAAAATTCCTAGATTAAGAAAGGGAAAGTGGCTGCTGACATGAATGTCTGACAAGAGCATCTACTGATATCCACTTTGGGGTTTTATAAACTACCTGGTTTGAAACCTTGCCTTTAGATCCAGTTAAAACACACACGTAGAGCAGCCGTGTTTCCTAGCACGTGCCACATGCTTCCCCTCCTGTGTCACTCTGGGGGCTGAAGTGTAAGTCACCCACATCCCCTGTGAGCCCTCGCTTTGTGGCCGTTCTCTGAGGAACAGGCTCTGCAGCTCTCCATCGGGCACTGGTGGGGACAGTCTCTTGGGATGTCTGTCACCAATTTGTTCCTCTCTTATTTCTTTCCCCTCTCCCCTGCCCCATCATTGTACGGACATCAAGAGGCTGTGATAGGCATGTTTGAATAAGACAAATGAACAAAGACATTCCCCCTGCATTTCCCACTCAATAAATTACAGATGGGACTGAACAAACCCCCCTCGATCCAGTGTGTCATTATGTATCTGCCACTATTGCTTTCCAAGAGGAAGGATGAATATAGCTTTAAATGATTAGCTGCCTTATGTACTACCATGTCTCAAAGCAACAGGGGGGTAACACAGGCAAATAAAGACACAGCAAGGAAGTACATGAGGGCTGAGCATTCAGGACTCTCTAACAACTGTGGTTTCTTTATAAAGAGCATTAAAGATGGTTTTAATGTATTGTATACGATGCAACAGATGCAGAATGCCTCTGGCAAAACTCCTCTGGTCCAAAGCTGACTGAAGACAGTTTGATGATTTGCAGGGAGCTACAGATCCCAGAAGGGGAATAGTACATACCTGTCAGCTGGTAATCAAAGCTCAAACTGGCTTTGGAAAATCTTAATTAGTACTGACATCAACACAATTCTGTGAGCTTGGGAACAGTCAGAATTTGGTGTCTTTGCCCTGTTCTCTTCCACCCCAGTCTCAATCCTGCTGAGTTTGAGGGCCAGCTCCCTCTGGCGTGTGCACATGCCTCTGACACCAGCCGGTGCAGTAGCCCTGTCTGCAGGCTGAGCAGGACCAAACAGCAGTGCTGGCTCCTGTCTATTCCTGCTGCCAAACGTGACTGTAGCCAACTTCAGTGTTGCAATGGCATTGATAAATGCAGGGCAAGACCATGCTCAAGGGATAACAAAACATATTCTAGCAAGCCCTAAGAAGCGCATGAAAAGTAAAGCGAAAGGTCACAGTCTGTCATCTCCCAGAAATATAATGACGCTTCAGCCTCAGAGGGTTTATATCAATTGGTAATAGATTTAGACTGAGTCTTCAAATCCAAACTATGACATGGATCTCCTGTCCCTTTCCTTTCTGTAGTGAGAGCTGCAAACACCCCTTTCCTTTATAAGGACTTCAGAACTCAAACTTCTCTTACATATTGTGATGACTGTGATGGCTGCCTCATAAATAAATTCCCTTATTTGATTTAATCTCCCAGTAGACATCCCATCTATAGCTTGTCTTGTCTTCTTTCGCTCCCTGCTGCCTGTGCCCATTTCTCCATATGATCTGGCTACATAAGGCTTCCCAAGCTCCCATAACATATTCACTAGAGACGAATTTTGTATGGAAGCCAAGAGATAGAGCAGGCACTGCAGGAGGAAAACGGGAGTTTCACTTCATGTTCCTCAGAGAGAACTGCAAACAGAGGAAGTATCTCTCTGGGAGTAAGACCAGCCAATGTCTTGCACAATGTCTTCCTGAACTGGATCCAAAGCTGGATTTCCTCACATATCTGCAGCTACGACAGTGTGATGCTAAGCACTTTAAAGAAAACTATAATGTCCATCTGTGGACCCAGCTCCAAAGTTTCTTAAGTCCTGGGAGAAGATGAAACTATTCCTACCTCCAGTGTTCTGTATACAGCATGTCCTCCATACCCCCAGCCTCTCTTACGAAAGACTGAAGGCAGCAGAAACTTAACTGGGAAGCCTCCAGCAATACCAGAAGGAAGAGAAAGGAAATATTTTCTGCTTGCTTTGTTAGAACTAGAAGAACAAGCACTCTCCTGCAGACAGTTTGGCAACAGTGAGGGAGCCTGCCGACACCCTCACGTCTGTGAGGTGCAGATCTCCACACACATTTCAAGTTGATGCACTGCGACACGGTGCCAGTTCTGAAGATGGCTGGATGTGTCCGAGCTGTGACAGCACTGTGACAGACCCTCCAGCACTGGAGGGTCTGGGCCTGGTGGGGCTCCAGAACTAGGCTGGATGTGGTTGGTTGATCAGGACTTGATTTCTCGACACCGTCAGTGGGATGCTCATGGGATGGAGAGTGAAGAAGAGAATTGTACTTGGTGCAACTGGAGTTTTTCCAAACCCCCTACCATGTGAAGACTCAATTCTAACCTGTTTTTAGAAATTTCCCCCAAAAAATCCTAACAACTTAAAAAAAAAAAATGCAGTGTCTGTCTTGAAAGAATAAGCAATCAGAATTTATTTTTGTTTCAGACAGGTAAATAAGTGGACTGAACTCAGTGGTCATGTGGCTAGGAGTGACCAAAATTCCACAAGCCCCATACGGAGCATAACAAAATGTCCATTTGTCTGGAAACCATAACCGCCCTGGTAGTGCCAAGGGGGACAGATATCCAGAAGCAGTTTCCAGACAGGAGACAACATAGTGCCCGGGGCTCCCATTGTTCCACAAATACGGCAGCTGGTCTGGTCTGGGAGCAACACGGGATCCAGGACAATGCAGTGGGGTTTGTCCCAGCACCCCATGCTGGTTTGCATCCTCCTGCCCCTGCAGTTTGGACTCCCCAGCAGCTCTCCTGTCAGCACAGCAGCACTGTCAGTCACAGGACACAGCTACACATGTTAATGGCTCTAAGCACAAGGGTGGATTACTCCCACAGTAGCCTGGGAAACTCTATCACAGAGGTCTTTCCATTTGCAAGGAAGCATATCCAACCAGCCTGGAAATTACAACTGTCAGATGTCATCTCTGAAGCTGCCAGGGCTATGGACAGTCTTGGAGCAACTTCTCTCCTTTCTGTTTGCACCTAAAACTAATGGCAAAGCATCTTTTACCTAACACTCCCAAACTCACTAATGGCCAGGACTGGGTTCTGGGCTGATGCTGCCAGTGGTTCATGATGCATTTACTGGTGTTCCTTGGAGGATGTGCTGGTCACTCCCTTGGCCAGATCTCTTCATTCTTTCTACATACCAGCTTGCATGAAAAAGCATCTATAAAGACAGTAAATATTTTCCTCATGTTGACAGTTGAATGACTTCAGGATGGCCAGAGGAGAGTGGAGAGAAGAAAGATAGTCCATGCACTGAAGGAGTGCAGTAGGCAATGGGAAGAAGCATGAGGTGGTATATTGAGATCTGATGCGAATGAGGGAACTGCTTGTAAACTCCTAAATTAGACCAATCATTCTAAATTTATAGGAATGCAAAAAAATAGTCGCATCCGTTGCTGTCTTTTGCCAACTGTAAGCTTGCCAGTGCAATTTTTAGACTAGTGGGAGGAAGTTACATATATACTCACTTTTTTTCTCTTCCCTTTCACTTGGCGTCAAGTTTCTAGCAAAAATACCTTTTAGTACTGGAGGTTCATTTTCTACATTTATGGGGTGCATGCAAATCAAAATCAGCTCAACAAATGCTGTCATGCTCGATCAAAAAGGATTTGATCGCAGGCAGTTCTTCACCTAAAGGACACTTAGGCACACGTGGCCCCATTGCCCATGCTTGTCGAGCCTTTGACAGGCTGTGAAGGGAGCAGTGGTGAGGAGAGCATGTAAGTTCCCAGCTCTAGTCCACACGGGCAGCCCAGGTGTCTCCTGGCACGATGGCAGCCGGAGCACACCTCAGCATGCTGTGCTTTGGTCTGCCTGGGCAAGCTCGGGCACACCGGACTGCAGAGCTTGGTGCTCTGCCTGCACCCAAAGCCACACGCTTTTTGCTTCCCTTCCTTGCCACAGGGGCATCCCTCAGAGGACAGCCTTGCAATAACCAGGGACTTCAGAAAGAGTATTTATGTCTTTAGAGTTCAAGATGTGGGAGTGCTGACAGGTCAGGCCTAAAGGGCTGTAAGAACAGAGAAAACTTCACTGAAACAGCAAACCAGCACACACGGGTTATGTCCGTGCTCGTTCCTGAAATGAGAATTCTCCAATTTCTCAAAGATCCTCAACTTCCTAAAACTCCTGCTCTTCCCTCACCCGAGAAACCCTGCCTGCCTCCCACTGTATTGGTGCTGTTGGCATCGGGACGCCCTCCTGCAGGAACACCTACACTGTGGTGCCGTGTCTGCACCAGGCCCGTGCTCTGCTCGGCATGGGGGCACTGCAGCTGCCCTGTGCAGGGGGTCAAGCAGGGTCTGGGTTAACATCTGGGAATTTTTACCCACTCTACAGGCATTCCTCAAAGAGGTAAACACCTAGATGAAATCAGAAATTTCTACTGGTCCAAGTACTCAAATTTTGTTTGATAATCCATAAATCCATACAACTTGACAAAGGCAGTAAAAGTTTTTGTCTCAGATCTGATTTCTAGCATACAGACACTGTCATCTCAGCACTGATACCCACAGCAAGACTTACAGGTTATCGAGAAATATGCAACTGAAACAGCCAAAAGGAACAGCAACTTGAAATGAACTCAAGGTATTCATTTGTGCTTAAAACCTCTTTTGTGACAGAAAAATGCCCCCCTTGCCACAGAAATGTCCAGTAATGTGGCATACTTCACACACAAGTGGAATTGAGGAAAGGCAAACCTTCAGAGAGAGGAAGTGCCAGAAAGAGCTCTCGTTTCCCTGCTCTGGTAAAAACTGGCACAACCCTACAGCCATCAGAGCTTGCCACAAAGGGCCCACATTCACTGGCATACCCATGCTCTGGCTGAGTATAGCAAACAGAAGAAAATTATTTCACTGTTGAGAGGCACAAATTTTGCTGTCTGCACCCATCCGAGGAGAAACGTCCTTTCTAGACAGCTATTAAAACCCACAATGTTGTTTAGCCTGTAGCAAATCAGAGCATTATCTCATGCTCCTCTGGAAGCAATAAAAGGAACGTTAAACCAGCAACATTCTTCACAGCTAGTCCATTAATGTCCTATTTCCCTCCCCTTAAACACAGCTTCTTACCTACTGCTTTACCTCTATTCAAGAAGCTGCAGCCCGCAAGACTACTGGGCTAAAGATCCCCAGCCAGAGCCTTGCTCACCAGGCAAAGGTCACCCTGCTGGGCAATGGCTCATATCAGATTCCAGGGCATGGCCCAGCCAAGTGCTGGACATGAAACACCAAAGATGGATTCCCTTGCCTGGCTCTAGACTTGCTAAATACATTGATATTTAGGCTGACACTGGCTGGCTATCCTACCTAAGGTGTCCCTGACTGGAAGGAAACGGATGTTTCCAGGGTGTAATGGCTCTCATACAGAGACAGAACTGCTGAATCAGTGAAGTAGATTGTGCTTCCTTTCGTCTGCTGATTGCAAGAAGGGTCTCAAATTTCTCCAGGATAAGTGTCTAAAGACAGCAAAGAAATGTCCAGGTTCTACTGGCAAAGGCATTCAGAATAAAACATTTAGCCTCAGATTATGACCTGCTTCTCAGAGCGGATGTTGGTTTGGAGAGAAAGTGTATGGCAGCAGCAGTTTTCCCTCTCCTGGCCAGACCTCCCTTATGCCAGTGATACACTGAGTCACAGGTTCAGCCCAGGGGTTTCTGCAGTGCAGGAGGGGTAGGACTTTGCCTTGTCTTAGCTAAAACTACCTTCAAACAAAATCTGTATGACATAAAAGACATGCTGTGCCTTCAGGAATTCACACTGAGACTGGACCTGCACCTCCTGAGCTGTTTGAAATGCCCCTCCACAGGAGCCATGCTGACTATGCACTATCATAAAGGGTTGCTGTAAGATCCAAGATGATCCAGCTCAAACAACTCCAGTGTGTTTTTCTAGATCCGCAGCCAGTTTCAGCTCAGTGTAAGAACTTGTGCTCCTACCCTTACAAAGAGGTATTTACACCGCACAGGAGCGCAGTAGGTTATGCCTGGCAAAAGTTTATACTGTGAGGCTGCATTCTGGGAGCAGAAATTGGGAACCCTGCCATCTCTCCAAACACAGCTTCTGGGCCAAACTGCCCCACTGCCCTTCTCTCCCTATTCCCCCTATCTGGCACCCCAGCAAGCTGCGAGGCTGTCAAGGGCTGCAGGTGCTGGGCTCTCTGGTGCCTGAGAACAGTTCCTGCAGTCTAGAATGTGATCAGGTTGGAAAAGCACCAAGGGCACTGCTGAAACTTCTGAAGAGGGAAGACAATGAGTCTTGGCACTTCCAGCACAAGATTTGATTCCTTTCCTGCTCTGTTGCAGTGTAAAAGTCTCATTCTGAAACAGAGGAACTAGTGCAAGTTTTGTTTCCCACTTTATTCTCATTTCCATTCTCCAGGTCCTGATTGGAGCCAGAATAAAGCCACCGTTACAAGAGGATCTCAGATGTGCTCAAGAGCCCCATCCAGCTGACAGTGTGAGCACAGTGCAGAGAACAAGGAAGCTCTCCCCAAAGTCATGACCCTTAAGAGCTACTGTGCTGATCACAGTCATGCTAAAACCAAAATTGTCCGTTTTTCTAGGGTTTTCATCAAAAAAATAATTTCTTGTTTGCCAAAGTCTCCTTTTCACATACATTTGGCATGAGATGGGTGTAGGATAACCCTTTTTGACTTTAGATTCAGTATTTCCACTCTGGCTTCTCCATGAGCTCTGCTGCCTCTCTGCATCCAACCGCTCTCCTGTCCCACACCGGCATTTGAGGAGCTTCTGTTTCTCCACTTGGTGAATTTAACTCTCCAGCACTGGTGCTTCTGCTTTGTGATTTCTGGAGCTCACGTAACCAGAATCCACTTTCTGTCAATGCATGAGCAGATTTATGCAGGGACTATGTGGAACTGGTGTTCCACCCTGCCCTCTGCTCCACAGGCACCACCCAAATGTGTTGAGGCATATGACACATGTCTACACAGCCTCTTTTCCCCACGCCAGGCACCTCCCCAGTTCAAAACACAGCTGGGCCCAGCCCTGGATATTCTCTAAATCCTGCTGATCTGCCAACATTCCTGCAAGCAAATGTGTTTGCTTAAATACTTGTGAAATGCCAGTGTGAGAGGATGTGGACAAAGCCACACAGAAATCACTTGAGTTCGCAGGAGGCACTTGAGCTCCATCAGCCCTCGCTGCCACCCTCACCCTTGGGGCTCTCATTGCCCAAAGGGGTGAGAGTCACCTGTGGCAGGCATGGGCTGCAAGCAGAGCAGAGGGGGCTGCGTCCGGCGGGCTCGGGCAGGTGCCTGCGTGGGGAGACAGGAACCCCCGTAGTGGCAGAGGGGAGCAGAGCCTCCCCACCTTCTCTCAGGATGGAGTTTGCACCAAAAATTCTCGCTACACCACAGTTGCTCAGGACCATTGAGGAAAGTGCCACGCCCACCTTGAAATGCCAGCTCCCTGTTTTAGGGATGATCAGCATTTTCCTTCCGTTTTATTGTGATCATTACTCCAATTACAATTTATTACTGTAAATAGTAATAATGATAAACCCCTCTTCCTTGGTCCTCAGTTTCCCCCTCTGGGACATTCCCTTTTGATAGCTGCCAGCCACTGGAGTCCTAACGTGCTGACAGGATCGACAACATCCACAAAGTGCTGTAACTGTAATTGCATTACGCAAGCTTTGGAAGGACAAAAGCCCACCTCTCTACATAGTCCTGTGGAGTGGGAGTAGGTTTCCCTGCAGGTGATCCCTTTGCAATATGGCAGCCAGCCCTTAGTGTAACCTCCTGAAGGCAGTGACCTCTCCGCACCCACTGCAGTGCTATTAGCTGTGCTATTCCAGGGAGACAGTTTCCCCTGGGAGCCCATTAGGATAGACAAGCCTTCAGGGGCCAGTGCAGCTATTTCTTAATCTGTTCAGGTCTCATTCCTGCACTGTGGGGCCTTTTCGGATGTTTATCCCAAAAACAAACCTGTCAAGGGAGGGGATGCTCTTCGACCCCTTCCTAAAATGAGGACCTGCAAACCGAGCGATCTTGGAGATTCAATGAGTGGATCTCTTTCATTTCCCTGCCCTCTTGTGCTATTTCCTCATTTGTTTTCTTCTTTTCTGTGTTTTGATACCTCGGGAATAGTGGGATCCAGCCCAGCTAGGAAACAACATTACCAGAATATGAGTAATTTTTTCTGAGAGGAAAAGATCGTGAGTCATTTCCAGTCCAAGAAGGGGCTGGAAGTATCTGACATCTTCAAATGCCTGGAAAGCTTTTCTTATGAAAACTGAGCTTCACACCGGATGCCCAGGAGGGTCATTGTCCAGGGATTTGGAGAAAGCCCTGCTGGCCAAACACAATGGGAGCTACTATATGGTAGCACTGAGGTTGCCCTGTCTGGAGTTATCCTGGCAAAGGTCTCTGCTAACCATGACTCCACATGGCTCTTGGATACCACCATGTCTTTGCAGTGGCTCTTGGGTGCATGCTTCTTCTGGGAGCTGCCCCCACTTCTCCCACTCTTCCATTCAGGCACTGCTCTTGGGATTATTTTTTTCCTCCTCTGACAAAGCACATACAGATGGTGTGTTGTCTGCCACAATCAAGGGGCTCAGGTGAGTAATGGAGAATGGCAGAACTTGGCATGTACTTGTTTGCCTTAGTGCAATTTTCCCATAATTGCACTTCCTAGCTTTTCAGCATCTGCGAAAGATCAGCTTGTGACACAGCAAAATTGGCCTCGCATTTTTCTGGAGTTTGCATCAGGTTGGAAATCAGGCATCCTTCATTTGGCTTAAATCATTTTGGAAGGGTGGGGAGAGAACCACCCCATTTTTGGGCATAGTCTGTGCTGCCTGGACTTTAAAGCCCAGGAGGAAAAGCATGGCCTGTCAAACATATTTAGCTCAACCCTCTGGTGTTGCTTTTTTGTTTTGTTTTTAGAAAGGTGCTGATGAAACTGGCAGAAGTTATTTAGTTTTCCCAGGTCTTGAGGTAAATTCACAGAAGACTGATCAAGGGTGATCCTGGAGCAGTATAAAGCCAAAACTTGGACTCAAAATAGTTCAGAGATGCAAAGAACAAACAAAGCTTGTGCAGACAGACAGCTTTGCTGTGCCAGACAACTCTTTCTTACCTCTTCTTATAACCTCCATTTCTTTCCTTTGGATGTATATAGTGGCAAATAATGCAATAGAGGAACAATGAGGAACAGAAATAACTTTAGGACTGAGGTGACTGACCTCCTTTGTCACCTGGGAGAGGGCAAAACTAGATTGTGGCACATAGAGGCACTAAGGATGACAAAGAGCAGTCCCTGCCTCATGGAGCCTGCAGTCGAAATGATTAGAAACGGAAAACAAACCTTGGAGGTTTGTGGGGAAATACCTTCTGCTCAGACAATCTAGGAGACAGCTTGGGATCACGCTCTGTTATTTATCAAGGGTTGCAGGTTTTTGCACTGGAACAAACATCTATCCTGGTATCTTCCCCAGTATATTTCAGGTTTCTTCAAGCTACAGCATTAAATTGAGTCCCTGGAACATATAGTACTCTGAAACTAAACCTGGTTCTGAACAAATTGGAAAACAAGGTTTACCCTTCTGGAAAACCCTAACCTTATTGATCCTGTTGCACATGTTCACAACTATGGTTCACAGCTAATAGTTCACACTATTCAGCCAGACAGCATTATATCTTTACAAAGGTTCTGCAGCATTTTGTTCCTTATCAACGTCTCTTTCTGGCCCCTGAGTACTCCTGGGGTTAGTTAAGGTTCCCTCTTTTTTTGAGATAACTAAACCCTCTGTTTTGTCAGTGAAGTTTTCCAAGCCAGACAAGTCACCTATTTCTCTTCTTTACTTTATTGAGTAGATAATCATCTATTCATAATAATATTTTAATGAATATCATCAGCTTACTTTAGGTTCAGATTAAAGCTTTGTCATAAAAGGGTCAACAGCACCACTAAGGAAAGCTTTTTCTTTTTTGCTTTTTATTCTGTTGACGTTGCTCTTACTCTCAACATGGATGAAAACAGGGCTGTATACAAACAACTTTAGTAGTGTTGGGATCCAAACAAAACAATACCTGCCTGTGGCAGGAGAACTGCATTACACTGCCAGGAGAGGAGTTCAGTTTCATGACCCAGCCAGATGAAAAGGAATAAAATAAGCTCACAGAAAAATAGTGAAAAGGATGGAGGTTTGTTTGCTGGTTTGTTTTGTTGGAATTTTTTAATGAGTTTGGTTAATTTCCAGTTTGGTCTTGTCTTGTTTTTCTTCTTTCATCAAAGACTGTAGCTAAATACACACCTATGAGTCATAGCTCAGTGCCTGCTCTGATGCTCAGGATAGTGAGATTGAGGTTTTGGCCTCACATACAGACATATGTACATTCAGAAAAAAAGCTCAAGCTTGCAGCTTGCTGTGGGTTTTACCACTGAAGTAAGAGCTAATCAAAAACTAAATACTGACTTAGCAAAAGGCGGCTCTTCTGTGTTCTGAATTACATCAAGTAATTGGAGCTACATGTCTTTCCATTTGAGTTATACTCCAGACCTGCAAAGTGATACCCAAACCGCTACTCCATCCAGATATTTTTCCCATCCGATGGATAGCAGGAAAAAATCGTCACAGAGCTGCCTATGTTAATATTGAGCATCTGGGTATGCCTAAGGAATGATGCTGCAATCTCTTCTAAATCCTCCTCTTGCTGGAGAGCTGGGGAGGGAGTTAACTCTTTGTCTGCAGGGGATGAGAAAAAGTCCCTGTACACGCTCCCTGGCACAGCCCTCCTGCCTCAGCTGGGCAGGCAGGCACCGTGCAGACACAAGCAGCAAAAGGTGAGAGGAGACAGTGCTGAATTCTTCTCTCATGCCAGTCCAGTGGCAATACTGATTCAACAGCCAGGCACAACCAGTGGGTTTGGCCCTCTATATATAGCGCTAGATATGTACAGTGATCACTGACCCCAGCTGGCAGGGACTCTGCCCGAATTCACTTATGCTCAGGATGTACAGGACAATGAAGTGCTGCTGCAACAGAAGCCAAAAGTATCAGCAAGCAAAAGGAAGGAAAACTAGGAGAAGCAATTGAGTTTTGGAAAGATTAGAAATTAAAGAGCCACTTGACACTTGTTACTGGCATCAAAATGACGTAATGCCAGAAAACAACCACAACAGCAACAGCAGAGGGGTTTTCACCTAACAAGTTTGCTGTTGGAGCAGGACATGCGTGCAAAGTCCTTTCCATGGAGGAGGAGACACTCTCAAAGGCACTGAGGTCCAGGGCTATGTGCTGAATCCAAGCCCAAAGAAAGTTAGTGGCAATGCTCCTATGGATTTCCAAGAGAACGAGATTTTACATCTTAAATTTAGGAACAGAGTGAAAAGAGCTTTTCCAAGGATGGGTTGATTTTGTCAAGAGATACCAAATAATAAATGTGGAAGGGAACAAGCTGTGGTGATGTGAAAGCATCCAGAAAGTGATGCAGGAACAGCTGCTGATTCAGCCTCAGTGTCCTCTGCTGGGGCAAAAATGTTGTTTTATCCTTATTTCTGAGCCATTGGGTCTTCCTCCCACAGAAAACAGAAGGTTTTCATGCCCATAGGGTTGAATGAAGCAGGTAAAATATGTACCATCTTGTCACTGCTGGTAGTTACCATATTCTTTATAATCCAGGTAGTTCTGGGAACCGGCAAACTTGGTAGTTGCATCCTGCCCGCGGTGCTCTCACATGCCCTGTGCTGTAGATCAGTATGTTCTGCTGTGTGCTCTAAAGCTGCCAAGCTAAAAACCAGGTCTAGGTTTCAGATAAAAGCAGCTGCCAATCATTCATTCCTAGAAGTAACTGAAAATGTTTAAAGTTTTTTTTCCATTAAAAAGGGGTCTCTCATTCATCTTGAGGGATTTTTTGCTTTGTTGTCTTTGAGAGTTTTGTTATTTTTGGTGAAAATGGGGTCATTTTTGGCCTTCTTTCATTGAATACCTAATGATTGATTCTAGCAATAACAGTCTATTATTTTGGGCTTTTATTTGAACAAAACTGAGAAATCACAAGTTATGGGCTTGGAGGTATATTGCACTTTTTCCTTTGGCAGTCACTTCTGCACTTTTTTGGTTCTGAAAGCTGCCTTTGCATTTCCCTGAATAGAAAGACGATATGAAGGGAGGAAGGTGAGAAAAGAAGATAAGAAATATAACGGAAAATAAGAAAATGAAAAAGTGCATATAAGCAGTGAAAAAACCCACAAAATTTTCCAACATTGTGGGAAAAGGCAGGACCTCAAAATTTACCTCTCTTTCTCAAAGTTGTTTTTTTGATATTCCTTGCCTCAACACCTTCTATAGAGCTCAGTTGTCTCAGAGAGCGGGAGAGAAGGACCCTGTGGGCTGCTGTTCCTCAGCAGCATCCAGCCTTGCATGCATTGAATTGTGTGTCACAATAAGAGAGTGACAGATGGGTGGCTTCCCTTCCATCCCCCAAGTCACGCTGACACCAGCTCTGAGTATTTACATTGGATTCCAACCATTTCAGCCCAACCACTGACACCACGCTGGGGCGGGTCTTCCAGCAGGTCACGCATTTCACAGTGTGGTTACCAGAGAAGCCCTGTTAGCATGGTGGCTTGGCAAGACATCACAGAGTCTGCAGTCTTACAGTGATGGAGGGGATCTGCAGTGCAGTCTGCTGCACCTGGCAGGTTTTTGATTTGGGTTTGTGTCTGTGTGCACGTCTGTTGAACTTGGTTAGAAGGAGATGTGAGGAAGGGGAAGTGTTTGCATCTCACCCTGGGTCTGAATGTCAGAAAAGGTTTTCAAATGGCCTGACTGAAAATTCCAGATCAAAATAGCCTTTAATTTTGGAGAGAATCTAGTCAAGATCATGCCCATTTCTAGCTAAAACTGAATTCTTGCCCAACAGCCTCGCAGCTGCATTGCAATTAGAACAGTCTGTTTACTTTCAGATGCAGCTTGTAGCAATTTTGTCCTCTTGCAGTCAGCTGTGAGTTTGGAGAAGGTGAAGAGTATTATGTGGCTGCCACATCCTGCATGCTTTCCTACCTAGAGATTGTAAATTATGTGTACAATGAGCCCTGTTACTGTGCAGTAACAAGGAGGAAATCCCTGCAATGTAATTTGTAATGCATCATCTTCTGCGGGCCAGTTTCACAGGCTGATACGGTTCTGCTTTACTCTCTGATTTGCTGTCAACAGCCCTTCTCCATATACATGCATAATATATTTTTTATAAGCAGGATGTAATCACTTCAAATCACCCAGGAGATGCTCCCCAAGCTGATCCAGCTGAGTGCCAGATATCGCTCAGGACAAGTGGAAAGTGGGGTGCTGCTTCCATCTGATTGCCTGAAGCCCTCTCCATGGTCTCATTTGCAAACGTCAGGCAGACATTTGCACCAGCCAAGAGTCACCTAAAAACATGTTGTCATAAAAACAGCTCTGAAAAAGCTACAGCTACTTACTCTGATAGTTCACAAATTTGCTTTCTCTCTGTCTTTTATTTCTCATAGGACCAGTAAATGGAAAATCGGTCCTCAGCAATCTGCGGGGCGGAGCAAAGAGGTGCTTAGGAACACTGCCGTATTCCAGAAGCTCAGCTCTCTGCTCCTGAAGCGTGCCCTGGGGGTCTGCAGAGTTACCATCCCCCTGTAACTCCGAAGATGAGCAGGAATGATTTTTCTCATGCTCTTTGAGAGATGGTAGAGCTTCCAGCCTGCTCTTATCAACTGCTGAGTACTCATTACTTTAGCCTTGGGAAGAGTAAATCACCAAGGGACTCCTTCTCCTGGGGACAGGCAACTTCCAAAGCAGAATGATGTTGATTGCACCAGGCAGCTGACCTCTCTTACATCTCCTTTTGAGAGCAGGAGAAATGAAATCTCTTCTACTCACATGCAGTTTCTCTACTTCTTTCTTGCTCAGGATTAGCAGCAGGCAAGCCTGAGGTTCTGCATGAGAGAAATAAGCCCCTAGAGAGAGGGCTGTGATCCTGGAGGTAGGTGGGATCTCTGAGGTACCCAACCTGCCCAGGGAACCCAGAGCTCAGGTTTTGGCTGCTTTCTGCAAAACACAAAAACAAAGCAAAAGTCCTCTGCAGGCTCTGAAGAACAGACCCCATCCTTCAGGGATGCATAAGTAGGCTGGAAGTAAATACATGAAAGGAAGTAGCATCTACTAGAAGATGAGACCTTTCAGTCCTTGGGGAAAAAAAAAAAAAAAGAACAAGAAGATGTCTCTGAAATAAGAACAGACTCTAGGGCCTTAGAGCAAGCAAGAGACAGCAATGAAAGCAGAAATCTGGGTTTGGGCATAGGCAGGCCTGAAGCAGGCAAGTATACTGCTCAAATCCTCTCTCTTGGCCAGGAATACCCAGAAAACTGCCTATCCTGGGCATTTTCTATCCTTTCCCAGGCTGGATTTGTGTGATCTATTTCCCTGGCCACTGGAAATTTACTATAAATACAAGGTACTGAGCAGCCGTTGTACACTAATATCACCTCTCCACCCTTTCTAGCTGCCCAAGGCTGAAAATGATGTGAAAATTGCATACCCCAGTCCCAGGCTTTAGTAGCTATTCAGGGGTTTGGGCACATGTCATTTGTTATTCTTCACTTATGCATACATTCTTCTTATTTATTTTTTTGTAAACATTTGTGTATAATTATTCACTCCAGAGTTTCCAGTGATTTTCCCTGGCTTGCAGATGTGGCAAAATTTGTTCCTTGCATCCAGGAAAGAAGGTTTTTTCCAACTACTGCAAAATAGCATCCTGACAGATTTCAATCTGCTGCTTCCATGTCCATTCTTGCGACACTTAGCTACCCATGGCAAGAGACAATTAGCTTTTTAAATATAAACCAGAAACGGTCCCAAGCCACAGATTTCACATCCAGATCCAAATTTGGGGCAGTTCAGATTCGGCCTGACATTTTAGGTTTGGGCCTGGGCCGGGTTCTCCTTGTGAAGCAGTTTGACATTTCCAGTTCTGGGAAGTTCCCCTCCCTGGGCGCGCAGCCTCTCCCCGGTGCAGGGCCACCCCCGGGCCTGGCCCTCTGCTGCCGAAAGCTCTCCTGCTGCTCTGGGTTGTTCAGAAGCCCCCGCCTGTCGTTTATATTAATATGCCGGCGGGCTGGCTGGGCCAGGAGAGCTGCAGCTTGTCCAGAGGAGCCCAACACGAGAGGAGGACACTCTGTGGCACCTGGGTGCCTCACTAGCCAGGTTCCTTGCCTGTGCGGTGGAAGGCACGGAGCCACGCACGCCCGGGGCTTATGGATTGCCCAAGTGCAGCCAGAGATCAATGAGCGAGGCGGCCCTTCGGTTGGTATTCCAAGGGTTTATTACAAAACTACCTCGAAGGGGTCCGAACACGAAAAGAGTGAACTTCCAGCCAGGATGCATTTAAAAGGGGTACAGAAAAGGAGGCATGGATGACACAGCAATGGCCTATAGGAAGAAGGGAAGGGCAGGACAGGTTTGGCTACCTTTTCTTAGGAGATACAAGGGGGGTCTGTCAGCTGTCAGTCAGACAGACCGAACCCACATCAGGTCACAGGAATTCAATGGGAGGAACCATTCTCACAGAGGGGCATTTAACCTTTGCAGCCAGCCCACCAAACCTCTTTATCTGGGCTATGTGGCCCCCTGGGCATTACTGTGGTTGGTTCAGTTACCACGACAGTCGTTACTGCTTCTAATTCAATTACTGCAGTGACGGGCACAAGCCTTCCATGATGCTGCTGTGGCATTTTGGTCCCTGTGAGGGACCTACACGGATTGGGCTCTCGGCAGCTGTGTGTTGCTCGCGGAGAAAAAAAAGCAAACGAGCAAATGGCAATAAATCTTGGGAATTCAGGTTAGATCTCTGGCCATCTGCCTACGGCTCAGACCCCACAGTTACCCTTACATGCTGTATAACCTTACAGTCAGAGTACAGCCCACAGAAGCAGGATCAACAACTCAAAGTCCCTTCTTCAGTCATTTTATAATCGGTTCTTCAATAGAACTGGATCTTTTAATAAGAGGGCTTAATTTGGCTTTTTAATTTCTATTTTGTCCCAATATAACACACAGGCACACCAGCCGTAAAGTTTAATCAGTCATTTACAGATAATTTTAGATGGATAGACCTTCACAATCAGCTTATATCTTGTCTCCTTCAAGAGTGAGGTGCTATAAGAAGCTCAAGTAAGCAGAATTCACCAAGCTCAAAGTCAAGCTATCAATGCAAGAAATCTCTTCAACACTGACATTAAATAATATCACAATGTGTTTAACTATATAATCTTAACAAAATGTGATTACTGTAACCTCTGAAGGCAGGAAACTGAAGCACAGAGAAGTGAGGTGGTGGGCTCAAAATGACACAGAACTCTTCATATTGAAGCTCAGAAAAGAGTTGAGAGCTCTTCAATCCTCTTGGTCTTTGTCCAGGAGATCATAGTTCCTTTGATATGCACACCATTCATGGGCACTGAAGTTGTATTAGGAGATCACAGAAGGATCCCTGCAAGTATTTAGCCTAATTTTAGCCCTGACTTCAACATTCAGAACATCCTTTTAAGAGAAAATGCCTGGCAATAACGACACTGTGGCAAGCTTGATGGAATGGTGCTGGCTTTACAGTAGGCTTCAAATCAGCTCATAATGTCTGAAAGCATTCATTAAACAAGGCTCACAGATAAAACACACATATGACACAGTTCTTTATAAAAAGAGGCTTTTAGAGGCCAAATGCCTCTGAGAAACCTCATGAGATTACTAAATAATCCGAAGGGAAGTGCTCAGAAGCCTGTTTCTTGGGTCACAGAGAACCAGCCTGGAAAAATGTCATGGAGACAAGACTCTGGGGATGGATCAAGCCCTCCCCCAGGTCCTGGTTATGGATCAAAACGGTTTTTCCATTGTATTTTCTTCCATCAAATATAGCCCCCCAGATCCAGTGCAAGGAGTGCCAAGGAGCAGAAGGAGAGGTGAAGTGCCACCTGTAGTCAATTCCAGTTGTTTCACCAGTTCCTCAGAGTCCACTTGCAAGCCAAGGTGACACAAAGGAGTTAATTTCCATGACATACTGAGGCTAATTGGAAACAGTTCTCAGACCCTGTAAAGCATTAAGCTGGGCTGCAAGTGATAATTGCTCACCTGCTGCATGGGCCTATAAGAGGCAGTGCATTAACTAGCACATGAGGTTTTATCGCTTCCCTGGGATAATGGGGACTGGACCCTTCCCAGCACCCAATGCCCTGAAAGCCAGATACTGGGTTAGGCCTGGGGTTTATGGGAACTCAGGCAAGGAGAGCTGGTAATAAGGGGCCAGATTCCAGCTTTCATTATATGCTCTTTTTTACCTCCAGCATGGCTGTGTTTTCTTCTTCTTTCTAGCATAGCTTGCTTTCTTCTCGAAGAGAGGTTCAGTACTGTGTTGCAAAATAGAACTACAGATATTTAGAGGTATAAGGAGCCCAAGTATTACTCAAGGGTTTAGACCTCTCTATTGCAGGGATTTGACTTCAGAAGTGTTAGAGACTGTTATAAATTCAAGCAGCTCTTATTTTATAAGTAGTCATAATTATCCCCTATCTGAGTGAGAAGAGAAATTCTCTTTCCTGAAGTCTGAAATGGCAGCTTTTCTCAGCAGAGAAATATTAGAAATGTCAGAGAATTGAGGCAAGAATTCACTAGGGACTGAAAATTATAAACTAGAATAAAATTATTACAGTTATCCATCAGGGGGATCCTGGTACCAGGATCATCAACTTGCAGTGTTCAGCAGCAGTTGCAAATCCCATAAGAAGCATTGGGGGTTGGTGCGCTGTAAGACACACATACTCTGAAGTTTGACACGAGGCTTAACTTTTTAGAGTAACTGTCAAGAGACACTCAGTACTTGGTACTGCTTGAGACTCTGGGAGTTCCTATCAGGGACTAGGACCTGAGACCAAGTTTCCCAGATATGTTTTAGGGTGACTATAATATGATAGCATTGGGTTTAGCTTTTACTGAACAGGTAAGTGGATGGCTGAGGTATAGGGTAGATTTATCACAGCCTAATGGCATCAGCTGAATTGTGACATCTGAGTGCTTTCTGAAGAAGAATTCATCTCAATGACCTCAGAAATAAAGTTAACTGGCGTGACTTTTCAAAATGACTGAGTATCTACACCTTCAAATTAATGAAAATGATGCAAGGGAAAGAATTTAAATGTCTACAGGTAATAGACTTCATCAAAAGTGCCAGGAAACAGAGCTTTTTTTCCATGAGGTTCTTACCACTTCTATTTCTGATCCTAGTATTGAAACATAAAGACAAAAATAGGCTCTCTTCCAGCCTTTTCCACTGGTGCCTTGACAGTCTGGAGCTGAGCCAAAATCCAGAAGCTCAGAGGCCAGCAGAAATGAAGCCATGAGTGTGTGCCAGAGGCTTGAGACTCTTATTAGATTACTGTGAGCATGAGGAAAGGGGAAAGACTTCTGAGCTGTTCTGTTAAGTTGAAATGGAGCATCCTTTTCCCTGGGATCTGTCATATCCTGGTAGTTCCTCACTAATAGTATGTTCCCATCAGGGAGTCCTGGCAGGAATTTCGCTCTTGGAAAAACCCAGATACCGGTTCCTAGCTGGTGGGAGCTGAGAAGGTCCTCTTATCTGGGAAAACCAGTACAAAGTGGAAAGTGTTTCCTTCTAATGAAGATGTTTAAGTATTTCCTAATGAAAGCATTGCTGTAGAGAGAAAAAGGAGTGTCCTGTGATTGTTCATAAGTAAGAAATATTTTATTGCCCATGAACTTCTCAGGAATGACACATTTTTCAGGTGGTCTGACTGTCAGATGCCTGATTTTGATGGATGATGCTAAGCATGGACATAATCACCATCTTGGTCTCAGAACCAGCCAGTAGGATATGTTAAGATTTTCCAAATGTTTCTCCAACAATAAAAGGAAATGTAAAGTTAATCAAATTGTCATGAGAGATCAGAGCCCAGCAAGAAAGGACTAAGACTGACATTTGAAGTAGAAGCACTAATAAAACAGACGGCTGCTTGCTGATCCTGTCCATGCTTGTGTTTAATTTAAACATGTTCACAATGAATGGATTTTGCAGAGGCGGGGCAGGGGTGCTGTCGAAATCGATGTATGTACCAGCCATTTAAAGAAAGCAGAGAAGTGGGAAACCTCTAGCTGCGTGTGAATATCATGCCTCAGCAGAGAGGCTCTGCAAACATCTCTGTTGGCAGGTTTGGGGCAAGAGGCCATTCTGCTCCCAGATCTACCCTACCTATGGCTGCTTGCTGCCCAAACGGAAGCTGGACAAAGTTAATCCCTGATGCTTTTAGATAGATTTACTGCATGGTGCTCAGACAAATTAATTCTAGCTCCTAAACACCGACAAGATAATTTCAGAAAAATAAGTAAGGTGAGCTCACCTCATTTCCCAGCTTTCCAGTAGGCAGCCTCTGATATTCCATACACTCATGTGTGTGGCTTGAGTGGCCATTTCTCTCTGAAGATCTCCTCCACTGTAAATGTGCTGGACACAAATATCTTGGGTTGCTCTTTGGAGAAGATCCTGAACAATGAAGCGGAATGTCGTGGCCTTGCCTGCTCTCAGTGGTAGACATGACACCTTGCCAGGTGTCTTTCCCACCGAGCTGCATTGTTATGTGTCAATGTGATTTTTCCACACGGTGGTGTTGCTAGGAGAGTGGGAGGGAAGTAGCTTTGTGTGTGGCAAAGCCACGAATGGCAGTTTTGTTCTCTTTGGGGTTCTTGTCACCACACACTGCTCCCTTACCCCAACAACCATTTTTTCCACAGAAGGTACTTTTTATCTTGAAATCCAAGTGTTCATTTCCTACAGAAACCTTTCAACCACCATCAGGTGGCAATGAATTCATCAGTGCTGCCCTCCAGGCACCAGCCAGACTAGGGGCCGGGACATGAGAAGCTGCTCTGTTATCCATTACTCATCCCCCAAGCCAGCCTACACTTCATTTTGTTCTGGATAAATATGATCAGGAGGCAGAAGCGCTCCTTCTGTTCCCTGATGCCTTTCATTAGATCCCACCTTGCAAGTGCTGGTTGTGCTGCAGGGCAGCGGGGAGGTCAGGACGGGCAGCCAGGGTGGCCGGCAGTTCAGCCCAGCCCATGGGCCAAACAGATGAAGTCCCTCAACGTGCCGCTTCCCTCTGTGCCCTGCAGCAGCTCCCTGGCCACAAAGCCCTCTCTCTGTGGCACGCCGGCTGACCCCTGCTCGCCTGCCTCTTTGCTCTTATTCTTCTCCGCAGTTCCTCCCTTTATCAGATTAACTTTAATCAGTGAAATCAGAATCACATGCAGTGGGGAGGAAACGCTCCAAACACGGCCGACTTATTTGCAGCCACGGAAAAATCAAGGTGCGTAAAGGCTCTCGGAAGGACTCAGATGAGGTTTTGTCCAGAAAACTAACTGTGGTTGTGAAAGCACTGGGGGGCTCTGAGTGTGTGACAGGGCAAGAAAAAGCCAGTTTGCCTTTTGTGAGATGTGTGTGCAAAGGAGCTGCACCTACACATGAAGTGTGTAGAGCTACACGCATGTGCCCACTAACACTTACATGAGGGAGGCAGGAAATGTAACATGGCCTCTGGTTGCTTCAGTGATGGATATTTTTGAATGTACAGTCTTGGGAATCTCTCTGACTAAAGAAATTCTCCATTGCTGTTGGCCAAACTCTGCTTCTGACTGAAGTCTCTGCATATGACACCTTCATTACACCTCCACGTTACACCAGTCCTGGTGTCTGAGCCCAGCTTTACCTGCACTTTTCCCTGGACTAAGTGGCTTCCTCAGAATGAATAGCAAAGGGGCTCTGGTTAAAAGATGCAATACCGTGTCTTTGCTGTCACTAAAGGTGGGCACATCATCCAAGGAATCCACATTCCCAAGTGCTGACCCCCTTCTCCTGGGCACTGGAGCAACCACACAGCTGCAGCCACAGTGGCTTCCAGAAAGTGCCATGAGGTGCTCAGCGATGAGATGAGATGAGATGAGATGAGATGAGATGAGATGAGATGAGATGAGATGAGATGAGATGAGATGAGATGAGATGAGATCTCATCCAGAAAGACTTACAGGAGAGTTGCCAGGACTGCACTGATCCCTTCCCCGGTTAGGAGTCCTGAATGGATCCAGTCAATGAGAGCATAATAGGATAAGGGGAAGCAAAAGAGATGAGCAACATTTCACAGTAAAGATCAGGAGGAGTGTGGAAGTGAAGTCTCCCTGAATCTGTTCAAGCCATGTAGCATCTCCTGAGAGGAACTGAACTGGATAGAAACACCTTCCAGTGATAATGTACAGTAGCAATCAAAGACAGTGAGAAGATGAGACTTCCTGAATCTTTTTCAGTTCATTCTCACGTCTCTGCACAGATATATATTTCATCTACCTACTATTCAGACGATGGCAACATTGTTCAGCTAATGCACTGGAAAAAAAAGAGGGGCTTATTCTCCACCTCCTTCTCATTCCTTTCTCAGTGTGTTTGCTAGTTGTTTGTTCCCCTTTGCAGTTCTGCAGCACAAATTTTGCGGCACATGCTGCTGCCAACTCCCCCACATGAAGCTCCTGACCCGGGCCACTCCTCCACAGCTAGTCAGTATTCTCTCCACCTCAGGCATTCATCTGCTAGGCTGCAGCCACGGCACAGGGCAGGAAGGGAAATACGAAACAAAAAGATCAGTGGCTTGGAAGGAAGATGACTTTGGTGGCATGGGTAAGACAGTAAGGGTGGAGAAAATCAGAGCCCTGATTCAAAATCTAGTAAATGAAGAGAGTAGATATTGGTAGTAGCTGTTCTTCACAAGATTTAAACCAATTTGTGAAACCCCTAGCGGCTTTGGCTGCTGTCCCCAACTCAGCATTCTCCTGGACTGATGGAGGATGAACATGGGGCATACAAACTCCTCCTGCCTGTTAAAGTCCCTCTCTTTACCCAGCGTGTGTAAGTGCAGAAGAAGACAGTGGCCCATAATGTGAAACAAGCTTTGCTGCTGATGAATAGTTGTGGCTTCTCTTGGCCACATAGCACCACCAAAAGCCTCTCAGGCAGAGTCACAGGGCTCACACACCAGCCAAGCTGTCTGGCTGCCCCAAACCCACAGCACACCTGGTGAGGTCCCCAGGGCTTGAACTGCAGGCAGGGAGAGTGAGTGAGCACACACCACCTCAGCTGAGAGGTGGCTGGGGGCACATGCTGGATCAGGAGGGCTCAGCTGATGTACAGTAACACCATCAAGCATCTGAGCCCTCCACATGCGTTCCCCACTGCATAAGCCCATGACCCTTTTTATGCTCACTTTTATTAAGGTGATTCGTGGGCCTCTCACAGGTGCATCTCATATGGAAGTGCAGCAAACTGCCTCTGGCTTCTCCTAGAAATTAGTTCCAGATGTGCTGGAGTAGAGCTCTTCAGAGAAAATATATGTTTCAGGTATGGCCCGATCGATGAAAGCTCAGAATACTTCCTACACTGATGAGTAAAAGCCTTTATTGCATCTACTCTCATTTCTGACCTTCCTGTTTCCCTCCAATCTTTGTGTAACATGTTAACACAAACAGTTGTAGTTTCTTTTTATCAGCCCTGTTAGAATAAGGTTCAAAATTTCATTTCTTGCTGAGAGCAGCTTCCCCCAGTGTCTCTCTGTCCATGTACTTTGAGGCCTTTCTTCTTTCCATCCCTGCTGACCCTCCATACCCTTCTCCTGCCACATGGTCCTGATGACTGAAACGGTCCTTCTCTTCTTGTGGAAATGAAATATATTCTCTTGCTCCATTCAGAGCTCTCCTTTGAGACATTACTGACAATAATATCAAAAAGCATAGATTAATTTTTATGATCTGTGTGAATTTGATATTGAAACTTGATCATGTATCATAAGCAAGGCTCAAGGTCCCCACCAGTGAGTTTTGAGCACATTTTGCCAGCTGTGTTAATGCAATCCCAAAGCTATAGGGAAAGGCTTTAAAATCCACCCCGGCTTTGAAGCTGAGACCTAAAATCTGTGGGTTTCACTTCACTATAGAAAGCCTTCCTCCCTTTTAAGCTTAACTTGGGTACCCTGTGGACCTCTGCAGAGCAAAGCACTGATGCACATGCACATCTTGGTGGGAGATCAGGGCTGAGGTGCGTCTTGCCTTGTTCATCCCGGTGACAAAGCAGGATGAATACTTTGGTCTGTAGACTTTCAGTTACCATTGTTAATTGACATGAGGTCATCATTTGATCAGAAAAAGCCAAGAAATTTGTTTATTGGTGTCCCACACTGCCTTCCACATGACACCAAATATCAAATGTTCTGGTTTCTTGTAGCTGGATGTCTTAGCTTTTCTATTTTTCCCCCTAACCACTTCCACAGTACCACTGCAATGTTAATGCAAGAATCTGTAAGTGTAAGGGCAAAGTGAAAGGAATGTAGCTTAATATCCAAGCAATTAGCACAAGGGTTATTGTGCTGAAGGCATTATTCAATTTTAATTATCTGAAGCTGCTTAAAAATTCCTAGGACTGCCTCCAGTGGGGTGCATGAATCAAAGCCCACACACAGAATGGTAGCATGTTGCAAAGGCAGGAGGAGAAGCAGTTGGCCCACTCTCACACACAGTTTCTCAGCGCTGGCCTGGGACTTCTTGCAGCAGTAGAGAGCCAGCTGCTTGCAGCTGAGACCTGTTTATTTCTGGTGGGCATATTTCTGAGCTCACAAAAGTAAGATAACAAGGAGGAAGGAAACAGGAAACATATCTGCATGTTCAGTCACATTGGTTAATCTGAGCCATGTTTCCTCTGATGTAAAAAAAAAAAAGAAGATAATGTAATAACAATAATAACTTCTGGGACAAGTTTGGGAAGCAACTTGAAGTATGGATGGGGTTGGATTTTTCAAGTAGAAGTGCCACCCACGAGTTAAATATACTTAGTAGGCATATTTTCAGGGTGTTTAATTTAATGTGTATATTGATTTATTACACTTGAAAGAAAAATATACAATAGACATGACATCTTCCTGCAGAGAACACAATAAATTCTATATAATTCAATAAATTGTAATCAAAATATGAATTACAAATCTGCTTTCTCCACTCAAGAGAAAGTCAGAGATGGCAATGTACTGAAACAAGGAAATAATCTCCAGGGTTTGCTTTTCTAAATTTATTGAAATTTAGTTTTCTACTTCCTCGGGGTTTACTCTTTCAGCCTAAGAGTGGAAAGACTGCACAGGACTGCACCAAACTCATGAACAATGTGCATATAGCACAGCAGCGTCAGGACCATTTTCTACCCCAGCTGGTGCCAGGGTTCTGCTTGAACCCCACAGGCACAGCTCTTGGGGCGAGGGCATGAGGGATCAGTGGGACTGGAGGCTGCTCCAGAAACCCCACTACCACACGTGCCATCCTCTCAGGAATTACTGTGAAGTGCAAACAGTACTGGGTTTGGGAAGCAGGTGGCAGCTCTTACTCCATTTAACAGTGGATAATGACCGGTTAGAATTTACATTTTTTCGAAACAGAATTTTGAACAGAGAGTTGTTATTCCAAATGCTCTCTTAAGCTCTGTTTATAGGAAAAAAAATGTATCTCAGCACTGAATTTTAGAAAGTGGCATATTTTTTAATGGAATAATTTTTGGGCTTCTTTTTCAGCAAAAAGTTCTTATGGGAAAAAAAAGTTGGTATTAGAATGGAGAGGGAGGAAGGCAATATTATCTTAAGCTACGTATTTTAACCAGCTTTTATAAGAAAATTTGCTTTTCTGAACTCTTCCATGGGGTACTTCTCTCTAGCATAGCAAGCCAAAAAATAGATAGAGGAGAGGCACTTTTACTAAGAAAGAAAAAAACCTCTCTTCACTATTCCACAGGAAATTGTTACTGACAATGAGCCACAGTCTGTGAACTTAAAATTCCTTGCATTTGAAATGGTTTGATTTTTTTTTTTTAAACATTTTACTTCCAGATCTGACCACCCACATGGGACAGGGAAAATGGAGAAGAGAATACAGCTTGCACAAAAAGATTCCTGCAACAAAAGGACCCTTCATTAGCTGTACTGATTATAAGGTATCCTTCTTATGACAATTTCCAGGATATGTTCAGCACTGCAGCTTGCAGGTCAAAAGATCAGATCAACGTTACAAGTTCTGAGAGCAAATCTTCAACATCACTGACTAGAACTGAAGAGTCAAACCAAAAAAATACCAAATCTAAAGGGCTACGGTTTGGTGGTTTTTTTCCTTCTAACACAGGAAACACAAACTACTGAAGTTTCCTCAAAACAGGAAACACAGACTACTGAAGTTTAAGCTAGAAAAACATTGCATTCTGGTGCCACCATACTGATAAACTGGAGTTCCTAAATCACACTCCATTGTATTCATGAGCGTCCTGCACAGAAGAGATGTCATTTTCACTTGAGAAACAAGTAGATTTGCAAAAGTCTAGTAGGGTTGTCCTCCAGTCTCTATAAAAATAGCATTATCTCTGCATTTCTACATGAGAAAAAGCAAGTCCTTGATTTGCTAATACCACTAAGCTTTAATGAAAAACAATGAAAATACGTGTATCAATGTTTAAAGAGGCACCTAAAGTAATAATTGTTATTTTGAAAGAGTGGTTTCTATCCAAGGTTTTGCAAATCACTATCCACTTTGAATGTTCTCAATCTGCAGTTTCTGGCTTGTGCCCCTCTAGCAGGGGGTTGACATCTCACAGCTAAAGTGGCCTAGACATTTTAAAAAACAGACCAAGTACTAAAGCAGGGATGAGAAGAATCTTGTAGCCTTCTACTAATTCCACAGTCTTCATCAAAGGCATCTTTTCACTAAAACTTAAGCTGTGATTCTTTCTCCTGTTTCTCTCACATCATCTGAGCATTTTTTGCTAAAAACTTATTACCAAGCTTGTGGATATTCCCATCCCACAAGGGATGAGGTGTCTGAGCTGCTACTGTCCGGAGCTGGCCCATCCCCACATCCATGCAGCTCTGAGGGCATGTTTACAACGTAGACCTTGAAAGCAGTCCAGCCTTGTTTAGTAGAGCATGTGCTTGGATTTATCACCCTCTTCTCTCATGCAGAGCACGCCATCAGCATTCCCAGACTGCTTCTGTTCCCAAGGGAACCTCAGTGTGAGCCCTCAGGTGTGCTCCACTGAGTTGCAGGGACAAGGTAGCTCCATCTGCTTGAGCAACACCTAGTTCAAGCCTGCACCACCGGGGCCAGCAGATCCTGCCTGCAGGCACAGCTTTAGCATCAGCACAGCCCACCTGCTCTGCAGATACTGGGCAAGCAGGTGTGTTCCCATGTTGGGGGCTGAGGTTCACTTCCACTCTTGCTTTACAGGCTGCAAACCAACCCATCAACCACCCTCGCAGTGATCACATGCAAACCGCCGGCATCAAGGGCTCACCACTTAGCTTATCTTCTCTTCCCCTTCTCTCAGCAATGTCAGTCCAGCTGGGACTGTGTCACACTCGGCAGTGTGTTACATCTCTGCAGAGGAACCCTGAGTCTCCTTCCTTTCTGAAAGGGATAGGCCTGAAGCAATAAAATTGCCATGGCTTTTCGAGAAAGGTTGCTTGATAAAGCTGTGCAGTGCCTGTGTCTTGTTCTGCCAAAAATGCGAGGTTACAGCCTGCAGAGGAAAAGCTTCCATTTGTGGTGGCAAGGTATTCTCATAGCAACCTGAGAGAGGCAGTGCAGAAACTCCCCACACCAGTGACTCCTGGTGATGCTTCTACACATACAAATGGAAGAATCTGGGAGTGAATGTATCTGGTAAATATCAGTGTTTTCTCTCTTTTCCTCTCTTTCAAACTGCTCAATCTAAACAAGGGTCTCAAGGAACAAGAGATCCCACCAAAAATGAGAAAATATAAGATCAGAAGTCCAAGCCTCTTCCTTTTTCCAGCAACACCTTTCATGCTTTTCATGTGTAACTGAGAAGTATCTGTACTGTAAAAGTAAACTCCTGTGAAAAATGAATGGTAGGAACATTTGTCCTCTGCAACGGAAAAATTAGGTAGTGAGAGAGTTCTTGTGCCTGGTTTATATCACCAAAAATAAAAACAGAAAGAGAGGAGCCAGTGACAGCTCCACTCCTCTGGCATGGGTAAAAGGAATCTAGTTTGATATGTGATATTGAGGGATATTTCCTTGTAGCCTCCAAACCAGAGAAGTTCTTTTTAAGCTCTTGGAGATGATCCACTGCAGAGCAGTAGGAAATCCTGCCTCAGAACCTAGAAAATTTGAGGTTGAAAGTTTCATCTTTTGCCTGTTTTTAATAAGATGAGCAATACTGGTTGCTAGGCTTTGCAATATGCCAAGCACATTCTCTTTCCTTTGTTATATACCCCAGGGAAAGACAAAGGATGAGGGTGAAATTAGGAATATTCCTCTCAGGTAATGAGGAGACTGTTTGGATGCATGAGTGATACCCTTGGTATAAGAACAAGAGAAACTAAAAAGAAATCTAATTTTTTTCTGGAATGGGCAAACAATTCATGTTATTCTAATTGAATTATTCCACTAAAGGACAACAAAATTGAAGCCTAAGTACAAATGATTCTTGTTTTTCTCTCCACAAATAGCATTGCTGGTTTTAAATATTATGTCCCATTTGCACTGTTACATTTGTAGGACTCTGCTATTCAATGTTGTTATTCTCCTCAACCCCTGCCAGAAGTTTTGGGTTTCGGATTGAGTGGAGCCCATCTGAAAATCCGTAGTTCCTCATTGCTGCTCAGCTGGCCTGACTTCATTGCCTCTGGTCCTGCCTGAGACTCAGCCTTAAGAGCTGGCAAGCTGAGAAATCAGGCCAAGGAGAACTTGAAGCTGCAGCAGGGCAAATAGTTGCAGTCATTGTGAATTTAAAGTGAAGAAAAAGAAGGGAAATAATGCTAGGTCCTAGGAACCTCTGAGTTCTGAAGTCTGTGTCATCCAAACAAGAAATCATCACAATGGCGCATTGTCCCACAGTCCCATGATCCATGGGACATGAGTCAAGACCAAAGATCTACTGCCCCTCTTTATCACAACGTTTGCATCCCAGCATGTTCTACTGAGAATCAAACCAGGAAAGTCCTGTGTCTGCTGTTTTCAAGCAGGTCGTTCAAGGCAAGTGTAGCTCCCTCTGGACCAACTTAGAACTCTCACTGCCCCAGATTTAGTAAGCAACAACTGAGATAGTAATACCTCTCCACCTCTGGTGTTTCAATTATAATTTTTAAATCCAAGTTCTCAGTGTTGGTAAGGATTGAGACTTGGATTAAAAATTTAAAAATTATTCTTCACACTCAAATTAAATGTTAGTTATTAGTTATTATTCAGTGGAAACTTGCTCAGTGGCATGGCTTCTTCAGCTCTGTTATGGGCAGATGATCTATATCAGAAGTTTAATTTACCCAGCTTCAATGGCCATTAAAACAGTCCTTTGGAGTCTAGCCAATATCTGATATCTGATATCTGACAATGCACCAAACTGCACGCAGAGCAAAGACAAATCCACAGCAGTGCTGCAGGAGAGCACTCTTCAGCAAGGACTGCCCAAGGCAGAGAAGCTGCCTTTTTATATGCTCAGGGACAGATTTTTTCTTTATTTTTTTTTCTTGAACTTGGTGGAGACTGGGCTGCCTATGTACTGCAAGGCACCTGGACATGGCAATAACCAAGGAGTGATAACACAACAGTGTCTGTAAGCATCAGGTTCCTGTGACTGGGTACACCTCCTCTTTCATCCATCTGCCATTCCCATCCTTGAATGCAGGGAAAAATGTCACTTTCTCAAATCTCTGCTGAACATTTCATGTCAGGAACACAAATTTATCTTCCTCAAATATTTGGTCTGCTGTATTTAAGAAGGCCTTAATCTTTATCACCAGTGGCAAAATGTGCTTGGGATTCATATTATCTGGCGATCACTTCATCTTGCTTCACCTTCATTTTGCACTTCATCTTGATGCAACCTGTTCTGTGACAAGGGTATCAGGCACCTTTTCCTTTCCAGAGCCTGTGGACTGCAATGCCATGGCTTCTTCACTTCTACAGGTGCAGTGGGGTCCTGCTCTGCAAGTCGGTCTTTCATCACCACCCATACCTCATTTTGCTCTATGCCAGTGGTTCCTTTCATGCAAAAGAAGCCTTTTGCTCCATATGACATCTGGTTTAAATAGGCTGAGAGCAGGCAAGTTTGTGAATGTGTGTTTAGGTAGGTGCACAGCACAGAAACATGTCTGAATAACCACTGCAGATCAGGTGCAGTTTAACATGACATGAGTTTTGCCCACTTACGACTTACTTGTCGGCCACACGCAGCACAGTGCTATTCCTCCCTTTCCCATCTGCCACAACCTCTACTGCATGTTTCCCATCTGCCCCACATACCCTGTGCTGCAGAGAGCATGCAAGAGTCAGACTCAATATGGGGTGACAGCGCAGAGGGGCAGACTCTGCAACTTTCACCCTGTCTAGCCCAATCTTGTTCATGCAACTAAGAGGTACCCATTCTCCTGCAGCCCCAAATGGCTTGGCACTGGCAGCACCTTCCGTCCCAGGTGCCCCAGCAACCCCTCACATCTAACTATCCTGCTTGGCCCAGCATGCTCACTGATGCAGGGCAGTGTTCCTCCAGCTCCAGCCAGAGCAAGAGCTGATAAAAGCCCTCTCCCCACTGCTGGCTGCCCAATCCCAGGGCTGGGGAACTCCAGGGATCCACAAGTGTTCGGCACCTGCTGCCTACCCCAGCTCCCAGCTGCTGCCTGGCCAGCCCTGTTCTCCCTCTTGGCTGCGGGAAGCAGCCGCTGAAAGGCGATCTGCCTGACCTGATGTGAAAGGGATTTCACTGGTGTTAGGACACTTGATGACAGGGGGAGGGAGGATTGAAATGAACTCCTTCCATCTTTCTGATGCAAAATGAGTGCAGACACATTGCTTTAATATCTTCTTTGTAATTCATTTCCTCCAGCAAAGACTGAAGACTTGATGCTTTATGTGTCTCTGGGTTTACGCCAGCAAACTACTTGCAAACTGACCCATCTGGAATAGGCAGGGGTCATTAGTAGTTCTGATCCAGCTCTTTGTATCCTCTCCAAGATGGGCATTAGCCCTGTATGAGTATTGAGAGCTAATCTGCTCCTTTAAGAGGTGATTTAACTGCTTAATACAACAGCCTTTACCTCTTCTCATCATCAAGACCTTGTCTTTCTCAGACTGTGCCCTGATGTCTTGTCTGCCACCAGTAAGGAGCCACAGTGGAGTCCGAGTCCGTGAATAGGAATGGTTTCGGCACAACCCCACAGTAACAAACCTCTGCTGCTGCTCCCAGTAGGCAGCACCAATGCCTGTAATTTCAGGTTCACCAAAGATCTCTGCATGGAGGGATGAAACTGCTTGGGCTGGAAGAAGGGTCAATTCAGCTTGAAAAGTGCCAACCACCTCTCACCTCCAGAAGGAAACCCAAAGACCCAGGCTCAGAGATTACCAGGTCTTCTTTGCAGAGCCTCCTTCCCAGACATTTTATGAGACTGGGATCACACCCAAGCCTGAAAAATCCTTGGGGCCAGCATCTGTCTTAAAGGGAATGAGTAGCAAGTCACAAGAGTCTCTAAGGGATTGCCCACAGAGCAAAGAACCTGCTTGCAGCTTGCTCCTTGTTGCCAGAGTTCTCCCTGATGGAAGAATTCCTTCCTGTCATGAGCAGAAGGAATAGGAGACAAGGCCACGACATCTTTCTTGCTCTTGATATTGCCACTGAGCATCGCAGATGAGTGATCGAAGTATGCCAAGTTTTCTTCCAAACTTTGTTACTGTTATGTGACTCAGTCAGGCTTACTGCCTGTTTCATGTAAATTATGTTTGGGGTTTATTTGTGTTCAGGAGCTTGGAGGCTTTTGGGCAAGGTCCTCGTGTAGATGAAAGTCTGTTATTAGTGTTTGTTATATCGAATAACACCTGTAAGCTTTATGTAGTGTCAGCACATTTGTCCCTGCAGGGAAAGGAGACTTGGTTGTTCCATCCCAGAGCTGGTGCCATCTGGTTTGGTACTTACTCAGGGCAGAAACTACAAAAACTGCACGTTTTCCATTAGAAGGCTTACTGACACTAGGCTCCATTTATGAGTCAGTCTTAGGAAATTGAATTTATTTGGAAATATACATGGCCTCTGAATCAGCTCAAACTGTCTTTTAACTTTATCTGTCTGCACTATGTATGTTGATGGAAATGTTTAACCCATTTAATTTGGAGTGCTTTCTCCAAGTCCTGCTGAAATTGCAGATCCAAATGTTTGTTCATCAGTGTAGATGCACCATGACCAGGGCTGACAGCTAGTCTTTCCTAAAGAAGCTGCTTCTGAAGTAAAACTTGGGCTAAGAAAGAAATGCTTTGGACAAGATAAGGTCTCTAATTGTCAAAGAACATTGAAAACCTTTGCAAGGCAGTATTGCCAAATATCACGAGCTCTGTGTATTTCTTATATTTTCTTACAGTATTTCAACCTTTTTTTCTATTTTCTTTCTTTTTCTCTTTTTTCTGAGAGGGTGGGTAAAAAGGATTATCTTGACTTGAAGACACTATTTTTAAGCCAGTTATGAAGACTGCACACAGCTCCTTAATATCAGTGTTCTGAATTTCAGTATTCAGCTCTGTCCCCTACCAGGTGGATGAGCATCATTACCTTTATTTTAGCAACACCTTGTCATATCATCCCAAAGCCTAATGGTTAGCACATGGTGAAGCCCAGAACACAACAGTGAAGTTCTCGTTTTCAGACCTGCTTGCAACTTACAAGCCTAAGAAATGGCCTTATATATACACACTTTGTACAGCCTAGAAATCACTTCAAAGTCATGTAGCTGGGTGGACTTCTCTATTTTTCACTTGGCAATATGAACAGTTATTTAAGATTGTGCTGCAGTGAGAAATGGTTCTGCTTTCACCTACCTGTCAAGTTCTAGCTCAAGCTCTGGAGTTTTTAATTTTTCTCTTAGATCCACTAGTGGACTCATAAACTGCTCCACTAGACTTGAATGATGCCTTCTAAATGCTCTCCTTATTCAGGGTTGTTGCAGAATACATGGAAGCTGCCTGTCTTTGCATAGTTAAAAACAAAGCAAGTTTCTATTCACATGAAAAATGTCTTTGTCAATAACTTTTCTTCATAACTACTGCAACCCTTTCCTTTGAGGCATAAACCATGTACAGTCACAGTAGAAGACTGCTGAAATAATTCCTGTCAATAAATTCACACCTTTTTGCAAAACTGGTGACACATTTTCTCTTTATCTACTCAGTGGTTCCCAGTGTAAAAAAGACAAATTTTCTGACAACCCATCAGTCCTAAGAGGGTGGGAAATATGACCCACTTGTAGCTATTTCCTGAGATACAGCAAGGACTTTCCTTCCCTCACCATACAGACTCCTTCAGTGGGTTGTTGAGACACCATAACAGTCAAGTTAATGGAAGTTAACATGACTTCCCTAGGGCATGTAATTGGATAAAAAGTGCAGAGTTAGCAGCACTAAATGAGCTGATTAACCTGGTTATCTATGATCTAACACATCACAGAATGTCCAACTAAATCTGTCCCAAAACATCAGATTTCTCAATCAAATTGTTATTCTGGTACAAGTTATTAAAGCATCTCACTGTTTGAATGTCAGCATTGCTACACAATTATCTCTGTTGCAATTTTAAAATTTATTCCAGTGAAGATTTTTCTTGTACTGGAGGTAGAAGTTAAGGTTACAAAAGGCTATTTTGTGCCGTGGCTTAGATGGGGTACTGCAATATGTAGGCTGTCAGCTCTGTGAAAGTAACCTGTTGATCTGTACAAGGAGATGCTTGGTAGCACTGGTAGCCTCGCTTCCAGCCATGCCACAGAAATCAGAGGTTTTTAATAAAAAACTTAAATCTCTTCCTGTATTCTGATTTATACCCCAGGTGGATGGAATAGGTCATCCTTTAAAAATTAATCTTTAAGAAGAAGAGTTGTAAAGCGTACTTTGCTGTCCAGGATGATCATTCCCATGGATTAACATACGGCCTTCATTTTCATTAATGGTGACACACATGGCACAGGGAATGGATGCAAGGTGGGAGGGAATCTCCCTCCTATGTTTCCTATACATCTCCTTTTTATATCTTTTGCTTTGCAGAGAGAAACTCCAGGAAAAAAAAACAGCAGTTCTTTCACTGGCCTTTCTTAGAAGACCATTACAGGAGTGAAGGAATTCATGAAACATCAGATTAAACTGCTGGTGTTCATTAACAGATTCAGTGGCAACCACTACCTTTTCTTTTTAAAGGAAGCTTAAACATCACACAAAACACCTGTCTAATTGTGCAATAATGCACAGAAATTAGCTGTGGTGGAAATTTTTTTCTGACCCTCACATGTTTGGCATTGTGCCATGGAGCATCAGATTTGCTTATCCTAAATATAACCAAATGCTAGTCATAAATGTATTTAACTGGGATTTTTTTCTTTAATTTACTGCATTGGACTTGCAACTTTCTGTGGCTGAGATTTCCACAGTCTGACTGTAAATGAAGGCTTTTGTAAATCTCAGCTTGGATATAGAATGTGTGCCTAAGATGTCGAAAGGAGTTAATATTAGACATTTAGAAGCCAAATAGGTTGTATAATCTGTGCATGTATGTGTGTGGATTTACTTGTTTTAAAATGGGACAGAGGAAAATTTTGCAAATTTCAGATCTGGAGGAAGCATGGGGCCAACTGCTGGGCACTCCAGCAGTGCTCTACAGAGTGGTACACATTCTGTAAGACACATATCCAAAAGCACTGGCCCCGTGAGTTCCTCTCCACCAGCTGCAGGAGCCGCAGGTCGAGTACACGGATACATCCAAACAGGACGTGCTGCAAACTATACATTCTCACTCTAACTTGTAACAAGCTAAATTCTGCAAAATTAAGGTATATTTGGTTTTCAGGAGATGCTACCTTCCACAAGCCAGAGGATGCCCAAAACTATAGGTAGATCTGCATTGTCGGAAAAGCCCATGGCCTTGAGTGTAATGCAGGGTGATAATAACACCTCTGAAAATTTCCTCAGAAGCTGGTTTCCTCCTCTTCTGATCTCCATTATGGCAGTGCTAGGGACCCCAATCAAAGATGTATTTGTGAAGCAGGCATTCTCCCTGCACTAAGCACATTTTTTAAATAAGCCTGAAGAAAAAAGCTCAGTGGGAAAAGGGAAAGGGAACACTATGTATCCTATTCCATTCAATTACAGCCAGAGGAAAGCAGAGGGAAAGACGACCTTAAGAAGCCATCTAGCCTGTCGCCCTGCCTGAAGGCAGTGGGTACCATCTCTTAATTTGATACACAATGAACAGAAATTAAATGGGTTGAAGGATTGATTTTTTCCCCGCCAGGACTTACCAAAAAAACATCAGTTTTCACTTCATGTGGTTTAAAGCTGATTTAGGCCTCTTCATTTCAAATGGTTGATGCATTTTGTTGATCAAAATCACCAGTCATTTTCATTTTAAAATAATGGCATATCAAAAAACAATTTTTCCTCCTCAAAAGACAAATTTCAAAGATCAATCTTCATTCACTTTCACAAAAAGTTTTAAATCAATGAAGTGAAAAATAGCTACTCTGCCTTTTTCTGTATATTATGTCTAAGCTCAGCCCTTTCCTGCTTCTATTTACAATTGCCCTTAGCTGGATTTTTGGAAGGATTTTTATTTTTCTTTTATAAAATTATCTCTTGCTATTTTACCTTTGTACAGTGGTATTTTTCTATATAGTTCATTTGCCCCTTTAATGCATCTGAATTTCTTTGCATTTTCATGTCTTTCTTTTCTATTTGCATTTAAACTAGCTTAAAGTTTCTGCTCCCTTTAATTCCTTAACTTGTGCCATTTTATTGCCATGATTAAGTAGCTGTCCCTAGGCAGCAGCAATGAAAATGCAAGCTTTCCCATCACATTCACTTATCTGGTACTTGCTGGAGTTAAGATTAATTATAGTTGTCAGCGCATAACTAAAATCACAAATGTCAATTTCCTCTTTTCACATTTTTCGCTGTCAGAATAAATTGCATAATCATCACTTAATACCAAGCTCTTGTTTCCCTAATAATATGCTGCAGCCAAACGTTTACCAAGGGGAGCCCAAGGAAAACACACGAAACCTGAGAGGGTAAATACAACATGGGAAAGCACAACCGCGATAAGGCTGGTGCCACAGCTGGAGAGAAACCTTCACAGGGACTCCAGAACTTAACCTTGCGGGCAGTACTTCCATGGGCCGCAGCGGTGGGCTTTGCTCTGTTGGGTGGGATTGCTTAGGGAATGAACACCTTGGGAGATGGCCTGTGGTACATCTCTTCTAGATAAATGGCCAGCCATCAGCCAGAACTTTTCATAGGTCTTTGGCAGGGAGGGGTTCTGCAGGTCCAGGAAGAGATCTGGGCTGGAAATGCCTGACAGCAGCCCACATCTTCAATGTGAGCAGTTTGTGAGAGCCCTCCTTAGAATACTTGCTCTCACCACCTTCCCAGCATCTCAGTGTGCCTGCCACCAGATTTGGTCTCCTGCAGGGTTGGGTCACTTTGGATTTGACAAAATTAGAACATAGCTCTTTGAACATATCTGTAACAGACTGCCTTGTCAACGTATCCTGTTCATGTGGCTCATGTTCTTGCTATACACCTTCTATGCATGTAGTTAGATCATGGCCCAAGGATGTAAATGGGGAAGTTTATTTCCGAGTTTAGATCCCAGAAATTATATCAACACACAATCCACTTTGTTGCCCTAAACACCTGCCCAATCCCATCCTACATATTGATGCTAACCCTGAGAATCACATACCAGCTGTCCCCACAATTAATCTTTGTGCTGGTTTTTAGACCCTACTTCTCTTTGTTTTCTGTCTTAAGTGATGTTAGACAAAATCTACTAAAATCTGTGTTTTCATGGCCTTTAATAGAGGGCAACTGGGGAAGCAATTGCCCCTTGTATCTTTACTCCACGTCCTGCTCAGGTACCAACTTTCCCTCAGAAGAATTCTTCTCTTTCCCCTGACCTTCCAGGAAGGACTCTCAGAAAAGTTATCTGCAGTTGTGAGTATCTGCAGCTGGATGATGTTTGTCTCAGCTTTTAACAAACTGAAACGCAGTCTTCTCTTTTTATCTTCCTTTAAAAAAAAAAAACAACTTCAGAGATTTACTATTAAAAGAAATAAAAGCATATATTTCAAAGAGAAAACTCAGAATCTCTTTTATGAAAATTCTGTGGTTTAGCTTCCAGCTCTTAAGTTGGAGAGTATATTCAAATCTTGACTCATATTTGTTAGTCTTTTCATTTTCCTAATACTTTCTAAGTGAATTTCCCATTTTAAACAAAATTAATTCTAGAGTCAAATTCATTCAGAGAGAGAGATGTGAGAGAAAGTGAGAGAAATATATGACTTCTGACCTGGTATATCAATAGTAGGCTTGTGTGCCAACCAGAATGAAAATACCACTGTAGTCACTGCCCTTTGGTAAAGTTACTGTTTCTTTTCCAGTTCCTTGGTTTAAGTGGATTTTTTAAGTTCAATTGCCATTACTCTTCCTTATTTCTAGATCTGGTTGTTTGGGTTTTTTATTGTTGTCCACTGCCTTGAGAAGCTCCAGGTGCCTAATTTCAGGAACTATATGCAGGAATTTATAGGTGTGCTTCAGGTGCCGGTTGTTTGAAATACTGGCCCTATAAGGGGACTTTGCTCACCTTCTGGCATTTGGGAAGATCTTTGGCATCCAAAATACAGGAAACCTCCAAAACTCACTGTCCTCGGAAGAACCTGTTCTCCAGAGCAGACACACAGGGTGAAGAATCAGAGCAGAGGATCTGGTGGTGGATTTGCAGAAGGGAACAGGATGTTGTGGAGGCACTGCAGCAGCAGGAACATCTGGGTCTGGCCCACGCCCCTCACCTGGCAGCAGCAAGGCATCCTGCAGCCCTTCAGCTGGAAGGGTGACCACCCTGAAAATGTGTGGCTAAATTGCTGCACATCGCATTACACACAGAAAAAAAAAGTCCCACGCCTTGTAAAATCAGATACTTAAGACTCTTGAAAGAAGTTCACTGTCATCTTTGGCTCCTGTGGGTGTGACAGTTCTTCTTCAGAGACTCAGGGCAAGGGAGCCCTTAGCAGAGGTACTCGGTGCCAAATGCCTTGTTTTCTTTACGATTTGGCTGCTTTGGCTTTGTCCCAGACTCTTGTGAAGTGCTCTGGGAAGCTGGTATGTGAAAGGAGAGAGGGAGAAGAGCTAGGATGACATTTCACAGTGCATGTGCTAACTTCAACTGCCAGCTTTGACTGCTTTCCCACAGACAGCACTCTTCCCAAACCCTTCTCCTCAATCTCCTAATCCTCCAGCCCTCTCTGAGGGCTGTGGTGTAGTCGAGGCACCAGCAGCGGCAAGACTGGGGAGCCAAGTATTTCCATCCAACTTTCCAACAAGCAGAGCTGCTCCTCTCCTGGCCCCCATCTGCCCCAAGCCCATCAAACATACCCTTGTGATTAATGGAAATGGTCAGAGATAAATAGCTGACTGACTTCAACGTTGGAGGAGCAGATCGTGGAATTATTTGAATAGAGGCAGCATATCAAACAGTGTAACAACTTGGCTTGATGTATTTACTATGGCTTTTTTTTCTCATAGAAAGCTGTATGCATGCTTTTGGGCATATGCCTACTGGCTGCAGTGCCAGGATAGAGAGGGAACACAGAAAGGATGCGCTTTCTCTTCTGCATTGTGTCAGAAGCAACAAGCTGCCAAGATGAAAAGGGGCCACATGAGATCCCGCTGCTCCTTTCTAGGGCTTGAGTGGGGCTCAGAGGCAGCAAAAACCTAATATTACTTCACCCTGTAAAAACGCAAAGTGGGTTTGGGACAAGAGAGGCACCAGTAAAGGGAGCAAGCAGCAGAAAGTTGGTTATTTTACTCTCCTAATAAACTACTACTCCAGGCAGGGTTGTCCAAGGGAATCACAGCTCCCTGAAGACAAACTTCCCTCCCATCATCCTCTTACTTGGGTCACATACTTGAACAATATAATTCATAGTTCAGTTTATTTTCCTTTTTTAAAAAGCTTTTCTTTTTTAATGCTGTCAATTCAAAGCCTTCCATAACAATGGAATCTGTCAATAACCTCCAGATCTTCTCACACTTCCCACCAAAAGCTCTTTAAACATTTGTAATATCCAAAATTGTGATAATTAGCATTTTGGCCCTTCTTGGGTGATGTCATGTTTGCTGACTGATACAGTAAGAGTGGCTCAGCAGGATAGCTCTCCAACTATTGAGGAATACTTTTCTATCTGTAGGAATGATAATGTGTTCTATCATCCTCTGCACTGCAAGACAGATCGAGGCTGGGGGCAGAGATGCTGTTTCCTGGCTGGAGAGCTTTCTTTTGTCGCAATAGGGTAATCACTGGCCAAAAAATGCTGCTACTAATTTTTCAGTGTTTCATGGATGCTGTTAAAATCTGTGACATTCTGGAGACTTGCATGTTTCTTTGTGTGTCTCATCCTAATCTGAACTCTTCCAGCAAGCAAGCAATACAACATGACATCAGCACTTTAATTTGCAAAATCACTTGCAAACCAGTTCTAGTATTTGTGACTAGCTGTTGATTAAAGTATGAATCCTAATTCTATTCCTACTCAATGCAGAAGTGGTTTGTTTTCTCATACAGAACATCAGTGGCACTATGGAGGTTCCTGGATCTCAGCTGTAGCCTCTCTATATGGCTGAGGGTAGTGCACGGGCAGTGAACAGCAAGGGTTACAGACACACAGCCTGGTAGCCATGAGAGCCAAGCTAGCAGGATGTAGGGCCTCCAGCACTGCCAGCTCGTGTGGACAGTTTTATGTGCCATTCCTCTGCCTCCTGCTTCACAGGCGGGATAAACAGTGTGTGAAAGGAGCCAAGAACACATTTTATATGAACATCACGTACTGTAGGAAACGTGTCTCTGCCATCTTCCAGCCTTGGTTCCTTTTACAAGAAGTTAGCCACTCAAGAAAATTCCATTTCTTCCTGGTCTGTATTTTCTAAGTGTGTCAAGAACCATATGAAGAGGTCATTAACAGACTAAAGGAGCTCAATGTCCGCAGCACATATTCGGTGGGGGAGGCAGATGGCTCCAGAGAGATGTGAGCTGATGTCACCCCAGTGGAGCTGTGGGGGCTTATCCCAAACAGAAGCAGCTGGGCTGGTGTGCCCCGGGCCCAAAAAGTGTGTCCCCAAGGCCGTTCGCTCACTTTATAGGCAGGTAGGTTTCTCCTCCTCTGCAACTGACACTGTTCTGGCTCTGTCCTCCCTAGGGCATGTAACCCTCCACCCCTTCTTTTTGGGCTGCACATTTCAGTGGCCGTAGATGCCCTCACAAGATGGAAGCTTACATGCTCTCTAAGCACCAATATTCTGTGCCACCCCTCGCTTCTGGGCCTTCTATTATATGAATAAACTCCATATTCAAGGGAAAAAGGTCTCCTATGCTGAGCACTTTTTTTTTTTTTCTGAGAGTAAGGGCCTTGTACAGATGGGCTAAACACAGCAGAAAATATGTATCTTTTGTCAGTTCTAAGTCAAAGTTTTCTGTTTAGGAACACGGCCTTTTACCAGTGTATATTGATGTATACATCTACATTCATATGAATACTAGGAAAACCTGTCCAGTTTTGTCTGAGGAGATACCACGGAGATACTAAAGGTTGAATTAGCTTGCTTTTTTTTTTTAAATTTTTGCCTGGAGTTAAATCAATTCCAGACTCTATTAATTTGAGCAAATGCCCTTGGTCCTATTGCCTGGCTATCCAGAGCTATTGTATAACAACTAATTGGTCTATATGTCCCCTTCAATAAGGTAAGGCTGCCACAGACACGGGGCTCATGGACTCCACAAGAGACGCCTGGCTGGGGGGAGCTGCAACACGAGGGGGATTTAGCGCAGCCCCGCCGTGTTGTGTTAACCTCTGCGGGCGGGGGCCTGCAGCAGCCCCCGGGTGCGCGCGCAGCTCCTCGGGAAGGGGACTGGGGTGAGGGGAGGCAGGAGGGTGAACAGTTCAGAGAGATTATGAACCAAAAGACAAATAAACACCACCCCCAACTCCAGGCTCCACGGATGGTGAAGGTTTAGCTGTGCGTGTTGGGATGGCAGAAGACGGAAAGTGGGAATAAGGGCTCTGAACAGGGGTTGGCTGGGCTAGAAGAAGCCCGGTAGCCATAGCCTGGCAGCAGAGGCATGGAGGCAAGGAGCCAGTGAGGAGCCAGGAGAGCTGCTGAGCTGCAGGAGTGGAGGACAGGGGTGTCTGGCCAGCCAAACCCAGCCCAAGGGCTTTGCTGTCACTCCCACGGACAGAACTGCCATGGCTCTGAGGGTGAGCAGTAAGCAGCCTCTGCTCACAGGGGGTAGTGCTGAAAACTTATTTGCCACCTCAGTGGGGGGAAACATCCCCTCCAGATGTGGTGATGAGGCAACAGCAAGGAGGCTGCCGCTGGTCTGGTGGCACACAACGTGTCCCCAAAGCCACTCTTTGGGGTTAATCCCAGTCCCTGGGTCAAAGAACATGTGTAAGAGTGTTAGGCCTGGGGGCTGCAAAGGGGGATCCCATGAATGAACAGGCCTGTTCAGCTCTTAACCTGAACAGGATTCCATGTTAGAAAAGAGATTCTTGTGGAAGACTCTGTGGCTATCCTGCCCCAGAGAGGACAGCCCTTCTCTCCCAGCAGGACTTTGTTCTGTGAGGGCTTCAGCCTTCCTTCAGGAGATGCTAATGACAGAACCAGGACAAACATTTCAGCTGCAGGAGGGTTTCCTGATGGGCCACTGGAGACAGGCTTTGGCTCGCAGGTTTAATAATTGACACCAGGGGTAATTTTGGCTTCCTCGGGGCTTCATTCTCCTGTGAGCTTCCCTACCCACCTTCCAGCACCCTGTGGACTTGGGCCAAAGCTGGACTTGAGACCAGGACTAGAAGTGGCCCCAGGGCAAAGAACAGGGCTTGCCAGCCACCTCCACCCCTGCACAGGTCTGATACAATGTCCCCATGCCCTTTTGCAACAAGATGAGAAGAGGAATCTGGCACAGCTTTCAGCCCTTCAGTGCAGCCATTTCTTTTTCCTCAGACAAGAAACAAAGAGAAGAGGTCTGCTGCCACTAGCACAGGTGCAGACTGATGCTTTGCCCATCATGATGCTCAAAAGCAGCCGCTGCTTTCTCCCACATTTGAGTCTACCCTGCCATGAATGTCCTTTATCAGACGTGATAAATCTGCAATCAATAAATATCAGGCAGAGGAATAAAGATGTTATTAATTGGAAAAAAAAATTAGGCTACCTCATCAAGAACAGTGGGGAGAGGAAGGCTGAAGGGAGAAAGGAGAGGAAGTGGATATGCCGAAAGCAGAGGAAAAGGGAGAGCAAGAATGGAGAGAGAGAGAGGGCAGGCAGTGTGAACAGGAGAAGGAAGAGGCGGCAAGGGTCAGTGGGAGAGGATGAGACACAGCACAAAGGAACGGATACCAAGGAGGACAAAGAGCAGTGTGGGGTAGATGGAGGGAACGGCATGAATGTGTTTGCAGAAGAATACACACTAATTCTTGGAATATGCCAGTCCCTTAAATCACCGCCACAGGAGGGGAGCCATCCAAGGCTGGGGAGCCCCACGGACTCCGGGTGACAGGCTCATGGTCTTTCCTCAATAAGAGACTGAGCAGAGACGGGAAAGCTTGAATCACTGCGCCTCCTCTGAGGGCTAACATTTCTCTCCCTCTTTCTTTTCTTTCTTGTCTTAAACTTGAGAAAATCAAAAAAGAAAGCAAGTAAAACAAAAGCTCCTTTGCCTTAATTAAATTACTCAGCCGCCCTCTGGGGTTGACACTGGGGATACATGAGGCTTTTGTGTAATATCTGGAGGAATTCTCCCGCCGCCTCCCGTCTCCCCCTGCCCCGTCCCGGGGACAGGCGGGAGGATTTCAAAGGGGAAGGGAAAGGAAGGGGGAGGGGGGTAAGCTAATAGGGATGGGAATTATTCTGTGATGGCTGGAGGGATAAGAGAAAAAAGGGAAGGAAAGTCGCTGCTGAAATTGAAAGCCGATTCCCTGCGCTGGCTCGAGGCAGTGCTCTGACCTGAGGTAACTGCCCTTTTGCCAGATACACAGGCAAAGTTCAGGGCACAACGAAAGCTGCATAAATATGAAGTCTTTATCAGGGGGATGATCCACTGCCTCAGGACATTCCTGCCCGCTTTGGATGCAGCGTGACGAGGCAAGGCCAGCTCTCCATGGCCACCAGCACCGGGCAGGGCTCAAGGCAGCCTGGCCCCACTGCTGTGCAGCTATGCAGGGGCAGCTGTAGGGCTGTGCCTGAGCAGGGATGCTGCTGGCAGCCGGTCCAGGCCATCCTGCAAGCTCCCAAGAGCATCCCTACTGACCCAGGCAGCAACATCATCATTCCACATCTGCTGCAGCAAGCTCCCTGGGTCCCACCAGAAGATTAGCAGTGGGAAAACCAGCTTCCATGAGCAGCAGGATTCATTCAGAGAGGGCACTGATGTTTTTTATCAGTATGTCCCCCAACCTGTGCAGAGCATGTCCTGGAGATGCTGTGGCAAATGCATGCTCTGCCAGAAGGATTGCTTTTACACTGCTGCCATTGGTGGACTTGTTTGAGGGCCGTAGTTTTCTTAACCAGAATCTCCCGTTGGCAAGATCTTACGTCTTCCCCTCTGAAACTTGAGTGAAGGGAGCTTTGTTTTGCACCTTCAGTTTGGCCTGAAAAAAGAAACCCATATCTGTGCTTGAAACAGAAAGGCATCCTTCACATTAGGAATAGTCCGCAATGGTAGTTGAGTCCATGAGGGACTTGCTTGATCCTTTCTACCATCTTCCCACATATCCCCCAGCATTGCCCAGCTCCCAGAGTCCCAATATCCAGTTTGATCAGTGGCTTTTGGGGAGGTAACTGTGCTGTCTGGAACTGGGGGTGTAACCCATAAACAAGCGATGCAAACAGAAGGAGCGGGAACTGCATACCAGCACCAGTTCCCTTTTACTTACTGTTGGGAAGGAATATTTCTGGGAACAAAGAACATCTGGGCTGTAGGCTGAACTGGGCTTTATATGATGAAGCTTGTAATACTGTCCCATCTGGAGAGCAGCTCCAGTGAGCTCTGTGGGGAGATAAGAGACAGAGTCAACCATAAATCCACTCCTTTAAGCATGACAAGTGTGTGCCTCATATTCCAAAGAGAGGAGGGGGGAAAGTAAGTGGAAACATTTTTCTCTGTGCTGAACACACGCAGAGCTCAAAAAAGGCCCGTCCCTCCATAGTGTGATGGGAGGTTGGTAAGCATGGAGCACCCCCAGGGTGCCAACAAGAACAGTCAAAGGCTTTTTCTGCAGTGACAGCTTCATTCCCGAGTGACAGTCAGGCCTGGCGGGGATGCACAGGAGTTGGGGGATGCTGCCACACACACAAAGCCCCTGTGCAGTTGGAGCTGGAGCCAACTACCACTAAGGCAAGAGAAGGAACCAAAACTTCGGGGCTTCTACCTTGGTGAGGAAATTGGCCTCCCACTTCTCAGAGCTCCTCTGCTGCTTATTACTAACCATGATTTATGGTATTAATAACAAAAGCCTTGCAGACATGGAAGGCCCAGGTGAGGAACCAGGCTGTGGGTGTGGGAGAATAGTATCACTGTTAGGGAAAAAAAATTAAAAGGCGTATTATTTCCCCAAGTGAAATATCAAGGTTCAAATGAGCTCTTGCAGTTTGTACCCAATGGACTGGCAGCACATTTCAAATACTCACCTTGTAGATGGCATGCAATGCTCCCTGCAGTGGACTGCCTCCCCTGCAGCAGTGTGGCCCCACGATCAGCCCACCCAGGTAACCCATGTCTGGTGAGCACCTGTGTCAGCCAGCTTGGAGGAAGGTATAAATACACCCTTGTGTTTATCTAGGATTTCCCACTTACAGCCTTCGGCTTTCATATAGCCACCCACTTGAGAGAGACAAGCAGGCAGCATCCTTACTTCTGTCCTCCAAATTTCTCCCTCAATTCCTTTTTCCCTCTTGCTTCCTATGATTTTCCAGATTGGGTTGATTGATTACAATATTTGACTCTCTCTGCAAGTTCTTTTTGGTGTGTTTAAAGAATAAGATGATTTTAATCCACATGCAGATCTTTTGCGGACAGTCTGCCACTGTTCATAAAGAAAAATCATTTGCAGGGCTGCAAAACAGCACATTGCATGGCACAGTGCCTACCACAGCGCTAAACTGCCCTGCTCCCTGCTGCAAGCAGCTTCCAGTCAGAAAGCACTGGAGATGGGACTGACTTGGATGGTGGAGGCCAAAACCAGGAGAGAAGTGGGGCCGGAGGAGGAATGCCTGGGACTGGGGTAGGCACTGATGCCCTGCTCCTTCTACATCCCGCATCAGGAAGGGTCAGTCCCTTCTCATCCAGGGGCTGGTTGTGCCATACAGGGAGCAAGATGAGTTGCCAGTATTTGAATAAGAAAATATCACAAGGAAGGGGCTTCAAGGGAGGACTATCCTCGAGAAGTTAGTCAGAGGTGGGATCTGGGGCAGAGACATGAATGATGTCATGCGGACTGTATCATGATCACACCTTTTGTGCCTTTGTGCACATTGTCTCTGTGCCATTTATTAAAGTCATCTAGGTATGCCTGGACCCAAAGGAATGGAAAACTCTCAGCTTGCATATCTGTCTGAAGTGAAAGCCCTCATTTATTTATCTCTCAGAACGTGCTGTCTCGATCTTGCACCCCAGGCTGACAATAACTCAAGCACCACTTAACTTGGCTTTTAGTTGCTAAAAAGCAGGATTTAGCATAAAATGAGATTTGTGCTGGCCCATGACAGAGAAGTTATTTTCATTCACTATTCCCTAAACCATATCTTCCTATAGAAAAAAAGGGGGAAAAAAAAGGACAAGTAAGGAGAAAATTAGGAAACATACTTCTTCCCTGTAGAATGCTGTCCTCATCTGATCCATACCCCACTTTAGTTCTTCCTTCTGCCACCTCTCCCCAGTCCATGGCAAAAACATCAAAGATGTTTCTAGGAGCTGGCTTGTGCGTATGTGTCTGTGTCAAAGGGAGAAAGGGACACCATTTCAGACACAGGTTATTTATTAGAGGTTTAATATTGCTCCATATAGAAATTAAATGGAACAGCATTCAGACGTGCCATTAAAATTTACTGCTTCTTGCTATTTAAAACCCACATAATCATTTCAAGTAACACTGATTAGGGTCTTTCAATAAATGAAAAAACCCAACCAAGTCAACTCAGGCATCACCACAATGTCTCCACCTAATAGCTGCTTTATTAACACAAGTCTGGAAGCAGGACTGCCTTATGTTAAATTTATTTATTTTCCATTTACACATCACTTTTCTGTTGGGTTTCTTTTCTAAACCATTTGCATTGTGAACGCTTCCTTCTTGACAGACTGCCTGACTGTATGGTATTTAATGTTTCACTGATATAAACATGTTCGTTTCCCCAAAAGTGTGATTTTTTTTTTCTTTATAAATTTGACTTTAGTATTTTGTTCTTAACTTGCTCTTTCTGGAATGAATATGCCTGAATGCACATATGTTCAAATGCATGCACATGAAACACACGGTCTGTCTCCCTCTTCCCTTTCTGTTTCTTTTATTTACACACATATATATTTTTTCTCCCAGCACTTTATTTTATATGCATTCCTAGACATATGTTCATATATACAAATGCATGTGAAAAACTTGTAGTTTTCCAACCAAGCTGGACTCTTTTCATTGTCCATGCCTTGAAACCCAGGAAAATTCTTACAAACTACTTAAGGTTTGGATTTTGGAGCTGTTTTATTTGTGGTTTTGCCAATGAAATAATAAGAAGGCAGGAAAGCTATATTGGGCCATGTGGCAAATGTATATTTGCTTCAATTATTGATCCTGGTGTTCAAATGACAACAGATTGCTTTGGATCAACATTCAGTCTCCTTCACTGGAGTCCTTTGGTAGTGCCAAGTGAGAAGGCCATGTTTGTGTGATGGGCTTAGCCCTGAAACTCAGGAAAAGGTAGGGATGGTGGTGACTTTGAAAAACATGCTGGAGGCCAACTGCTGGAGGTCATTCACATAATTATTATGTCATATGTGGGTCCTTATGAAGATCATCATATGGTGATCTGGAGATTGCGGGTTTGATAAGGTAGATACATAAAAGCTGCATCTTAAAATAGCTGGTTGACCGGCATTGCACCAGTCAGGAAAATGTTATAATGTACTCCTGCCAGATAAACACTAGGATTTTTTTTCACATGCATTCTGTCAGTGTTAAGGCAAATACTCCTGGATTCACTGCCATCACATAAGACTGGAAGAGAAAAAAAAGAGAATGCCCAGAAGTGTAAGCCATAAAAGAAAAGCATCCTGGAGGAGTCTTGGAAGCATTATCCAGTCCAGCTTCCTGTGCCAGGGGAAGGCAGGCTATTTGGTGTCATTCCTGACAAACAGTTGTCCAACTGTTTCCATAGAAGTTGCAGTAGAAGTTCTGCAGCTTCCTCATGCAGTTTGTGGCTATGCTTTGCTACCCTCACTTCTGGAAAGCTTTAATCCCAACATCTGTCTCAAAATCATCACCACAGTCCCGCTCTGTGGTGTTAACGTTCACATTGGACAGAAGAACAGAAGAGCATTTGGAGACATGCAGGAACTGAGAAATCAGAGCGTTTCATCTTGGCTGAAGGGCAAGAGAGGAGGTAGCCCTGAGGAGGTCTGCCCAGAGCGAGCTGTTCCTGCACTAGGGGTAGGTGAAGTGTTGACAAGGTCAACAGTTCCCTCAAAATTAGCTTTAAAAGTCATCACTGAAAGGAAGATAGCCTTTAGGATGGATTATTAACATGGTCTTCTAGCTTGCATGGATAAATAAAGCTTCAAGAAGGTTAGATACAGAAAGGTAATAAGTAAGTGTTTTCCAAATGACTCCTATTCCTTTATAGCTGGCATGCCTTGCTTGAGAGCTAGAAAAATGGTGAGGAGGCTGCAGGTTACTAGTTGGCATTTCATCACTTTCACTTGGGTTTTTTTTGTGGGTTTTTTGAGGTTTCTTTTTGTAACTTTGTTTCCAGGTTTATAACCAGCAAATTAAACCCTCACTTTGCCAGAAGTTGTCTTTTTTTATACATAAGCTTGTTTGTTATTTAACTGAACTGAAAGGTGCATAGTAAGAACAACTTCTACTTCCCCAGCCATGGTCAGACAAACAGTTGATGCTGTCAGCAGCAGCTCTGGCTGTCTGAAGCCTCAGGAGGTTTTGGAGTCGTAGTATGTTTGGAAGCATTTACTTTCAAGATGCACAAAGGAGTCTGATGACCTGTTTATCCTGCCAGGTGTAACCTGAGGCCCTTTCAACAGGAGTGACTGTGAGATGGCCCAGGGGCTGATGCACCCCACACCTTGCACAAAGTAGGTCACCCATGACTGCCTTTTGGACGAGTGAAACCAATAGTGAAGAAGCTCAGTCAAACTCACTTCCTCTCCTGTTCTCCCAAGTTTCTCTCTAGCCTGGTCTTTGCATTTCCTCAGACATGGATTGTATTGATTCACTCCTGACCTAAGTAGAAACATGTGCTTTATCCAGCATATTGATCTGGTTTACAGAAAAAAAAAATCTTTTACAAAATATGGAAGCCTTAAATGCTGGTCTCCTCTGCGCTTCCCCACTGGAGTGAGTGACCTCCTGCCTTGGTTTCCCTAGTGACTAGCTAAACAGAAGGTGCAGGCTGGGGAGAAGCCAGCTGCTCAAGACTGACCAATGGTAGTCCAAGGTGTGCTATTCATCTCAAGCTCCTTTCATTTGTCTGCACTCAGTAGAGCCAAATAGCAACACTGCAGCTTGTATCATGATAGATACTTACAACATGATGCCTCAGCACCACAGCTGGAACCACACTGGGTAATTTTGGTGATTAGTTTGTTTTGCTACATGGCACCATCATGCAATGATGCTGCATTATGACTGCTCATTTTTAGCATACAGCCTCCTCTATAGCCTCAGCTTCTTGAATATAAGTCAGGTGAAGCTCCATGGATGATGGGATGGATGGCAGCACTGATGGAAGATTAGCTGCTGGGCCAACAGTGTGCCAACACCTTCATGAGGCTTTCTTTATGGACAATTCCGATCACCACGTCTCTATAATAGCATATACAAAAATACTTCAGTAACATCTTCACCTGTCAGGAAAAAAATTGCCCTTCCTCTCACCAACTCTTCCTCAGAGATCATTTTGTTTAATGAAATAGAATTTTCAAACATACATATTTTAAAATGCATATTTAATACATTTCTCTCACGCCTCTTTTTTTTCTCTGAAGCTTGACGCATGGGAATGGTGCATTGATCCATGGATTAAACTTAGTTACCTTGGCTAGCAATTGGGCCTTGAGTGCCAAGATAACTAGGTCAAAGAGGGAAAAGCATGAATATTAAAAAAACCACTGTTTGACTGACAAAAGCAATTTTGAAAAGATGGGCAGGGTGAGGCGAAGTGAGGAGGAGAGACCTGGTTTACACTGAAAAAGTCTGTTATATAACTTAAACATTGTAACTGTTGGTTTTGCTTCACCACCCACTGTTTTGCCCAGATGGAATAGCCTGAGGAGAGTACTTAATACTTTGAGTTGCTGCAGAGTTCTGGGCCTAATGCTGGTGGGAGCAGACTTCTGTCTGCTGCTGAGAGTCCCCACTGCCACCCAGCGTGCAAGACGCAGGAGCTGGTGCCGTGAGAGGACTGTTTTGCCCCATGAGCTAAAGGAAGGGCAGCACCAGCTCTTCTTTCTGTGCCTTCCTCAGCCTTCTTTATCTAACAGCTGCCTTCCTGAAGAGGAGCTCACGGGGCATTTTCTGAAGAAACTCATACACATTCATACACCCCTCAGAAAGCACTGGTTTTGACAGAACAATTTCAGTTCCAAGAAAGGACTGGACTGAAGACTAGAACTCTGAGGAGAAACAATGGTCATCCTATTCTCCTTTGGCATCCACAGCAGGAAATATAAGGGTTCTCCCACAGGTCATTGATACAAAACCAAAGTGAAAATCCAAGAAAAACGTTTTGATTGACCAAATCTCTGTTTGGTTTTCCTGTGGATTGTAAGCATGCAGAGATATCAGAGAGCTTCCTCATCTCAGGACAAAAAGGCAGAGCCTGTCCATGGCTGGTGCCCTGACATCCCTGCCTAGAAGCCCAGGAAACCTTGGCAGAAGCAATCCTTTTCTCTGGAACATTCCTGGTGCTGACTTTTCAAGAGCATCTACAGAACCATCGTTTCACCAGCATGTGAAGCCAAAGCTACTGCCAGACTGGAGGGCTTTGTATTATTTCACCTTCAGAAATGCTTTGGCCTTTGCTGTGAGATCATCAGTTTCCCTTTGACTTCCTGCACATGTATACAAGGACCCGCTGCGGAACCACAGGTCAAGGAAGAAGAGCGATAGTACCTTGAAGCAGTAGAAGCCAGCCCATTGTTTTGTTTCGAGGGTTGAAATAGGACTTAAGTGATGCTTTTGTTTTTCCTGAGTTTTATTGTACAGGCAGGGTGTTCATGATTGGAATATGGTGTGGGTACTTGGCCCTGTGTGTGTATATACATACTATTCCTGGGAGACTTCTCAGTCCTGGGCAGGCAGTGAATGGGAGCTGGATTAACTGTTTTCAGCCTCTAAATTGCCACAGCCTCACAGGAATCTAGGAGTCTGTTAAGAAATCTTGCAGTACTAGATAATCAGCAGCTCTCATGAAGCAATTTCCAAGCACTTACAAGAAAAATAACAGTATCCAGGCATGGCCAGCCCAAAGCTCTGTCAGCCCAGCATCCTGTCAATGTATAGATGCAATGCAAGAACAAGGAAACCGACACTAATGGTTATAAATAGTAACGGTATGGTAAAGGACACATTTTGTAAGCACATGAAGCAATCTGTATCTCAATCCCACTAACCTGGTCAGCTAAATCAGAATAATTTGGAATTCCTAATTCTCTTGTGCAAGAAAGGCAAAAATTGTCCTCCTGACTACATTATTGGTGTAGTAGAAAAGCACAACAACATTGAGGCAAAATAGTTCAGGGAAAACTAGAGGCCAAGATATGATTCTGTGAGCACAAGTAATTACTACCGTACATTTTAAGAAGCTAAAAAGGTTTGCTTAATAAAGGTGTTGTAGACTTGGTGCAGTGAGTTTAAGAAAAATACCAATTTGACTTAATGGTTTTCTGCATCCTACACATTTCCATCATACCTTTTCATTTACTGAAATCATGAGATTTTCTTTTTTTCTCTCAATAGGATTGTGGAACTTTCTCAGTAATATTCAGATAGGATCAAGGCATTTGCAGCTTCACCAATATCAAATCTTGCATCTGTCTTTTGCAAGCGCATCAGGCAGCAACGTGAAACTTTAAAAAGCTATCATAACACAACACAAACAAGTTTGCAAAGTACTCACTCTATGAGCTCTGACAACCCTTGGTAGTGCGGAAAGACCTCCAGACATTCCAGGACTGCAATCTTTTGTACACTAAAATAATAATTGCCATTGAGCTTGGCAATAAACTTGGCTGAATAACTCAGACCTTGTTTCAACCCACTGATCTTGGATCTCCAAATGACCGCTTGCCAGATTTACATCTGTTTCTTCTATGGGGAGTGTGGAGTCCTTTTCAAACCCTTTGAGCTTAGTTTTTCTTCTCCTCTTGGCTTTACTGCCAGATGATAAAGATTTAATTCTTTTATTACCATTACAATCCATCTGGTTTTGAGCACAGAAGCAAGCCGAGCTTTCAGAGTAGCTTCTGTTCCTAAGAGAAAATTAAGTGTTTTCACCTATCCTAGTCTGCTTCTCTCTTGGGCACAAAATACACTTAAAAGTGGAGGCTATCTTTGCTCTCCCCATGCAGCGTGTCTCACCTGTATTGCAGCATGGACTTGAAAATAAAGAAGGATGGCTCTTCTTCCCTTCATTCTGCAGCCCAGGAGACTCTGACATGGGAAGTTTCCATTTTATCTTCAGTCTGAGTTTATGCTTGTTTTGGTTGAGAGTGGTATGGGGATAGAGAGCAGTCCCTAGCACCAGTGTTCAGCTGCCACAAAGAAGACAGTGCTGCCATTCCCTCTGGTAGCCTCGGCTTCTTGCTAACCTCCTTGACAATCTAGTGACAATATATTGACTTGGAAGCAAAACCTGTGCTTGCTACAGATATGGTGGGCTTTTTTTTCATGAGAACAGGGGTATTAGCTGCTCTGATGTTTATTGCTGCAGTCGAAATTTCTTCTGCGGTGCAGGCAAAGCATGGGCTATTATTTGCTCCCCTTGTGCATTGTTAGAAAAGTATTACATGCCAAAGCTGGCTTCTTTCCACTGAGGAGTCAAAAGGCCAAAGCATTTCCCTTGCCCTCTGTTTCTAAGAGCTCTGTGATCTCTGGATGAAAACTTCTAGATATATGTGAGTTAATTAATCTTACCAAACCAAGTTCTTCAGTCATCAAAGAGTTCTCACTCATCAGTTGTGCACCTCTCTGTGGAATATCAAACTTTCTTCACTTTCTAGTACAGCTCCAGGGGCAGTATTTCTCTAGAATAAGAGCACAAAACATTTTAAGGACTTACAGTGAGTTTTCTCTGGTATTTGCAGTGCCCAATATTAGAGGCCTCTGCAACCAATGACAGGACTATCAGAGACTTCAGTGAGCTTATTCCATAGTAATCAGGCATACCCAGGATCTAGAAATTCTGATATTAATATTAGCAAAGTGTATGGAAAAAACCATAGTCAGATGTTTCTGATGAGATATCAATGCTTCACAAATACAGCCAAGCAGTGTGTGTTTTTACCTTTCAGTTCATATGCCCATTTCATCCATAGCTGTAGAGCTTTCTGCAAGCAGATTTGATAGTGAGGGTTAAAGGTCAGAACTAAAAATCCAGACACTTCTCTGACCAGGCTGCAAAAGCAATAGAGTCAAAACATGAGAAAAACCTTCTCAGCTCATATCTTACCTGCTCCAGGGGTTTGCTAGGAGTTGGATTGAGGGGATAAAAGAGAGTGGAAGAGACCCAGGACTGGGGCTCAGAGCTGGAAAAAGAAACAACAGTGAAAAGGTCAATGTTCAGATGATGGTATCACATCCTCCTTTCATCCCTGCAGTTCACACGAAGGCCGGGATCCTTGCTTTGCTTTACTTTGGGGAAAACTCTTGCTTTATTTGTTCATGTTGAACTGCTATCAGAGCTCAATGTCTCAGTGTTGTGTTTTAATAACATCAGTTTCCCTGGACCAGATACATATGAAGTCGGTTAGACGATTCTATAAACAATGGATCCAAGTCACGCAATGCAACATTTCTGATTGCAAGATAACCTTTCCGAGGGCGAAGTTAGCGAGGTGAGGGGTTGGATTCCTCAGCCAGGCACGAAGGGAGACCTTCAGTGTTCAGAGTTGCTCCAGTGGGACAAGGTTCGTCTCCTCTTCTTTTGGAGGTACAGCTCCCTGGTTTGTTTTTCTACTCCCCAGTCAGCACACTGGGTGACTTTTCTGAATTCTGGCTGCCCGGAGCATACTTTGTTGACAGTTCATTTAAGGAGATCTGCACAGAATATTTTCTTTGAAATCAGTTGAGAAGAGGAGTTACACTGAAGTTTTAGTGAGTGCTTCATTTTTATTTTTGAGTTTAAAAAAAAGCAATACTTGTGGGAAGATGTTTCCAAACCAAGAAATGGGACGGTTCATTGAACATAGTATGGGAAAGGTCAGAAAGGAAGAGAGGATGGAATCAGCCAGATCGAGATTTTGGAAAAGCTTCTCTCAGTTTCTAGCATTTATAGTTATTTGTTGATGAAGATACTAGTTTCTATTTTAATCCAATATGAAATGTATGTGAAGTTTGAAATTTTTTTTTCCTTTCTTTAGTACCTAACACAAGGGAAAACCTCAAATCATCAACCTATAGCTTTACCTTCACCAGCTGTGAGCGTGGTTACCACCACTTGTGAAGGAGTCTGGCCTTCACATTTATAAACAACACCAGTTTGGCACCTAAAAATACTCTAACTGTACATCCTGGCATGAGAGCCATTCCTACACTTTTCTTAGGAGAATTCTGCTCTGGAGGTTTTTGTGTTCTTTTTACTATATAACCACACATGAGCTGAAATACAGAGACATGCAGGCTTTATTCTTTTTTTCCTGTAGCAAAGTTTGTGTGCAAAGCTACATAGATCATGAGATGCTGATGTGTTTTTGCTCATTATTCAAGTCCTTGTCTATGGTGTTAACTTCAGATACATTTGTTGAGTGTAAATCACAGTGAAAACAACTCTTCACTGCAGCTAAGTGAGTGATTCTCCAAGTGAACATGGACTTTCTTCTTTAAGTACCAGGAGCATTCTTAACATTATGGCATAGGGCTTCATCCTTCCTATGGGCTGATTGACTCTCTCTTCATGAGTTCAGAGGAGACTGGGTAGGGGAATTTGATTGATTTCATAAAATCTGAGATTTAGGTCTTCAGCTTAATCCTAAAGTGTAAATATTCAGACCAGAGATTACAGTTGGAATCCATTTTTTTATTGGTTATAACCCATAAATAATTTAAGTAGGTCTTTAACCCAACCTGCATCTCCATAACTCTCATCATTTGTAACAGGTGTTATCCAAGATTCATTCAGGGAGAAGCTTCATTCATCTAAAGGAATGGGGCATCAAAGGAAGGCTAGACAGCAAATTCAAGCTGTTAGTCACTCCCAACATCCTCTAAAACAAACTCTCATTCACTTTCACAGCAAGAAGATCCTGGAATAGACACCTGGAATGGTTTCGCAGTTCAAGAGATGGTCTGGAGTAGGATTACAACCATGGGGTATTCCAGACCCTGTCTAAGTTACCAACGTTGTGTTTGGCTGACAGATCTGGCCGTGGAGCAACCAGCTGATTCTGCCAGGCGTGGTGACAAGTGCAAAATTCCTTTGCAGACAAGGCGCCAATTGGCTGCAAGTGGCACATGGATGCAAGTGGCTGCCTGCTGCATTTCACCAGTTTCTGCTTTATGTTGTAGAGGAACAGCTCATATTGCCCAATAGTCAGGATCTCATATAACTACTGAGGCTGAACTGGATTATCAAGCAGTTCTGTGCACAGAGAGTCAAAAGAGGACACAGTTCTAGCTGCGCAGACTGCTCTTGTGAACTGGGCTGCTGTATTTTAGATCAGTGATTATCCTACTAAAGTCAATCACCAGCCCATCCCTCTGTGCATATAACTGTCTGCTTTTCTATAGAGAAAAGGAGCTAACATCTCACATATGTTTGTGGAAGATTTGTTTAATTAAGTAAAAATTAATTGACATAATGAGAGTTCATTTAGAGTTTACTGTGGCTTATGCATATTCATATAAAGCTGGGTTTTAGAAAAGGCTCTGGCTGACTATCCAGGGGGTCTGGATTCAATTCTCACCTTTGCCGTAGGCTTCCTGTTTAAACCTAGGCCAATCACGCAAAGACAGATCTGTGAGGTATCAAGGTATTTGATTCCTAAATGTCTATTTATCTCTTCTGTTATTAGGGCTATTCAGCCTTTCTGCCTCAATTTTTCCACCTGTAAAAGGGAGATAATTTAGGGTCTCTTCACACACTGTGGCTGGAGCATTTGTTTCAAGCAAAGGATACTTCTGACTGTGCCTCTGTACAGCAGCAAGAGAAATTGGATCTTGATCTCAGTTATGATCTTTTGAGTACTACTGTGCTGTGAATAAAAATAACACTTAGTGCAGAGTGACATACACACTGACACTTAAACTGAGAGACACTCTGTTTGTTTGTTACTTAATTTTGTGAGTGGATTGTTTTTTTCTTGGAATACTTGTATATTCCCCCCAGCTATGATACTGTGCTCCAAGTGCAATGTTTAACAATGAGAAGATCCCTGACCTTTTGTCCTGACCTAATACTAACTGACTGGATTATTTTAACAAGAGGAAAAGTAAGTTTTCCCACTTCCTTCTCAGTTTAAGCCTTGTGTAAGAGTCACGGTCTCTGTTGAACTCTTCCTTTTTCTGTCTCTCCCTTTTTCTCCTCCCAGCTTTTTGCTGAGCCAAATAGTCTTTTCCACACGACATTATGCTCCACTGGTTTATAGATTTTTTTTGTATAAAACAGTATCCAGCACTGCCAATGAGCATTAATTATTGCCTCAATTATGACACACAAAGTTTTTTTGGGTAAAATGAAAGCCACCATAAAGAATTCATGACCAGCCCTCTCAGCAAGGACCAGTAATCTATGGAGTAGACATTTTGGAAAGATACTTCAATCCATAAGTCATTGTATTGATTAAAAGCAAAAAGGGACTAGCTGTGTTAAAAACAAAACATTCTCTAGCTTTTCCAAGTTAATTATTCAACCACAGAGGCATTCTACCACCCAAGAACTGCACTCACTTTCTTTCTGAATTCTAAAGGAAATGTCTTTTCAGTCCCTTTGCTCTGGCCATCTCCTGGGCCAGAGTGGCCAAGATGAACTACAAAAATTCAACACCAAACACCTTGCCCAGAAGGACCCTCACTGTTTCCCATTTCTTTGCAAAGACATTTGAGGTGATCCACCATTCTCTTGTATTCAGCACATCCATCTTGATGTGGGAATTCTCAGGTTGCTTCCCAAGATCAGGAAGTGCCTTCGTATCCTATTTTTTACTAATGTGCTGAAGCCCCTAACCAGGCTGACATGCTCAACCCTGTTTCTTCCCTGACCTCCTTAAGCCTCTAGGAAGAAGAAAAAAGCAGGTGCCACAGCAGGTTCAAGTTTTTCTTCCTGCTTCTTTTATGCCCAAAGGGTTTTAAAGAAGTGGCCGAGCTGTTCCCCAGCAGGGACCTGGCCTGCTGTTCAGTCCTGCTGGATTTCAAGCTCTTCTTGCCAGGCTGCCCTGGTGCTCGTTCAAACACATGTCATCACATGCAATATGGACACAATACCCTCATTCCTACGGGCTCCAGGACCCAGCAGAAGAAAGCGCAGGCAGAAGATCAAACATGGAAGGAACAGAAAACAGAGGAGCTGCTGTTGTCGTCTGTGTCTGGAACAGAAAAATGAACACAAGGGAAGAGACAGGGTAGGGGGATAATTGCTTTCATCCCAATTTTATTCCCACAATTCCCAACCACTTTTGAAGCCAATTTTCCTTTAATAAAATATACTATTAATGACTCAAGTAGAAGCCTTTTGTGCAAGACAATACTCAGTGCTCCAGATGGAAATATTTTTTGTTCTGCACAATATACATGTATGTATATTTCTATACATAAATTGAGCTGTGAGCATAGCCTGTATTACCCTATTCTTCAAATTGAATAAGTTATTTCAAAACATGTTTAACATACTTCCTTTCTTTGAAACTAATTCTTTCATAGCTCTCCCTCCTCTTCTAGCTCTCCTTATCCCTTAAAGAGAAACACAAGCCAAACAGCAACAAGAACTATATCTCATCATTTCTGGAAGCCATTCATTTGCTATTTCTGTTCATCACAGCTTCAGAATGAAGGAATTTAAAGAGCTACTGATGCCTTTTTTTGGCATATATATCCAATATTGTCTTTCAAGTAGTTTAGACACATCCTTCTTCTCTTTCTTCTTTAACAGCCTGTCAAAGAAACAGGCCTAATTAGTTTATTGTGGCCTTGTGTGTGAAGAAGTTATTGAGGGAACGCCAAGTCAAAAAGTCAAACACAAACTGATTAATTTTCACAATGCACCCCTCTGAGATGGGGAAGTTCTGACAAATCCACTGGGTGTTCACAGTTATCCTGTGCTCTGCTCACAGAGGCTGGGAGCCATATGGAGAGCAGAGCACTGGCACCACACTTCCCACTTCCCAAAGCTCACACTCTGGGTACTGGGGCTGAGCTGAACTTTGATGCCCACTGGGAGCTCAGCCCATCAGGCCTGTCACTTCCTCTTGCCCCACTATGAAATAGAAACACCTCATGGCAGCCCTTCCTTGAGGTCAACTTTCTGAGCACAGCTGAATAAGCACAGCTTACGAATGTGACGCAATCATTTATTGGCTCACGGAATAGATAGCTGGGGTTTGACAATCCATTAGGGTAAGTATCAGTGTGCCCATCACCCTTATTGGGCACCCAGAGTCCTGTCTGACCAGGCAGGCACCAGTCAGGAGAGGCTGGGTTGGCCTCTGCAGCTCCTGGGAGCTAACTCCCTTCATTGCTCCGTTGTCATCTTCCCTTGGCTTCACTGGCAGCAACAACACTGACTTCTCCACACAGGGACACTACAATTCCTCACAATTCTCCACGGGGTTTAGTTTTCTTTGCTGGTTTGTTGTTCTTGGTTCTGTATTTTTGTGCTTTACAGTTTTCTACATTTCATGGTAGTGCTTTCCCTATTGAAACCTTGAGCTATGTATGAACCCATCTCAACAGTGCTTTCTCTATCAGTAATTTTATGTTTCCTATGTCTCTACAGACTTTCTCAGAGCTCTTCCTCAGCAGACTGAATCAAGGTTATGAAGCTGTGTCATATCAGAGCAGGGCTCTGCTCCTTGGTTCACAGGCAGAGGGTTTACAGAGAGGAGCTACAACAGTTACTTGGGAAGGTCAAAAGGAAATGACTGGGTGGACTGGTGTTAAAGTCTGGCAAGAGACTGGGCTAGATTGGTGGCTTTTAGCTCAATGAAACGTCCAGAAAAAAGTTCATGAGCCACAGTGGTTCCCATTTCCAACCAAATACAAATTAGACTGACCTTTAAGAGTTTGCTTAGTGATTTGTAGTGCTGCCCAATACATTTGCTTGCTTTCTCAGATGCCAGAGAATATCAGGAAGAAGGAAAGTTTATTTCCCCCAATGGTTTTGTGAAATGCCTTGTAATGCCTTTCAGATCAGCGGTCGTTTGCCTGATCCTAAGCTAAGAAACACTGTCCTAAATGATTTCCTAAGGTCCCTTCCAGCGTTATTTTGTTTAATTCTGGAAACTCAGAACCTCTCAAATTTCTATCACTGTTCTATTACCAACAGCTACATGTCTTCAGGCTCTCAGGACTATCTTTTGTCCCCTATTATGCTAGCTAAATAGTTTCAATATAACAGAATACTTGTCCAGAAGGGAATTACTGCTCCTGCCGCAAAAGGTTATTTGAAGTCACAGCTGCCACAGGGATGAGTTTGATGGCACTGCAACCTTCAAAGGCTTGAATTTATCTCACTGTTTACAAGTTACAAGTTCCATGAACTTGTGCAGGTTGCAAGACTAGATCTCCACACACACAAAAAAGAACCATTTCAAACCCTAATTCTATGAACTTTAGATTGTGTTTCAATAAAGCTATTCACCCCTTTGTCTTTATCTCTGCTTTAACAATTTTCTCCAATGAGGCATTTTTTACAGTGGTGTGCTTAAAACAGCATCAAAACAGACATTGAAGCAATATTAAGAACTGATCACAACACATCCAATTCTACCAAGAGCTTCTCTGAGCCAAAGTCTCACCTTTCTTAGGTAATGAATATATAAATATATATTCAAACAAGTGACTAGGAGGTGAGAAGAGAAGTTATTTCTATGTTCAAGGAACTGACAACTGACCTTGAGGTCACCTACCTGAAGCTGTGGACCTCAGCCCATGTTTCCATAAGGGGCTCATCAACACACTGCTCTGGCATTGGCCACAGGGTCATTCAAGCCTCTGCACTGGTTTAGCTTTAAACCTCTATATGCTGGGTCAGATTTGCAAGAGTTGGTTTTTGTGGTAGGGCACTGTGCCGCAGCCATCAGCCTCATTTGGATTCAAACAACATAATGAGACTCGAGGGGTTTATCTGAAATATGAAAACACCATAAATATTCATTTTGAGAAAATCCTGCTCAGACAGGGAGCATAGAACAAACTGATTTGTGCCCTGCTAATACCATCCAGCTGTGAGTGCGCAGGGAGACCCCAATACTGCCTGTTCATCAGACCCATATCAGATCCATGTGGCTGGCTTGACATCCTCCTGCTGTCGGCGACCTCACAGTCCCCCAGGGAGCCGTGGGCTTCCACTGAGCAGCTCAACAGTGACTTGCCATTCAGCTTACAGCAAGGAAAGACAGTTCCCATGCCTTTCACGTATGCTGACTGGAATGCGTTGCACATGGGTGTGAGGCAGGCACGATAGAGATATACAACATTGGCCTGATTTAGTGGAAATGGAAATAACTAGACATATGTTAAGCACATTAAAAGCACTGGTGCATATTGTGCCCTGCTTACTGTTACTTCTCCCTTCTTTTTTTTTTTTTTTTTTAGGAAGATTCTTGCAGATTCCTCCACAAAAGGTTATGCCCACATGTAGCTTTATGGGGGAGAAGGGCAAATTTTAGAAAAATAGTGCAAATCTGCTCTATGGTCAAGATAATGTCCCTAATGATTAGAAGCCACATCCTGAGTCAGAGGGGAGTATTTGGTGGAGTTTTCACTGAGTGCAGTGCTGGATCAGATCCCCCTTGTCTGTGCCCCAGCATCAGCAACCCAGAGTCCCTCACCAGTCCCAGACATCTTCAGAGGAAAAGGACAGGCAGCAGCCACCTTAATCCAATTTCATCTAAGTATGTAATTAGGGCTGTACATCTGGGATCACTTTTTCTCCCCTTCAAAAGTTAAAAAGCTTTATGAACTAGAGGCAGGAAGAAGGGTTTGATCCAGCTTTGGGTGTTGAAAAATTCCTCTCATCTCAGCTCAGCCGTACAAGGCTCCAGAGGCTCGCACTCACTATTTGATGGCCCTGAGGGAAGCCAAAAACTTGTGCAGTCAGCCTAGGGCTGTCTCATTATAACCATTTCTTTGCTGTGTGTGCACAGGAATTGTGTTTCTCCCCAGTATAATCTTCTGGCCTTCTTTTGTCAAGGTAGGACACCACAGCAGTGAGCAGCTGCTCACCCAAGCATCCCACCAGGCTCTGGGTATTTGCCTTTCCCAGACATTGGTGTTTGGAGACACATGCTTTATGGGGGGAGTTCCCATGCAATGCTTTGTACAAAAAGGGGCATCTCTGCCATCAACATGTGCCCCTGTTCACTCTCCACATATGACAAGGTTCAAAAGAGGCTGGATATTTTCAGAGATAGCAAAACCACTCAAAATACGGTATCTAATGTGAATGCATTCCAGGAAGTTTGTCCAGCCCCTGCTTTAGGAGAGGACTTTTCTGACCTGGCATTCACAGCCAGCTTGTAATCTGGGGAAAAAATATTTCACATTTCTGCCTCTTTGTTAAAATTCATACAGATAAACGGTTATCTGAAGTTATGAAAATTTTGGTATGGAGGGAAGAGGCAAAGAGGAAGAACTGGGGAACATCATGCTGTGGATGTACTGTTGAAGAAAGTCTCCAGGCAATGTATGTGATCCAAGATGTTTACCACTTTCCTCCTATCCTTTCATAAGAGTATCTTTTTCCCCTTCCAGTGGGACAACACTAAGCCAGCTGTTTGTGTGGCCAGGTGTCATCTGAGAGCCTGGAAAATTCTCAGGCAAAGCACATGCGAGTGAGGACACAGTCGGGTATGTGGAAGCAGTAGACACTTATCAATGGACTTCAGGGCTTAAACACACCATTTACTGCCAGTAAGTAGGAGAGCACAGAGAGAAGGCAGAGGCTATTCCACGTGGGCTCACAGGTGTCTCCTCCCCGAGAGCACGGAGGGCTGGTCAGGGCACCCAGGGCTGTGTGGGAGCTGAGGTGGAGCTGATCACCTGTGGGCGGTCTTGCGCTGAGACCTGGCACGTGTGCCAGCCCCCACAGGCAGGGTGGTGTGACCACCTGCTCAACACCTCCACCGCCATTGGCCCATCCTCGATTCATCGTGGGCTCCAAATAAGCTGGAAAGATCAGAACATGCTTGATTTTAAAAGATTACCAAGAAGGATAACAGCTGATTCTGACCCCCACTCTTAGGCCTTGCTTCATCAGATTGGCTGAGCCAGTCTCAGCCTTTATGGAGGCAAAAATACACTCCTCTAACTGCAGCTTTTGAGCCAAACCCTCAGCTGGTGTGACACTATTTTCAGTGGAGCTGTGCTAATTTACAGCAGCCTTGTATCTGACCTTCTTCTGGGGAACAATTCAATGTGAAGAGAATGAGAATTAAAGGGGAGTAACCTCAGCTTTTCTTCTAATATAAATTACAGAGGAGCAAAGTTGGCAACTGTCGCTGGTCAGAGACAGATGATGGAATTGCACTCTGCGAGAATATGCCCTTCCATCAAGATAAAAACAATACTGCTGTTGTTATGTGAAGAAGAAACCTGGGGGAAGGGAAGGAATTTCAACAATGCTAGTAAAAAACACAAGATATTTTAATATTCTGGAACAGAGAAATCCCCCTTTCCTTTTTGAGACAAAGTTTTGCTAATATTTTTTTTCTAATTCATGCCATATTTAGTATAAGAAAACAGTTAAAAAATTAGAAATCCAAAATCAATCGTAAGTATTTCAATGGATCCCAAATATATTTTTTCTGTAGAATTTTGTGTCATAGAGATCTTAACCTGGGGAGAGTTGATCAGATTTGAAGCAGAACCAAATTCCCAAATCTTGAACTATTTCATGAAGCAAGCATTTCATCCACTTCACTGAATAAGTCAGAAAGCTTGAGTTTGTTGTAGGAAAAAGGTGAATGCTTCCTTCTACTGCCAAACTTTTTTCTAGCCTTCCCAAACATTAAAGATGTCTGGTTTTGTTTGAGACTCAACAACCTCAGTTCCAGAGAAGTTACAAACAAGCTTGTCTGAGCAACTTACGTTTACCCACTTAAAAAATAAATAAATTCAAATGCACTGAGCAAAGGATTACAAAGTCAGATTTAGAGATAGACCCTGAAGAAACTTATTTGTAGATGGGCTTAAAGTGTGGATAATAGTACTGACTCACCATTATGAACTGCTTTGAGGTCTAGGGATAAAAGGGTTTATGTTACTACTACGTATTATTACATTTTATTGTTAATTTCAAAAGCTAGAAAATTAATAACAAGCAGAAAAAAAAAATCTTTCAGTGAAATTAAGGACTTAACCTGATAAGAGCTCCCAAATGTCAACACTCTGGCATTAGGACTGGCCCTCCAGCCCTTTTTACCTTGCTGGCCCTTTTTAAACCTCTTCAGTGTGGAATGGGTCAAAAAACTGCAGGCAGTTGGACTTGAAAATTCATAGGGTTTTTCATAACCTTTTTCTTCTGCTGTAGCTGTTGTCACACATGACTTTGTTGCTTGTCATGCTGTCAGAGAGAGCCCCTACACACACTCTCAAACACACGTTTTTCCTCTCCTGCACCCTCTATCCTTAACAGGTAGCACATACAGCACGAAAGGGAGAGAAACAAGAAAGTATTGGGAAATCAACATCTGGCTTGAATAATTCCCCTATTTAAATTTTTACTTAGAGAACTCCTATTGGTATCAAATAATTGAACTAGGTTATTTACAGCTGAAAATCCTGGTAGCACTGTTCCTCTCTGGTTTCATGTTGTGGACTGTCACACCTTGGCTCCTAAAGCCTCACTGGGGATTTGCGTTGCAGGTACCACACAGCAAAAGGTGGATCCATGTTCTTCCCTGCCTCCTCCTCCCATTGGCAGACATTAAAAGATGTTGCCTTGCTTTCTCCCACTCCTCTCCTTTATTAGGAGACATTGAATTTATAACAAATACACTTTACTTTGCAAAAAAAGCAGTGTAATTAGCCTTGCTTTTTTTGGCCTGCATGTGTGTGGTAAAATGTCTAGTAATAGTTGGCAAGGCTTCTGCAGGGAATGAGATTCCCATGGTTAGATCTAAAGCCCAAATACTTGGAACAAATTAACACCAGCCAAGAAAGTGAGGTTAATTACTGGAACACTTGGAAGAGGGGTCTCCTTAGCCTGGAAAACTGCAATACACTATCTGCATGTGGCCAACCAGGATCTCTCCCTCTCTTTCTCTTTCTTACTTGCTCTCTTTCCTTCTTTCCTTTTGTGCTCCAACTGCAGACAAATGTCAGAGCCAATGAGAGCAAAGATTTCATTTTCCTCGGACCCACTGCGCCATCAGGCCAGTGCCATCGATGGCCCTGGAAGCTACTCAAACCTGAGAAACACTGCCATCAGGGGCTGGCTCTCCTTCTGTCTATGTTTTCTCATTAGTGGTTTTGCGTTGTTGAAAGGCATCTTCATTGGAGGCCCAGTATTCCAGCAACATGCTGCTTTAATCTGGGGTGGGCACTGAGGCTTTCAAAAACACAGCCTACGACCCAACAGGGGAACAGTCATCTTCCCTAATATGCTCTTTGGAGAGCAAATCTGTAAATCCTGTAGGCCCCTAAACATCTGCCTTTGGTAACGTTTTAATGGGGAAAATTTGCCTAGTAACCACATTGCCGTTGACCTTTGATGCGTGAGGAATGTATACATGCACATGTCTGGGGGGAGCTGCGGATGGGCAAAAATCTGTGAAATCAAGGTTGCAAAACCATGGAGGTGGAAGCTACGTAGTCCAGTTCAGTTACCTGTGCACCTTTAGGAGGGCTCCCTCATGTGTTTGCTTTATTCATGACACAGCCTTCTGTGGCATAAGGACAAGGCTTTTTTCGGTGGGATGGCTGCCTCACTCTGTGCTCAGGAGGGATACTGTTCATTACAGGAACAGCTATTCAAGATTTTGTTTTTCCTTCATTGTTCAGCTTGTGACCTCAAGCCTTACTGACTGCGCACTATTCAAATCCTCCTCTGAAAACAACATAATTTTGTTTTCTCATGGGTTTTTCTATAGCACTCATGACAATAGTATCAAAGTGTCTCGTAAAGATTAATTCGTCTATTTTTGCTACAGCCCCAGAAGGCAAGTTGGTATTTTCTTCATTCTCCAAATGTTGAGCTGAAAGCATAAACCCTGTCTATAGAATCATGGGTGCAGTTTACTAAGCAGCTAAAGCTGTGGTGTCCTCTGAGGCCCCATGACTGTTTCAAACAGTGCCTGCATGGTCCATCAGGCTACATCTGGCTTCAGCATGTGCACTGCCTGACCCCCTGGCCACGCTTGCAAACTTACAAAATTGAATCTCGTCTTGAAGGCAGCCTCAGGGCCTTTGACAGTATAGACATAGCCATATGGTCAACAGTGTGTCTACAAGATCCGTGGTAAGCATTAATTTTAAATCCTGTCATTGAGATGCCTAGGTCTTGATTCTTCCCCTTGCTTGTCATTAGCCAGCACTGCAGATGTTCATAGCAGAGCTCCTGCCAACCTCAGTCCCAGCTGAGACCCCAGAGTTCCAGGCTGGGTCCCCAGAAAATGAGAAGCTACATCTAGGAACCCTCAGTGAACAATTCACTGTAGACAGCATGGCCTGGCATCTGCGAAGCCAAACCTTCTGCTCTCACAACTCCCTCAGGTACCGCGCCAGCCCCTCCCATTGCTCATCCCGCTTCAGCTGTCTCTCGCTGGCTGGCATCTGTGGGAGTCCAGGGACTGGTATCCTCCCCTCTTTGCTGGAGCATGGCAGGAGACCTGTGGGAAAGAGGCTTCAAGAATGTAACACATGATCTGCCCAAAAGGGTGGGATTACCACTGCACATAGACCTAATCCAATTATTTCCTGACTTTTGAGTGATCAAATAGAAAACCTTGGTAATGTTCCCTTAGGACAAAGATGCCTTAATTGCTATGCTTTAAAGTGAGCTAGGGGACAGCATAGGCATGTCAAAATAGCCATACCATGGATGTCTACAGGGTTTGCCATCAAGATGGTGACTTTCTAGGGCATGCTGCTGTGCCAGGAGTTAAGCCAGCAGAAGTAACAGATCCTCTCCACGTGGTTTTTCTAAGTATTATAACTTGGCCAAATGTGAGTAGTTTTTCACAGGGACAGACAAAGCCCATCCCCAACACAAAAGCCACCTCTTCTGCCAAGTGTCCAATTGCACTTCCAAAGCTCAGGGGTTCTAGGGCTTTCCAAATAAAAGGTTGTAAAAAAAAAAAGAAAAAAGCAACAAGGCAAACAATGTATTTTTCCAGGCTTCTTCTCAGAAACAGTATGTCATTTTGGCTGAAATTTCCATAAATAATTCGGTTTGAGGCAAACACCCTGTACCTAAAATTTAAGACCAAACAGTTGAAACTGCTAAAGTTATATATAAGTGAAAGACGCTATAACGAAAGATGTTAGTCGAACTTACTAATAAGCTGTTTTGAAGCTGTATATGGTGCATTATGTGGGCATTTGCACATATTCAATGTGGGCTGATACATCAGGCTGACTTCTAAAGTTGTTCCAAGAGTCCTGCCCTGAGAAACAGACCCACACTGACTGCTTGCTGTGCCATTTAGAAAAGAATATTGGAAAATGGACAGAGAGAGGAGATAAAATACACTGTAGTGACGAGAAATTAATCAATGCCGTCTACATAGCCCAGAAGGGCTCTCTTTTTCTGCCAACCCAGCCTCTGGGGCTTTCCAGATTCTTAGACTAAGGGGTCAAGCAAAACATGGAAAAGAAGGGCTGAAAGCAAAGAATTCATCTAGCCCAGCCCTCCTATCTAAACTAGGATTTAACCAACTTGACTAACTGACATCTAACTTTTTCTTACAGCACTTCAGGAAGAGGATCCCCAGTACCCTCAGCCTCTCGCAGTGCTGAACTGAAAGTGCTTAGAATAGCTTCATTCAGTTTCAAACAGCCTATTCACTGCAAACTGAACATTCTTCCTACCTCTGCCCAGTGTAATAAGGAGCATGAAAGATCACTGTTCGTTCCAGAAGCAGCTTTACATACCGGAGGGCTTTCATATTGCCCCCACCATTCTCTCTTTTCTGAACATACATGAAACTCCTTTGCTCTGTCCCAGAAGTTGTGTTTTCTAACTCTTATTATTCTGGACTGTCTTCACTACATCTTTCCTGAAGTGCAATAGCTAATACAAGAGAGTCTTCCATATGGGTGTAAAGCGAAAGTCATATCTAAGCAGCCCATTTGCTTACAGCACCTCTGTGCCTCTCAGCTAATGCTCTGTAAGCAAACTGCTTGACATGTATAGAAGAACCCTAATTTAAGAGTAGAATTTACAGCTAAGTTAATGCAGCCCAGCATTTAGGATGGCCCAGAATAATGTCTATATGCCTTACAAAGACTTGCCTGGTACTCTGGCTACAAAGTCAGAGTACAACAGGGTAATTACCTTGTCTAAAACATTCATTTTGCCACATTGCCCAATCAGGTTGGTGGGAGGTTTTTTTGCCGTGCAACTGCATCATGTTGTTGGCTAATGATCTTGGATGTTTTTTAACCAGTTTTGTGCTGTCTTCAACCTGGTCATGCTTTTCTGTTCACATGGAAGGATCTCTGAGAGCTTTCTTGATGCCAAGGTATGACATAGACGTGGGTTTTATTTGAATCCACACAACAGTTACCATTTTCAAGAGAGAATTCCATTTTATGTTTCTTTATCTGAAACACCTTGTACAAAATTAGGACTTAATATGTTTCCCAAGCCAATATATCATGGAGTGAGGACCCTCAGTAATGAGAAATATGTCTATAGGGGTATCTGGGTACCTGACATTCCTTCCACAGCTCACAAAGTACACCTGTGGTGCCAGAAACAGCCAACTAGTAATGAGATGTACTACTGTACATTCCAGTTTAGCCAGGCTCCCAGGTGGATGGGGCAGCTATCTCTGCTCAGCAAAGCACATATTCCTCATTAAATCCAAGCTTGCTTACTGTCCTAGAACCTTAAAGCATTTCTCTACTAAGGTCTGTCTGTATGTCCCCTTTGCTCTTTTGGCTACTTCAAAACTGCATTTATCTTCCTAACATTTGCAGAGTGCATAAGCAGCATCATATGCCCCGAGGATGCTTTGTGCCCTCTGTGATAATCCAGAATCTCCTAGCTGTGCAGACTGCAGATGACCCTGCAGTCTCCTGTTAAAGAAAAAGAAACATTTCTGAGCCCTGTCGGGTTTAGTGAATCCATCACACAGCACAGGAGTTTTGAAAGTTCACAGAATAGCAAAGATCACTGTGTGTGTCCATGGAATCCCAAAGGAAAAGGGAGGCAGGTACAACACTAATGTAATGTAAATTTACCAGCTTGTTTTCATACCCCTGTAATGAGGTGCTGAGGAAGGTGTAGGTCACACAACAGAAATCAGCATCCACTTGTGTTCTTTGTATGATCATCTCCCTTGTGTTAAGGCTGTGCTCCACAAGAAAAAGAAGAGTGATAACAAATGTGCCCCGACTTGCAATTGCTACCCATGGAGGCAGCCATCCCAGGGTCTGGGCATGCTCAGAGACTGCACGTTTGGGCACATCCCAGCAAGAGGGGGAAATATGTTTCCTTCCTCGCCTTTGAATGCTGTATCTGCAGTCATCACGGATGATCTGTATGGCCTGTGTGTGCTCATGGAATGTCTTGCATTAGGGAAGGGTGAGAAAACCTCTGGCCAGTCCGCGAGTGTGATCTCCTCTCGACAAAGTGAGGGCAGGAGTAGGAGCTGTGAGCTGGGATTGTGGCGATAAGCTCACCAAGGCACACAGAGGAAATCACTGTAAGAATACAAAGCTCTCTGATACTATTACTCCATACCACTTAGCGGAAAGTAGTATTTACAATAAATACATATTGCAAAATAGGGTTTATTTCCTAAAAAAATCATTTCACTCCATTCTCCAAGGTGTTGCTCAAAGCAAATATAATTTTATTGCTGACAGTTCAGAGGAGCTGAGGCTGTTATTCCAGGTCTGGTGGGAGGCAGCTGTATTTGGCTCATTTCATCACTTGCATATGGAGAAAATTTTGTTATTAGACTCTCTCAAAATTGAAATTTATTTCCCTGAACCCCAAATTCCAGCTGTGAGAAACAGAGACTTCCAGCACTGGTGGCATATGAGGACTAGGACATGTATCCTTAGCTCAAGCACATGAAGGTCTTGACAAATGTTCTTGGATTGAACTTGTGTTTTCCTGCATAAAGGCAGAAAAACTGTTTCTTGTGTGTGCTTGATGACTGACTTGTATTAGAGAAGGGTGAGAAACCCTCTGGCCCTCTGGTTGAGCTCCCTTTCTGTAAGATAGGAAATGCTCTGGCTCTGTTTGGAATCCACTGTCCACATGTTCTTTCCTTCATAAGATCTGGCAAACTCAAAAAAAAAGCATAACTCAGGCTTTGGTATGCCTGTGAGTATGCCTTCTTTAGATAATTTTCTAAATTTAGGATTTCCACAACCCTTCTGAGAGCCTGCAAACATCTTTTCTTAATAACTGCATTGCATCATGAGGAGCAATATGCATTATTACCAATTTGCTCTTCATCCGAGATGTCAGACATAGCTTTTCAAAGATGCTTTAGTTAAGCCCCATAATCTCTCCAGCAGAGCAGTTGGTACTGTTATCCTCTGAAGACGATGGACTCAAGGTGCAGAAAGATGAAGTAACTTGCCCACAGCTGCACAATATATCAGTCACAAAGCTGCAGAGTCCAAGAAGCCCAGCTCCCAATCTTAAGTGTTAACCACTAGACTGTGATCTGTACAATACCAAAAGGAGCAGGAAGGACCAAGAAGCAGCTACATAACATGAGGAATTCATTCCAGTGGAGGGATGTGGGAGAGGCAGAGGAGCAAATCTTAGTCAGCACGGGCTCTGCAATGATTGCTGCCTTACTGCTCATGGGCAGCAGAATCTGTCTTCCATTCCCACATCTGCCCTGGATCTCACTGATCTTCTCTCTCTTTTCCATTTTTCCTGTCTCTCCTTGTCTTCCCACATACCTCCCAGATGTTTGTCTTTTAACATCTTTAAAAAGAGAATCTTGTCTTTTACCCAGTTCTTTTTCTCAAAACTCATTGGGAAGAGCTCTAAAATGTCTGTGGCTCTCCAGAGTCTTCCAGCTCATCTGGAAATGTCACAGTCTCTGGGAAGCCAAGCTCTTAACCACTCTGGATTTAAATCCCAGCATGATTCCCCATAGAATTTACCATGTAGTACCATATAATAAAACTGCTCAGTATCTTGTACCTATCAGCTGTTTTGTACAGATAATTTTCATCAGAAATTCATTTCTCTTTAGATTCCTAGTCCAAGGAAATACAGGCTTTGGGATCAGTTTTTCTACTCTGCAGAAATCTCAGGAGGGTTTCACTGTGTATCTATAAGCTTCTAGAAATTCATGTGGAGCCATATGGCAAAGGGGAGCAACCTATATGATGTGGCACCAGGAGAAGGACACATTCTACAGGCTTTTCAAGAGAAGTTTCCCAGATACATTTCCAAGATGTGAAGCTAGACTGCCACTAACCTAGTGAAATTTGAATGCAAGAGAGCTGGCCAGTAAGAGTGGAAAGCACATTGCAAACAGTAAATCTGAATGGTCAAACCTCTGCAGCCCTGAATGAACTCTGAATTTCAGAATCAAAATCCTTTTCAAGATAGATATTATTGCCAGGAAAAGTAAGCAAAAGGCTCAGAATGGGTCTCTACTTCATATTTCGAGTGAAAATACGATGTGGAGTCTACCAACCCGGTTTTTTTGCAAACAGAATTCTGCTATAAAGCTTTAACTTATGCAAATAGGAATTTTCAAAGTCGTAGGAAAAAAGGTCTCCCTTTACAAGGAACAACCATATTTTGTCAGAAAAAAATCTGCAACTTAATCTCATTACTAATAATACTAATAATAGTAAGCCATGCCATAACAGAGAACAGTGCATAGAACTCGTAAACAGCATTTCTCCTGAAAAACAGGACTGTCAACAGCATACAGACTGGTAAGAGAGTTTGACAAAAAGCCATACTAGTGTATGTATTTCCCTTATTGGTCCTACAGTGGTGAGTTTTGCAGGCCACCCCTTGAAGCACTGGTGATCCCATGGAGTCAGCATTCCTTTGTTTCTTCCGAGAGTGAAACAATGCAGTGAGCCAGCAATTACAGAGTTAACTGACAGTGGTACCTCTGGTGACTGCAGGATGCTTAGGGGATTGAGTTCCGGGACTGAATAGTTCTGATGGTGCTCTTTCTAATGGAGCTACTGTAGGGATGCCATTTATCAATGCTTTTTGTTTCTCAGGAGAGGAGGTAAAAACTGTGTATGGCTACAAACTGCCCATACACTTCCATGCAGATTCAGGTGCTCAGAGATCCTGCTGCCTGCTGAGTTAAATGGAGTTTTCAACAATAGGAAAGTGAAGTGTGGCCACCTGGTATTCATCAATCCTCTTACTGTTTCACGAGTGTCCATTAGAAACTTATACCCATGATCCCTGCATTTTGATTGTTAGAAGAATTAGCTGTTAACCATCAGGAAATGACCTGTTTCCCCAGCACAGTCACTCAGACCCATTATAGGCCCTGTTCTAAGTCCTCTTCTTATTGAACACAATTTACAAGAGGTTCACCATAATCTGTTCAAAATTAGATTTTTGTTCTTTTTCTAAGCCATTCAGATAGTTACTTAAATAAAATCTTTTTGTCTGGTTGTGGAGAGAATGAGAAGCCAGCACCAGGGTGGGTGATGTGGTATCGTGCATGACTCCAGGAGAGCTGGCTCATAATTTGGGGTGCAAAATAGTTTTTCGTCAGAAGTGGCTGATTTACAGAGAACATTTCTCACATGTGGGGTGTCATATATGGTGACAGCTTGGAAGAGATAGGAAGAAGTTCAAGGGAAGACAGACCCACGGCCCCAACCATGGCAAATCTTCAGACCCTCTTTGGCCTCCTTTGGATAGAGTAGCACGAGGCCCCTTTCTGTACATGTGGGGCATGTGGCTACAGCCCCTGCTGCCAGCCTGCCTGCAGTCTCTCCTGGCAAAGGTGTTAGATGTCAAAGAAACATACATTAGAAAAGAGAGATGGAGCTGCAGACCCACGATTAAGAAAGGATTTAAATCCACAGTATGTGAGCGTTTTGCCACCAGGCTTACTGAAAATGTTTGCTTGTTTTTTCTCTGTTTCTCAGAGGGAGAACAAAATGAAAGAAGTGGACAAGGGTTTTGGAAAAAAAGTATTTATGTGGCTTGCTTTCTATTTGGCTGTGCAAAGCACATTTTTTAAGCTCTGAAACATTTTGGTTTCAAGAAATGCTTTCAGTTTGAAGTTTTTGGTTCCTGCCTAGTTCTCACCTTAGGGAGATTGTCCCTGGTGGGTATTCTGCCTTCAGGCACCCCTGTGCAAAACTGCACGTACCAGTTGCCCTAGGGAAATCGGAGACTACAGTTGTGCGGCCCCATTTTGGGAGATACATCCCACACATGGGTGCTTGTCTTCAGTCTTTAAGAAGCATTCATTGTCTGGTCTTGGGCCCCTTCTCAAACACTCTGGGGAGAGTAGATTAACTGATTTCAGGAAGCTGAGACTGAGCTCTGGGTGGAAACCAGGATTGTGTCTGGGCAGTGTGTGTACAGAAGGAAGAAAAGGGCAATCAGAAAACTTGGACACTTCAGGGGTGTCAGAAAGATACGGCTGAGGTCCAAGACAAGTGGAGACACCGAGCTCCCACCCAGAAGATCCATAACCCATAAGATTACAATGCCCATGAGACTTTGTTGCAGAGGCACTGTTTGCATTTCAAAGGAAACACTGAAAAATCCTAGAGTAATGCGTCTGTATAGAGCAAAAGCTGGTCTTCCACCCTTCTCTATCTAATCATTGCCCTTCTGAAACTCATTTGCTATGAATTACTCCAGAAAACATCATCCCAGGAGCAGACCAGTAGAAGTCATGGTGGAAAAAAATCTTAATTTAAAACTTTAATTAGGGGATGCTGAAGGCAACACTTCAACAGTCAGATGTACCAAGCACTGGAAAGTCTCTCAGGAGAAGCAGTGGAAATAATATTGCTTCAATCATAGCGACAAAGCTCTGGGAAATGCACACTAGGCAGAAATTTTTCCTTAGCTAGTGTTGGTTATCAAAAGGCAGGAAGCCGCCTCTCACGCTAGCGAAAGCCCACAGCCTGTGGCAGGGGGAAACCCGCTTCCCACAGAAATCCAAACCTCCGTTTGGGCTCACATACTGCAGGTGGAGATAAGAACTCACTGCTCAGGGAGAGCTATGGGGTGATGCTGGAACGATACTCAGCTGCCCCAGCGCTGGACACCCACTGGCTGCTCAGCCCATGCTGCCTTACACAAGTCTGGCCTCCCACCTTCAGTGGTACTTTCTTTTTTTTCCAAGTAAATTTAATCAGGAGTTTATTCGCATCCTTAACTCACTTCATGTGAACTTAATTTCCAGCTCTGATAGTTATTTTTTAAAAGGAATTTTTTAAAATGCAGTGGGGTTTGAGGACGAAAGAAGGAGGAGGGAAAATTCAATTAACATCATTTCCAGTGTTTCCATATTTCTCGGGTGTATAAGCAAAGCCATTTCAGGCATTAGAGAAGTTATTTAGATCTGAACTGTACCTTGCCTGACAGATCATGTAACCAGGCTTTTGGATTTTTGGACCTTATCCAGTAGGAAGGATGGTTTCTGCACTCCACCGGTGCAGAACAATGCCCACAGGAGCCCCCAACAGTGGGGACAGTTTTGTAACATTGCCAGGGCCAACACGCATGAGAAGGTGTTACAGCCTGGGATTTTTAGTAGGTATTTAAGAAAACACAGAAACAAGAAGATATTGACTAAGCCTATTTTAAAATGGAAAACAACAATGGAAAATCAATAGATCTTATGGAAAATGAGCTTTTCTCCCTTAATCTCCAGAGCAAGATTGCCCATCAAGGATTTTGGAGTGGGGTATTTTTTTCTTGTTTTTTACATCAGAAAGCGTAGCTACTTTTAACCTCCCTGCTCAATGTTAAGAAATAGGAAGCATCAGTAAGGACAACAGAATGTCTTAAAATAAAAATCCATAGTATAATTTTTTTAAATTCATTTGTAAAGTCCTTTAGTTTTAAAAACTTAGAGTCAAATAAACAAATTCTGAAATAAAGCAATTACATTCTGATTTTAATTGAAGTTATAGTAACAATTTGCAAGAAAGTAAAAAATATTCCTTTCATAGTCTTTTTCTTTTTAAATGGAACAAAAAGTGAACTAAATGCTTTTTTGTAAGTGTTCTGGAAGGAGAGCATTAATTTGCATCCAGTTATTTAACCAACCAAGGGCATGAGTTCCTAATGAGTATATTACGTGATCACCAGTTTAACCAATCCTTTCATTGGCAGAGACAAACTTCTCTGGGTATGGCCCAGGAGAATGACCTATTCCATTGGATTTGCTTAATTAATCCTGAGCAGTTTCTGATGTGTTTTCCATTCATCAACATGTCTAAATGTTTTCCATAACAAAAAAATCAAAAATAAAAATATGATGAATGCCAAAGAGATAAACCACACTAATCAGACATACATCAATATTTTGGTGGCCATCCCAAGAAAATCTATGTAAATCCCCACCACTGTATTCTTTATACAATAAAGTCCAATATGTGGGAGTTTATATCTTTTTCTAACTTTTTATCTTTCAGAAAGATACTCAGTGCTTCTGGATGATCCAAACTTCAATCCTTAAAAAAAAGTGTAGTTTTTTGATTTACGATAATTTCAAAATCATGGCTCTTGCTCTCCTCACCACCAGCAAGTGCAATTTCCCAAGACCTCTCTGTCTTCAGGTGACAAAATGAGATTTTTCTCAAACAACTTTTTTTTGTTTTATTTGTTTGTTTTCCCCTAGATTTTCTGTATGAGTTACCAGTTCAGTAAAACTGACAAATATTCCAAAAAACCCACCATTTGGTGCATTTCAGTCATGAAAAATAGACTTGTTTTGTGTATCTCTACTTTTGGACTTGAAATCTGTGAATTCTTTTCTCCCATTATTTGTTTGGGTTTTTTTTTTTCAGGCTGTACATGCTCACGAGAAATAAGAGATTTTGGCCTTCCTCTCCATGTCTAGAGATCTCTTAGTTAGACACCTGGCTGGAGCTGTCTGAGCTATGATGGGTTTAGATGTAATTTTCAAGTTAGTCCCAAACATTTCTATCCTCTGAGACAGCAGAGAGCTATCATCGAGCGTGCATTTTTTGGAGGAAGGCCATAGAAAATGCGTTCCCCAGAAATGCTACTTTTCATAGCACAAACCATCCTGGTGGTGTGACATGGCAGCAATTGGCACAGCAATGCAGTTTTCCCCACCAACTTTACTTTAGCAGAGATCTTCCCAACCCGCTCTGTACTTTCCTTTCCTTTTCATCCTCTTTCCCTAGTAGTGCCTCTGCTGAATCTTTTCCTGGTATCTTGTTGACTCATTCCTTAAGGCATGTGGCACTTTAATGATCCTACTCGTTGCTATTGAAACTTTCCTCATAAAGTCACCATTGTCATGATCACATCCATCATTTTTTTCCCCTTCTCTCTCACTAACTTGCCTCTGCTTGGTTACCCCAGCAACAGAGTCCTTAGTTTTCACGCCCTGTCACAGACCACTAGCACCTTCCTGCTGTCACCTGCAGTTGGAAGAGCAACCTGATTCATGGAAGAAGTACTCTGTACTTTGACATGAGACTTTCCCTGTAAATCTTGAGTGGAGATCTTTGCTCCTGCTGCTCAGCAACTTATCCAAATGAAGTACTTTCCATGCAAGAATTGCTGATGCTCAGTAATTTCTTCCATCTTCTCTTCTGCTCAGTAATCTCTTTCCTGAGGAGTGGTGACAGTCCAGTTTCCCCAATGAGAGCTGCCTAAAAATTGTTTTGCCTTTGCTTGTCTTCCTGTGCTAGAAAACTTTGGAGGCTTTACCACTACTTTAAGATACTTGGGCAATGTGTACAAATGAAGGGAAGAGCAGTGAAAACGCGGAGGTTGGCCTTGCAGTGTGGGAGGTGGCTTAGCAGTGCAACTACAGCACCATTATCAGTGTCCATTCTCCCCTTGGACACTTTGGCCCTTAGTGACACAAAGCACTTTACAAATAATGGCAAATTAACCTTCACAGCCTTAGCCCAAACGGGACAAGATTTGTCCCTACAGTACACTTGGAAAAACTGAGACATCCAGCAACAAAATAACTTTGCTGAGCAATCCTGTGGTAAATTAAAGGAAAAAGGAATGAAAAACTTCACTCTCAACTTCCTGACCTAGTCATGAGGTATTATCTTCCATTACTCAAAGAAAAAAATACATTAGCCTGGATGACATCTCTACTGGTCTCCATATTTTGTTTTACTGTCCTCTTTGCCTCCTAAGCCTCACCAAAGCCAAAGTTTCTCGGTGGACATTTTGAGAAAACATGGGGCAGGAGAGGAATGGAGCAGGGTAGCGTTAAGTTTTATCACCCCTTAAACTGTAATACTTTCCTTTGCATGCTCTGTTTCTTATTCACACGGCTGTAAAATTTGCCACATCCGGTTGAGAACATCCCTCCAGTCAACCAGGCGGTGTTTACGAACTGGAAAAGATGTTCTCTTGCTCCTCACTGTAGGGGTGAGACAGAAATGTTAACAAGTCGCTTGTGGTTCTCTCTTTCCAGGTTGGGCAATCAGACCTCTCTTAACACCACAAGAGGGGACATAACAATTTAGGGACATTTTATACCTCTGAAGATTTGCAATCAGCAAATTGTCTGGAACATGTTTGATTTCCCCACCCACCTCCCCTTCATGGTGTCCCACCACAGAGCCTCTTGCTAGGGACATCTTGATGTTTGTGGTCTCACAGATTCCTTGCTCCAGCCAAATGCGTTTCTTGTAGTGCTGGTTCTCAGCCGAGCTTGCTTTACATCCTAAGTGTAAAAATGTTTCTTTTATAAAAAAATTAAAATAAATTAAACAAAAAAAAAAAAAAGACGAAACACACAACCAACCTATAAACAGAACATAAAAGCTGTTTAATGGAGTGCATAATGAAGCAGAGAGGAAACAGACTCACACTGATTTTCCCTGACATTTCACCTACTAAATTAAAAGCTTCTTAAGGAAGAGTCTGAATTTTTTTTTTTTTCAGTTAAGTTCTGTAATGAATAACAAAAACATTATTGTCCCCAGCAAGCTGAGGCTGCATGATTGGCAAGTCAAGAAGAAATAAGGCTTGAGTACAAAGACCCCTAGGAAAAGGTCCCTCCCCATTTCAGACACCCCTCATGCCAGTCTGGACGCACTACAGAAAAGATTCTGAAGGAAAACCAGGTCACAGACAACCATATATTTGAGACCAAATGAGAAAGTGAGACCTCAGGCCTGGTAACCGAGCTCTGAGACTTCTGCCACAGCTTTGGGCAAGCTGCTCATACCCCCAGCTACTTGATCCTGTCGTCTGCATAACAGGAGCAGCAGTGTTGACCACTACTAACTCACCTACTGAGGTTAGTGGAAAGATTAATTAATCTCTCAGGCTCTATTGGAGTCAGTGTTCACGCCAAGAATTCATCTGGAAGTCCTCATGCAGTAGTTGGGAAAAACTATAAAGCACACCACGTAGCTGGAAACTGGGGAGTAAAGGGCTGCCCACGCTGAGGCAGGGAGACACTTAACAAGGGACAAGATGAAAAAAATAGCAGCACAGCAGGAAAGTGAAAAAACAATGCAGGATTCATTCCTTCAGGCACAATGACTATTTTTAACGTAAACTCAGCCTCACAAGTGAGTGTTTGCTCCTCTCTCCGGCAGGCAGGAGGGCACCCCAGTGTGAGGGTCTGTGTGGCTGAGCACAAGGATGCTTGGGGAGGTCGGGGCAAGGCTGTGAGTCTCACGTGTTGACAGTGCCAGTGCCATTGTCAGCCCCCCAGGTTCTGCCAGTACCGACACCCCAGAGGAGGGCAAGGGGCTGGTGTCACTCTCAGAGCCATGGCACAGCAGGACCAGCAGCCTGGCTACTCAGCAAACTCCTTGTTGTAATGTCAGCCAACTGGTCAGCTGTATTAGGACACACTTTTTTATAGCACTCCAAAATAGGAGGAGATGTTGGAGATGCCCTTGGTTTCCATGCAGACACTGAACCTGTCATTCCCAGGGCAACCCAGCATGCTGGGGGCTGTCTCAGGGCTCACACCACACCACAGCATCTCTTCCTCAGTCACTTGGTGTGGTCTTTCCTTGGTTTGCCTCTGGTATGAATGCTCAGGAGCAGCTGCACTGTGCTAAAACTGAAGCTTTGAATAATCGGCAGGTCAGAGCAGCCAGAGTAAAGCCTTGAACATAAGCAAGATTGGTTTAGCTTCTTAAGACAGATGGGCTTTTTCCAAGTGAATGTTTAAAAAAAAAGAAGGAAAAAGACTTTTCAATCATAATTCTGCTAAATAGAGCAAAGTTCCCACTGCTGTTAGCAGTGTCATGTCCTTGAGGTGTCAACATGCCTTGGGAGCTGTGTTTACAGCTGAAGAGACTCTCAGCTTTGAGGTGATGACTTAGTGAGCTCTGTCTCCTTGGGTGTACCACTCACGTGGGTGACAAAACAAAGTGCAATAAATTCCTCGTGTGAGATTTGTGATCTTCAGGGCCTGGAAGCACCACACAAAGTCTTGCTTGAAAGGGTTTTCTTCACACAGATAGAAGCTCTCTTCCAAACTACATAAGAAGCAAACCAAGGCCTATAGTACTGATGGGAACACCAGCTGAAGTAACTTTTAAATGTGTTGTGATGACTCACACAGTTGTAAGAAAACACCTGCATGTCCCAAAAACCATCCAATGCAGTAATACGGCTCTTCTGCTTTGCCATGTACAAGCAACCAGTTTGAGTCCTTCTGACTCAATAATGCTGGAACGCTGTAAATCAGTAAACTTTATGGAAAGATAAAGCAAATAGTTGTTCTGGAAAGCTTGTTATGTGACCAGACAGCACCAGACTTCCTCAAAGACATGTTCCTTCACTTCTGGAGACCTTGGTGGCCCAGCAGTGCAGGGCACACAAGCTGTGAGACTGCTCCTGCACACCCCATGTGTGCCATCATGCAGGTGAGCAGGGATGCTGCCAGCCTGGAATCCAGGAGCAGCACTGAGTGGGGACAAGGCAGGGACTGATGTCCCTGGGGTCTCTCACAGCAAGCCCACCCGCTGGAGCGTGAGTTTCACACTCAGACCCCACATGCACTGCAATTGCCATCATCTCCCACAGGTTGCCAAGGGCTTGCCAGCCCTAGCAGGGAGGCATGGCATGCCACGGCATGGCACAGCGCGGGGGCTGGAGCTATGTGACCAGGTCACCACTTTGTTTGGTTTCACATAACTTCTTGAACTTATTAGGAGGCTGGGGAAAGGAGACATTGTTTTGCTTTGGCTGTGAGGTTTTGGATGCTTTGCTTCCAGGCCTCCATCCCAGTGATCCCAGCGATGAGGACAGATCGAGGGAAGATTAAGTCAATGCCTTAGGAAATCTACAGTTGGAGCCTGGAAGAGAAGGCTGTCTTCTTGGGAGAAAAAAAGAAAAGTGACAGTAATGCAAATCAGAATATAAATGTATATGTGTGTATATATATACACACACATACAAACATGGTTTTTTGCACTTCAGTGTAGTTGTGTGTCTGACCATTTATTTCTGTATTTCTCTATTTTAAGTTTCAGGTAGATAGAGGCAGTTGAAGAGTTTTCCTCCCACGCACACCCCGCTAGCTATAGTAGGGGAATAGCACCACTGTAATTAAAGATCAAGACTTACTGTTACACAGAAAGCTTTTCTAAGTGCTTCAAAAATCCACGTGCTTATTCAGACTTTCGTGAAAATTGCTTGCCTCGAGGGCTCCTGGCAAAGATCTCCAGCACAGCCTCCTCTGTCTTTGAATAAGCAGACACCCTACAGACAATGAAGCAGCAGCAGTGTTGCACTCTTCTTGCAGAGTGCACTGTTCTGCACAGCTATGGCTCATACTTCCTTTTTGGTCCTTTTCACCAGCTAACTCATTTAGGATTCAGGTGGTATTTGATCATTTCCACTACCCCTTTTTTTAAAAAGGAATCTCTGTTTTAAGAGTTTTTTGAGTTATAAATTGAACCACCGGACAAGGGCTGCCCTGTAAATCCAGGCAAAGGGGGAAGCTGCCTGTCACAGCGGGGCAGGCTAGTGCAGCTGCTGGGTGAAGGCTGACTAATGTGAGTGGCTGCTTCTTCCCAGGAACCTGTAGAAATCACCACTGCAGGCTCTCCACAGTCCTGTCTCCCTTTCCTGTGGTGAGGGACACTCAGCCTATCCCCCCTAGATAGCAAAACTCAGGTTTGTCCTTGTTGAGGTGAGTCTGGAGATCCAGTGTCAAACCAGTGAGCCCAGTCTGGGACTTTCGTGCTCTGCAGCAGAGGCCCAAGTGGCAGAGCAAGTCTGTTGTGAAGTACTGTGCCATGGGGAACAATTTGAAGTCTCTCTTCACCCAGTGATTTTGAGATTTTCATCTTATGCTCTTTAAAATTAGGGGCCTGTGTAATCCAGGGACCCCTGTAGAGGCTTTGCTTCAAAAGCAACGATTCTGATTCCATAGCAATGATTCTGATTCCTGAAATTTCTGATAGCTAAAATTTCAAAATCTGCTAGAACATACATGCTGACTCCGATTTTAAATAATTAGCATCCAGAGAAAATCATTAAGCAGTGAGCTATTATTTTAGAGCAATATAACAGTGCCTTGTGCCCTTTATCCATTCATGGACAAGGGGAATGAGTGTCATATTAAAATAAAGTTAATTACTTATCTCCAAGAACTCAGCCAGGCAACAAAAAGCAAAGGTTCACAGGACACAGGTCAACCACAAAATGCTGTAATTTGGGGGAACAGGAAAAATCAGACATCATGCCAAACCTATCACGTGACCTTTCTTAGACTGACTGTAATAAACTTCAAATGATATTTTAGGGCATACAGAAAAATGAGTGGAATGCAGACAAGAATAAACAAACGAAAAACGTTTAACCTGAAGCACAGAGATCTGGCAGGCCCTTCTGATTTTCACTAAAAAGAAAATCCCCAGATAAACACGGTGATGGGGCCATCACATGTCTTCGTTTATACTCCTGTGCCCCGTGAAGGCCCAGGGCTCTCTTTGTCGTCACAGTAGTTTTACCTTTCCTCTTTGTCTTGTGGCTTTCTGGAGGTGAATTTAAATAAATTTAGCATAACAGCAAGCATGCACTACACATCTCACACCACTACTGTAACCAAGGCCATGGATTAAAAACAGAGGACTTATTCTCTGTTCTTTTGAGGCAGGAAGTAAACCCAGATATTTCATTGAACTAATATTAAATTAGAGTGAAGTAGTGAATTAAAATTAAAGTGATAAGGCTAGACTTAACCAAAAGGGTGATTAAAAAGGGAAATATTAAAAACGAGAGTGGAAGGAAGGGAAAATTCTTTTTCTTTTGCTATTCCATGTTTGTTTGACAAGAAGCACATTCCTTGTTCTTTCATTAATACTGACATACTCCCTTCTTTTGTGCCATAAACTCACATGTCTCAAGTGGCGTTTTCCAAACTGCATTTCCCATCCATTTCAGGGGCATATGACAGGTTCGCTCTGCTTCTAGAGATGTGTTAAGTGCACCCAGAAGCTTATAGTTCAACAGGTACCGTTCCTAAAGCACAGCACTGGATTTTGTGCCAGGCGACTGGCTTATTACTTTTATTATTTGCTATTACCAGCTTCCTTGCAATGGCGTATACATATAAATATACTGTAGCTTTTCCAAATGCCTTTTGGGGAGCTGGATTTTATTCATGGCTGCTTAGGAGGTGAAGGTTGCTTGAATGGTTAAGGTGAAAGACAGTTCACTGCTGCTGCTGTTCTCCTTAAAGCAGCTGGGCTGAAGGCTGAGGCACTGGAAGCACACAGGGAAGGTGGTATCTTGAAATACTATCAGACGGCAAAATCCATTTTGGAACAATAGGTGGCTTCTCAAGAACGCCTTTGACCTGACACAGAACTGAACCTTTAACCACTAAATTGGGAGATTTGGCCAGGGCTAAAGGTGAAGCTGAGGCACTTGGGACCTGCATGGTTTGGGAAATTATCTAATTAGGACTTTTCAGCAGTGACGTCACAAGGAGTTCCTGATTCCACAGCTGGTTTGTAACTGGCAAGGTTTTTGTGAAGGCTCAAGAGGTCTCAAAGGTCAGCTGGTCCCTGAAAGCTGGTCTGTTCTTTCCTCTATTATGTTCTGTGCTCTCTGCTTTGGGACCCCTAAGATGCCAGCAGCAACTAAAACAAACCAAAAAAATAGTTTATTTATCTTTTTTGCCTAGTACACTGCTAGGAAGAAACATTTCCAGACTATGACAATTGTCAATTGTAGGAGAGGAAGTTCAAACATAATCAAAACCACTGATGCATCCCAAACTCCCCAGGCCACAGCTGTTGGCTGAATGGGATTGCTCCTGGCCTCACAGGCATGAACCTGGCTGGTGTCACGGCACTGACCAGGGTCCCCTTTGAGGTGGCCTAGAGATGCCTCCAGCTGGTGCAGAGGTTATTATCCCTGCTGTGGTTTGCAGGAATGAATAAGGACAAATGAATGATAAATGCCATGTGATGTGCCTAAGTATCATACCAGCCATCAGCCTTCTTAGCACTGTGATCTATCCATCCTCCTGTGCTGGAGAGCCGGAGGGCCCCAGTGTCAACTGGCTTCACAGAGCCTCTCTCCTGCATCTCTCTCACACAGACCCATACAACCACTCTGCAGGGTGTAGGTCTCTGTATCAATGCAACAAAAGAAAAGTGTTCCCAGTCTTTCCTCAAAGAAACACTCTTCTGCAGCTAACTGTTTCTTGGCCTTTATCTCAGACTGCTAAATCCTCTTTCCTGAAATGCTTATTGTCACTCAACCTGAGGATTTCCAAAGCATGGGTCCATTAGAAGACAGCAGAGAAAAAGTATGTTACAACTCATCACAGGTTGAGTTAAAATTACAATAATCTGTAGTTGGGAAGGCCATCTGAGTTGTTATTTAGAGGCCTGATTTGCTGAGGGACCATGAACAACTAAGAAGAGAATGCCCTGTCAGAGAATCCTTAAGTCTAAAATTTTTGGACAGAAGATGCAGGCTGGTTTTAGAAATCTCATTTCCCCTCTCTTGTCTTCGTATTTGGTCTGTTCCCAGTACTTTATGTCCTCCCTTCACCTCTCTTTTTTAGCGCTTTTGCAGCATTAGAGGCAAATGTGGAGTAAATGTTTCTTTGTATGTTCTGCAGAGAAGGACTACTTTGTTCTTTCTCTGCCTTAATGGGCCTGGGATCTCTGGTAACATGCTGCCTGCTCCCCATGACTAACACACTTTGGAAGGAACAACATGCCATCTCAAGTGACTTTTTCCACAGTGGAAATGCCTGGATCTGTAACCCTGTAACTCAAAAACAGGCAGCTTGAGTATCTTTCTGAGGCCAGACCCAGTGTTCAATAAAGCAAGTTTTTATTAAGGGTGCAAATTTCTGTCTGAAACTCAGCCAGTTCAGAGAAGAAGCATCCAAGGCTGTGGCTTTCATGTGCAATGAAGCATGGCACAGAGCCCCCCAACCTGCTTCAGTCTCTGGCAGTAGGCACACATGTGCAATGCGGCATGGGGCCAGGACTGAGAAGCAGAGCATTGTCTCTGCAGTGTTGCTCCAGGCCATCATGGCCACACTCCTTCCACGTTCGGCACTCGTTTGTGCAGACCCAACTTCTGCCTCTCCATGCACAAACACACGCTCCCAGTCTGGTTATGCAGACACCATTCATAAGAATGATGTGATAAAATGCTAGTGACCCTCAGGTTCAGGAAAAAACCCACACAAACCAACCCTGTTATCTACAGCTTATCCTCAGCATACCTACCCATTTGAAATCCGATCTTCCTTGGTCACACGTGTCAAAGCTTGGGCCCAATCACACGGACTGTCATCATAACCAACAGTCCCAAGCCATGATGAAGAGGGCTTGAAGAATGGGCCCAGAGTGAGAATGTGCCTGCCTTTGGGGGACTGGGGATAGAAGGAAAAATGGCATATTCAAGGACAAGCCCTTTCTTTTCCAAAAGAAGCAGCTCTGTGGCAGCATATACAACAGCTGAAGAGGACGTGCATGTGTGTGTCTGTGTACAGTATATGCTCACATAAACACCCTCACCAGACCAGTCATACCCATTGCTCTATGTGCCTTATTCCCAGTCAAACTGGGGAAGCAAATACTAGTTAGCCTAGATGGCTTCAGAAAATGCTTTGTGCAGGGAGATCTCCTTATGGCAAGATTCATACTGCCAGATTATGTCCTTGTTGCCTGCCCTAAGACACATAACCACATTTCTGTTCCTGCATGCTGTATCCCTATTACCTGGAGCATCCTCATCTAGTATATTCTTCCTCAAAGGTCAGCAAAGTGGTGATATACTCTTCACAGCACTAAGTACTAATCACGCAGGGTCAGAAAAAGAATAAGACTGGAGAAAACTGGTTTACATCTCCCTTTCATTCCCCTTCCTTTCTCTCCTTTCTTCTGTTCTTCCCCAGAAATTGTCAGTTCTCTTTCCAACCCAAAAGCAATCTAGCTGAAGCAAGATAGTGGGGTGCAGAGGGTGATCTGTGTCAACCCCTTTTATATCAATTTCAGTTCTTGTTGGGTGTTCTCATGACATTTCAAAAGATTGTGATCCTAATGAAAACCACACAAGCTCCTGAAATTGAGTTAACTGCTTTTGTAAAAATGCAGGGGCGGGAGGATGAAGGGAGGGGAGATGGGGTTTGAGAGGAAAGAAAAAGGAAAAGAGAAAGAAAAGAAAATGGGAAAATTAAGGAAAAATCCCTTTCAGGTTGTATTCATGCATGTAAAGACCGTATTGTTTATCAAGCCTTATTCTGACTTGTAAACAAACACACTTGTAGTTACTGCAGAGCAGAAAAGCTACAAAGATTTTCTATTTTACTATTTTTGCCTTAAGAAACCAAAGTAAAATAATTCAGACAGCTTTTTTTTTTTTTTTGGTGTAAAATATCACTCTTGTCGTTTTTCTCCATATCTCTTTTTGTATAATTTTGTTCATTCACGGATTAGCATGTTGAAAAATCTCTCTTCCTAATAATAGGGTTTCCTAAGCAGCACAAATCCAGTACTTTTTCTGAATGTTGCCGACTTAGACCATGACTTCTTCTTGTGTCTATACAGAGCTGAACACAAAAGAACTCCACATCTTTCTGCACTACTGATTATCCTAATCTAAACTGAAGTAAAATAAAGTGCTTACAGCTCTAAAGGGAAGTGGCTCAGGAGTCTCAAAATCTAGAGGTTAAAAATAATTATACAAGAGAGAGTGAAAAAGACTGTAGAATCCCTAGCCAGCCCCCAGTGGAAAGAGGATATACTGCTTAGATCCCAGAAGAAAGGTTGTTCTGTGGGGCATTCTTGTTGAATACAAAGGTATTCTTGTGGAATACAAAAGTAAATCCATTAAAAAAATAGATATTTTGGCTTTGGCCTGTCAGAGTCCAAGAAGCATCTGGACTATGCTCTTAGATATTTGGTTTAGAGTTTGGTAGTCCTGAAAAGAGCAGAGAGGTGGACTCGATGATCCTTAAGGGTCCCTTGAGGTATTCTTGCTTCAGATATTCTTGCTTCAGATATTCTATAATTCTATGATTGCAACATTTTTTGGCTTATTTTCAAAAGAAATGTTCTTCAGTGACGTTCTCAAGTTATAGAGCATGTGTAAAATGAACTTCCAAATCAATATAAGCCCAGCAAAAGTGTAATACCTTAATGCTACCCATTTCAGCAGCCCAGCTGGCCACATGTCAACCCATCAACTGAAGTTGGGCTTGTTAGCCATTTATTCACTTGGGTAAACACCTTCCTTAATGCAAGCAAGTATACTCACCCTTCCATGTCTCCAGAAATTTTAAAATTTCATTTCTGAGTCTTGTTGCTTGGTCTCCTGCTAAAGTAGTGGGGACATATTCTGGGAACTGAACGCTTGGTGACCAGCCGTTTTCAGCATATCAGGGAATAGTTAAAACCAAGTTTGTCTGTCTTTGATGATGACCGAAGAAGAGAAGCCAGAGTTAAAAATCAAATCAGCACTTGGCTTTCCGTGCCTCTCTATTTGGTAGGTTTTTCTATGACCACTCCCAAAGTAAGCTTTTGTTTTTTCTGTAATTTGTCAAGGATCACATTTTGAGCCCTCATCAGATTTTCCATTCTCTGACTCTCCTTCAAGTGCTCACTCCTCAGGTTCCTGTTGAAAAGAGCTCAGACTTTGGTGCAGCACAGGTCAATATGGAAGCCCTCGCCTCAAAGAAGGTTTGGATACAGATGGTGATTTCAGATATAGAATGTACTCAGTAAATCCACTGCAGTTAGTAGATTTGCATGGCCTGGCCCTTTCTGAGTCACCTTGTGATTCAGATAACCATTGACGAATTGGAAAAAGCCTCATCATGCTCTTGTTTTCTAACCAACTCGGAGAAAACAAAAGATTTTAACTACAGGATGACAGGAGACCTCTGGCAAGATTTTGCTTTCATTTCTCATAATTTCTAGTGTATACAACAGGGAAAAATCTCTCATTCCTGGTTGTGATGAGCTTCATATATTGTGAAATCCTCCAGTTTCAACATGAGAATGTGGCAATTCCTAGCAGTACCGAGCTTAAACTCTTGGGCCTGAACCATAATGTCAAGAAAGCTGAAACTTGGCATTGCCTCTAATTGTATGGGAATCATTACATATATTTTCTTATAGTCAGAGTTATCCACTCCAATGCCAAGATGAACAGGGAAAGCAAAGTCATTAAACACACTCAAAAGTAAACAAAGTTCACCAGAAACAGCTTCAGACTATGGACCTCACCCAGAACCCAAGATGCAGAGGCCTTGGGTAGATGTGTTTTCAAGAGGTTTTTTAGAACAAATAAGTTGAAAGAAAATATGTCACCTTGAGGATGGAAACTTCAAAACAGTCATTTTCTCTCTTTCCATCTCTCCCTCCTTCTGTCTTCACCAATATCCTCAGGCAGCTGGAAGAACCACCAGGGTGATCTCAGTGGTAAACAACGTCCAACATGTTTTTCCCCGCTTTTGATAATGAGCTGGTTTCATCAAAGCTTGGCCCATTTGAAGAGGCTCATGGGGAGTTCAGACCCACAAGGCTTCCTCCTTCGCAATGTGCTTTCAAAAGTTTCCAGGACAATGACATCATGAGAAAAATGCCTGTCTCCTGTTGCCTAGACAAGTTTTGGGAGAGGTGTGCCTCTTTACACTGCTCTGCTTTGCTTCAAGTGGAGAAGTTAGACACAGAAGGCTCAATTTTTCAGAAAATTACTGCAATAGCTCAGCTGTCCAGAGGTGCAATTGCACCTTCAAGGCCCTTTCATGAAGTGGCCTAATTTGCAGACACCTCAGATAGCTCACAGCATTCCACTACAATGCACGCATTTTTACAAACCTGATGATGTAAGCGGGAGATTTTGGATGCTGAGAACTTTTGTTGATGTGACCTGTGGTTACATGAGCCACACCACAGCTAGGCAGGATCTCAGTACAAAGAGGGTATTGCCTCTGCAAGGTGGCTCATGAACTCCTGGCCATAGAGTTCCTCCAGTTATCCCTCCTTTAGGACCAGGTATTGCTTCCTTGTTACTCATTTAGGCTGCAGTGCTACTGACAATACACCTCATGCATAGCTCTCCAGTGTGGAGTTAAACCACCTGGCTCAAATACCACTCTGGGGTTGACTGGGATGAGAAGGGAGCATGGAAAAGGGAGGATGGGTGTCAGTGGGTAACCCACACTGAGCTCCACGGTGCTGCAGCTCATTCAGTTTGCCATGCTGGTCCTCCCAGCTGTAACAGAAGAGCTCGAGGCTTCATGGCAATATAGACCAAAATGCTTGTTCCTACCCTATGGATCTGGGCTGAAGCTAAAACTAGCTTTTCTGCTGGTGAAGAGTGGAGCTGAGGTGGATATGCTTTGGAGTGCAAGGCTGGCTGATTGCTGCCATGGGAAGGGGAGAAGCGAGGGGTAAGGCACAAATGACCAGCGCTGGGATCAACATCACTCCTACCATAAACACACAGTGCAGCTCCTTCCATAAGTGAAAGCAATGGTATTTTTTGCTCTCCAAATCTGTCTTTTTGTGCAGGCAGAGGATGTGTCAGACAAAATGTGTTGCAGGCAGCTGCCAGCTTTGCCTAAGCCCAGAGTCCGCCCTGTGCACAACTCTCTCACACATTCTTAGCACTAGGTGTGGATAGGACTCTAGCTCAGGAGAAGGAAAGTCTTAGAAATTACTCTTCCAGCCTGATGAAAGCACATGTCACTAAAATGGCTATCAGTGGGGTTTATTTTTATATATTAAGTGCTAATTTCCCCTCTCTCACATCTACAGCCACAGAGCCAGGGCACAACTCACAGGACTTGTGCACACGGAGCAGAAAACACGTCTGTAGCTCCAGATCCCACAGGACTACACAGCTGTTTGCAGGACTGGAAACCACTAATGCTACCAAGGTTCCTTCCCAGTCAGTATCTTGCAGCTGAGTTAATTCTCTTGCCAAGCAATTACCACAGTCTTTGTACATGAAGAGGAAGAAAGAGCAATGGACATAATGAAATCTTGTGCTCTGGGCCCAAAACATGGACTGCAGCACTCCCACTCCACTGCATCCCCTCTAACATCTCAGTCAAATCACCTTATTTTCTGTGGTTCTCCTGCTTTAAGGCAAAGTTAGTAATGCCCACTCGATAAGGGGAGATAGGCGGTCAGTAGTAAGTATTTCTACAGCTCTGCAGCAAGTGCTCAGCTGGATCAGATCCCACAGTAGCTGGGCACCAAAATCCCATCAATCAGATTGTTGCCCTCTGAAAAAGAGCACTTTTCTGTTTTGCACAACATCTCCTGCCACTCCGTTCCTGTTCTCCAGCCAAACTGTCTGCCTGTTCCCTGAAGCGGGAGGCAGCAGATCCCCTGTAGGGCGATCCATACTGTAGTCGCTCCTTTCTCCTGACTGACACTGCTGTTTTCTGGTAGCTCTCACATCTGACTGTCTGGTGTGGTCATAAGCCAGTTAAAGCTTGCTACTGGGTCTGTATGGTAAGGACTGGCTTTTTCCACATATGTTACTTTTGCAACATTTAATTTCCTTTTCTATAACTAATCATTTGTAGTCATGTTCCAACTCTTCACATTTAGTTTTTTATTTGACTACCCAGATCAGTACTGTATCATCTGTATTTTATCAGCTCACTGTTTATGCTTTTTTGTGGAGGATCATTTCTGAATACCCTGAACTGTGATCCCAGAAGGATTCTCGAAGGACACTGTGGGTAACCTCCCTGTATTGTGAAAGATGACTGTTTCAGCCTATTTTATTTCCCTGTTCCCTTTAACTTGCTATTATTCTAAGACAGGAGCTTCCCTATTGTCCCAAGAGAGTTTATTTTCATTACTCAACCTTTGCAAATGCTCTTTTGAAAATTTGGGTGGTTTAGATCTGCTAGACTACCTTCCTCCATGTGCTTACTGACTCTTTACAGAACTCTGTGAGATTTAGAACTTGCTTTCCAACTACAAAATACATGGCTCATATTAGTATTATATTTCTTATATTTAGTGTATTTATTATATTAGTATTATATTTACACATATTTACTTCCATTTATTTTTATGGGACTTTGTGAAATTTGCCTGTAACCTGTCCTAAAGGATAAAGTCACAATCACCACATTTAGGGATTTAGCTAAATGCTGGGGTGTCTCTTAAATCAGCACCTCCATTTCAGCTCATCTCAGGCTACAGGGTGAATGCAAACTCCTCTGCATTCTCCTTCTCAGTTCTGATTCTCCTCCTTCTGATACTCCTGCTCGAGCAAGTGCCTTCACTTTATGCGGCATAAGAGCTGGGTCTTGCACGAGAACTGCCCACAACTAAACATGTTGGTCCTGCTGTACCAAGGAGCATGAGGGCCTGACAATGTCATGTCCCCACTACACTCTCTTGAAGAATTTGTCTCATCTACATGGGGATGCACAAAATTCCCTCTGTGCTTTCTTCTTTTGCAGCCATTTAAATTCCATTAGCATTTCTACAGACACCACCAAAATTTGACAGGCTGATCAATACTACACCATCGTCCCACTGGTACTAATGGTCCCTAGTGACCCCGCGTGTCTCTAGGGTTACCGTAAATAGGTACTCTGTGGTAGGTGTTGATGTGATTAGCTTGTTTCTCTTCTTTCACGTTATGCTTTTTGTAACATAGAGGGCCACCCCCCACAAGCACTATCAGATCTGTCTTCCCAACCCCTGGGAGGTAAATTAATGTTGTCATTCATATTTATCCATGAGTAAGTACTCTGAAATGCAGACAGCTGAGGGGCCCCCAATGTCAGCCTAGACCATAAGCTCCCCCGGGCAGAGATGGCATCTCTACTGCGTATGTAACCAAGCTGTGCAACCTTTCAGACTTCACCATTTCTCCTGGTGAAGGGATTCGGCTGAACCATAATGTTCAAAGATTAAGTTGTGTAAATTTTTCCAATTCTCCAGGTTTCATTCAGATGTCTTCAACAAAAAGGCTCATGAACCTCTGGGAGCCTTTGGATGAAGTTTTGCCAAATTTGCAGATAGTCACTAAAACATAAGCCAGATAAATTTAACAGAGCTTCTGGGTTTGCAGCTAAAGTTTAAATGTGAGTTCTTTCATCAGAGGCACTCTTAAATCAAACTGGGATCTCTTAAAGCACAGTATCTTAGTGATGATTCTTATCCACATGTGAATTTTGTCGTTCAGGTCAACACTCTGTCAAAATCAGATATCAACATATGTGGTTCTGCATCCATCTCCCACAGCGCAGTGCTACACTTTGCTAACTTTCTCCAGACCCGAAAAGACTCTCCTTTGCTTGGAGATAGCCACAGCACAGCCTGGCTAGATCACTTTCAAGTGGACTCCTTTATCTTTCACAATTGTTTTTTCCTAACAGTGCTTTTCCTCTGGATGAATCTGCTTATACAAAGTCAAAGCTTTGAACATGTTGTATTAGTTAACAGAAAAATTCAGCATAGCTAAACTATGCCGTAAGGTCTTTTCTACCCCTCTTCTCCACTGCAGAGAGAACAAAGGTTCTGCCCTCAGAAAGCAGGAGATGGAAGAGGAAGGACTTGTGAGGCTATAGGCCTGCTCTTCCTGTGGGGGGAGGGGGGGAAGGCGGAGGGGGGGGGGGGGGGAAGAGGAGGGGGGGGGGGGAGGGGGGAGGGGGGGGGGAGAGAGGGGGGAGAGAGAAGGGAGGAAGGAAGGAAGGAAGGAAGGAAGGAAGGAAGGAAGGAAGGAAGGAAGGAAGGCAATATCACACTGGCCATAAGGGGTGGGTTAGTGGGAAGGAATCTGACTGTGAAATATCTTTATGAAACCTCAAAGTCACTGGAATAAAAGGACAAAATGCAGAAACTACTTAGATGCAAAGTGAGTACTGTCATTAAACTCCTCCCTTTGGCATGAACTGCTATCATTCACAGGCATTTCTCTGGTTTTCAGAAGGTCCAGGGCCTTTCATAGAAGGGGGAGAAGATCAGTCACACAGAGATTGTGTGTCTCCCTAAGACATTAGGGAGAAAACATTGCCACTTTTAGATTCTGTATATAAAATTAGTGGAGAGCAAAAAGGAGGAGAGAGGCATCTTGTAAGAAGAGAAAATAATCCCCCTGTGCTTATTTCTGCTGATCATAGGAGCATTGACCATCATCCTGTTTTCTAAATCTTTGGTTTAGGAGGGGATGAACATACTTTGGGGGAAGCTTCTGGTTAAGTGGCAGAACATACACATCTATTCATAGTTCATGCTACAGTGTGTTAAAGAGTTTGAAGTATCTTGAGGACTGCCTGAAACACAGCCCACAGCTGTCTATCTTGTAACGGTTCATCTTTTATAGCCAATTGCCTACAATGAAACAGAACATTTATGTCACAGCCCAAATAAAGAGGCAAGTGATTAATTAACATCCAAGATTTTAAAAGATGAGGTTGAAGGGCTTTCTAGGCTTTAAATTAAAGAGAAAAACAAGAGTATTAAAGAATTAAGTGGTAGGTTTTGATCAGTACTGGAGTCTGTATTCCACAGCAGACAATGTAGAAATGCTATCCCAGTACCTGCCTTGTCTTCCACTTTTTCCACTTCTTTCTACTATGACTTTTGCCCTGCCATCTCAAGAGTCACAACTCATCTTAAAGGTGGATTGCAAAACTGTCCTGTTCATCTGCATTTGGGTATCTTAAACAACGTGGCAAGTGTCACATGAAATTGGCCAAAAAACAGCATGAGACCAGTGCGAGTATTTCAGTTTCATCTCAACCCCCAGGAAAACACAGGTGCAAATCCAAATGTGCAAAACCTTTCACCATCTCCGGCATAAATTGGTCAGTGAAGGTGATTGGGATTGGAAATCATGTTACTGCCCCCACCTTCAGAGAGCAATATTTTTTTATCTAAAAGCAAAATGGAAACAAAGCATCTCTAAAGGTATAAAAGCTTTTACAAAACCAACAAAGTTATTTCTGTACAAAGTCTACAAGCCAGCATTGCAGCGCTTCCAGATGTTCCCCTTTATCTGGTTGCTGCCTCCCCATGGTGCACCTGCCTTCCCACTTACCCTTGTAAACAAGTTACCTTCCACAAGCCAGGGCGCACTTTTCTCCTGTTTTTAACCCATGACCTAAAAGCTTGTGATGAAACTGTATAAGCTTTTTAATGAAATGTCAGAGGTAAAGTAACACAGTAATAATATACCCATCCCACATTATGTGTCTTATCTGAAAAACAATCACCCACATCTTAAGGAAGCTCAAACAGCTGAAAATCCAGCAGATGATAGAAGGTCTGCTCAAAGATGCTGGGCTAAGCTCTGCAGAGACGTCAGCATGGGAGTGAGGCCCAAAGGTGTGGAAAAAGTATTAATGTTTCAAATACCATTAGCTTCTACCTTTTTCCCTGGCATCTTCCCTAAAGACATACAGAGGGATAGGCCATCCCAACTTACTGCAAACAGCTTCCATTTACCAAACTGGGCAGTTTCAGGACTACTTTACTCATCCTCAACTGACTTGTGCTCTGCTGCCCAAGGCTGCCTCTCGGTACCCATCCTGATGTACACAGTGCACACCTCAGTAGAGCAGCAACTGCTTATGTCCTAGGTGCATGCAGGGAAGCAGCTCCATGGCACCAGGAGCTGCAGAGCCGGGCTGATGACAGCTGGCTGTGCTCCAGGTACAGAACCCACAGCTGAACCAAGGTCAGACATGTCCAGGGTTAGAGTGGAAGGGAAGAGTCAAAGTTGCTATTTCCGAGTGCTGGCTTCTGTCCATGTGCAGAAGTGTGTCACAGCCACCACCGCAGGGCAGAAAACATGACCGTGGAAATCAATGCAATGTTTGGAGAACAAAATGTTTCAATGTGTTTGGCTTGTGATGCCTTGTGCCACAATCTCACTCTGTGGCTTTCTTTAGTCAATCAGGGCTTTAAAAAATACGTCTGTGTCCTCCCACCACGGAGCAAAGACATGGCCTCTCCAGCTCAAAGGGAGGGAATTTATGAAACACCAACATTAAGCAATGCCATCCATTTGGAACAGTACAAGGCTTGAAATTCAAGTACCCTGTAGATATATTAATCAACTCTTTTTAAAAATTGTTATGGCTTCTATTTTCACTTCTTCTTAGGTCATCTCTGCAGATAAGTATGATTTCGCAGACATATCGGTGGGATCCTTCCCACCCATTCCAATGCCTGTTTTTATCTACTTGCTTCTAAAGTGGAGATTCAATGTTCATAATAAGAATATCCAGATGGCACTAAGGTAATAAAAAATAAGGAACAGCATGCCTCAAGACAGGCCAAATTCCAGCTGTCTGAGGTCTGGAGAAAAAAGAAATCTCTTTAGAAAATTAGTCCAAAAATTGTCCATAAATTATATTTTCCCAGTTTCTTAAGAAGCAGTAGGCAACAGCCACCACCCAGTTTGCTCATCCAGTTAGTTCATCAGATCTAGAACAAGGATTTCTACAGTCAAATAAAACAGGCAAACAAGTAGAAGCAGCTCAGGACTCTGGGAAAAGCAAAAGGCAGGCACCTCACTTCACTCTGAAATTTATCATTGCCTCTGGGAGGCACAGAGTGTCAGCTCAAGGACTTTCATGCAGGAGAAATTCAAGATCGGATCTTTGGAATAATGCAAGAGGGATAATTAGTGTCCCCTGAATTTATTAAGAAATATTCATAAGGACAAAAGGCACCGAAATCAAACTGCACCTGAATTGCAATTAAACTTTTCCCCTTTCTGCTCCGCACCTCATCACCCAGCCTCCCTTCCTGCTCCCATTCACCTTCTTTATTGCATTTATCATCTTTGCTTTCCAGCCAACATATCCTCCCTAGGGATGGTCTGCTGGCTGCCCTTCCTGTCCCTTCAGTCGCAGGTTCTTCCTGGGTTGCCATCCCAGTGCCTGTGCTCTCATGCCCCATGCTGAGCACAGAGAGCTTAGAGCCATCATTTCTTCAGGTGACAGCGTTGCCCTGCGTCTGCACCACACTTGGAAGATGCTGATGTGACTTCTGAAGCCTGGCAGCACATCACAGCCTCTCTGCTGACAAGCACGGAGAAGCAGAGGTGGCCCTGCCACCCTGCATCTGCTTCACATGACAACTTCAATTCCTGCTTCAGTGGAGGGGATTTGAACAGAAGGTGATTGATTGTTGATTCATTGAGCTTTGCGGGTATACACAGCGTCCTTGTCCATTATCTTCCTTCAACAATTACCTGTCTGATTTTATTATTTCAAGAATAGGTAATTAATAATTATATTGCGAAAGGTACTAGAAGTGCAAAGCTCACATTGGTCTGAATGTGTTTATTTGGTTTGTCTGTTGCAAGAAAACATGAGTAGTTTCACTAAAATATGTTGCAATTTTATATTTTAATGTTTTCATAGGAATGTAAGAATTGCCATCACAGAGTAGCCTGAAGTCCTGTCACCCTCTTGTCCTGGATCCAAAAATGATAGATACTTCAGGAGGTGTGCTAAATGATATATCAGATATATTCCTCAGATCTTCAGATAAAGAAATTATCTCAGGCTTCAAAGCCCCCAAAGTCTAATGTCTCAGCCACAAAAGGATCACTATTGATGATCATGATAATGCATTTCCTTGGTGTCCCTTTGATGTATGACAGGAACCACCTAAAATATTGGCGAGTCTGTTGGAGCAACAGAAGTTAAAGCAAGACCCTAACACTGGTTATTTTTCCCTTAGCTTTTGGATTTAATTTCAGATGGCTACTTTAAGTACTTGACCATGTTCTTTTCAAAATACTTATTTTGAAATTTAAAAAAAAATCAAAAATCAAAATTAAGTCTAATAAGAACTTTTCCAAATAAGATTATTAAGGGGACTTTATATGCTTAGCTACCTTGAATTGATCTAAGTCTACTGCAGAAGAGGCACTCTGCCAATGACAGTCTTCATTTTTCCCTGGGGATCGCGGTGTGGAGAGCAGGTGATCTGCACAGGGAAGAGGCAGTGCCTGTTTGGGCAAGGCAGCTCTGCTGCTCTCAGACAGCACCAAGTGCAGCTCAGGATGGCCCCTTTTGGGATGGTCTCCACCCCAGACCCTGGCTGCCAGCTCTGCCCCGGCTGGCTGCCATGCCTGTGAGGATGCACAGCAGGCTCCCTCTGATCGCTCGCTCAGAGGGGAAAGGCTGATGTGCTGCAGCAAGCTCGAGGATTTCAGGCCTCTTTGGGTGGTGGCTATCAGCTTCAAGGGCCTTCTCAAGGGAAGTGGAAAATGCACCAATTTCATGTGGATTCTGGCCAAAAGATGAATTTCCCCACTCTGTCCCTGGAGGAGTGAAGTGCATCATCAGTCATGAAAAACAGAGCCTTATTGCTGCTTCACTGGAGTTGGGGGTGCAGTTAAGCAGGGACTTTAGCCATTCTCACACCTGAGGGCTCATACTGGTCCCCACCATTTTTTATTCTGCTCTTCATCCCCAAAGACCAAACCTTATTTTAACCTGGACTGTTCCTAATTTTGCCAGATAGACTGCAGCAGTCAGCAAGGCACTAAAAGACACTCACCTTACACTGGAGACTCTAGCCTAGCTACTTCTCCCAGGTCTCCAGGAAGGCCATATGGATTTGTATGAGACCAGGGAAATAATGTGAATTTCACATTTACAACTTTGCCTTCTTTGTTGAGAAATATTAGGGCTTTCCATCATGTCAGAACACTGTGGCTACACCCCCTTGCCCCATTTCCATATGTGGAACAAGGACGTGAAATTTTGCCCCACTGTGGTCAGTGTGCAGATGAAGAGGCCAAAGCAGGAAGCTCTGACAGATGCCAATCCCTGACCGGGAGAGAATGATTATTCACTAGCATGAGGAATAAGTTTCACATAGTAAAACTTCAGGAAGAATTTTATTTAGAGAGGTGAATTCTAGGTCTGAGAAAGTCAGGGCAGACCATTTAGCTCAGTACTAACATTGCGCTAGTGAGGTGTTTGGTTTTCTTTTAAATTCAAATACCAAGCTGAAATTTGGGCTAGGTTTGAATTGATGGCTTGGCATCAAGCTAAAATTTTAAGTTTTGCGGGAACAACAGAAAAAATGCCTGTCTTTTGTTTTGTTTCGTTTCAGCTCCAAATGCTTCCTCCAACTCAAAGCAATTGGGAACTACTTAATTTTTTTCTCTCACTTTCATTTTTGCCTTGTGGGGTTTTTTCTGTTAAAATGCATTAGTTTTACAGTTCTAAAATGTTTCGTACCATTGCTAACAAAAAAAAAAAGCCCTATTAAAAAGTCCGTACATAAGATCCTTTACGTTATGATTTACCATTTTTCCAGGTTCTCTCCACTAAAAACAGCACATGCCATTTTGCCTGAGACAACAGCAGACAATCTCTGTCTGTCAAACAATTCCTGTTTGTTAGAAGAGCAGGATGTCCTTCCGGTGTAAGGCACGTCTGACCTCATACTTCCGTGAGATCACTGAGCCAGGAGAGCACCAAAGCCACTGGCAACACCATCAGGACTAAGAGGGCAATGCAAAGAAGCCAAAATGTTGAATCAGTTTAATTCACTGCTGCCTGTAAGGACATCACAATGCAAGGCAAAAATCATGTTTAAACAATCGCCTATATCTGTTGCAAATAGTCAGTTCTTTTTTATCCAGTGCATTATACCCACTATATGTGTCTGTTTGCCCCAGCCTTTTCCTGAGCTGGAGCTGAGGGATTTTTCCATGTCCCCAAGGAGTGTGTTAGAAAAGCAGTGTTTATGTTAGGGGACTTCATTAACATTACTAGTCAGGCTGTAGTACCCAGAGACCATCACAGCGAAAACGAGACCTTGTTCCTTTGCGTCATTGGCCCAAGCAACCACCAGGCTGAAACCTAACCCTGGCTGCTTGCCTTCAGGGGAAAAAATAAGAAGGGTAAAGTAAACAAGGCCCCTGTTCAGCTTTCCTGAGCCTAGATGAGAATTGCTTGCAATTATGTATCAAAACTCGGAGCTGACTCTGAGCAGGCTCAGCTCTGCTCCTCTGCAGCCACAACCATGGGAAGAAAATCCATGCCCGCAGCTTGCAGCTGCTCTGACCAGCCACCTCCGCCCTGAGCCACGAATCCAGGAAACTCTTAAGTACATGCTTAAATCTATCATTCCTCAGGACAGCACTGATTTGATACCAGTGGGGCTTAAAAGTGAGCATGAGGTTACAGGCTTTCCTGAACATGCTTGCTTTACCAAGCCTGGTTTTCAAACATTCATTATTTTATCCTGATGACAGCTGAGGTTTGGGGTTTTTTGGCTGCTGAGCTCAATCCCCCCATTCTCTTCTCCATCGTGGCAAGCTCAGCCGTGCTGTCCCCATTACATGCCTGCTCCTGCCAGTTCGTCCCGCTCAGTGAGCTCCATCACATCTCCTGCTCCTGCAGCTGACCCCACTCCTCCTGCAGGACCAGCTGCTCAGTTTCCTCCACTCTGGTGGGGATGCCTGAGGGTCATGAATGGCCACTTGCTTGCAGCTAAAACTCCCCGAGCACCAGGTGCAGGTGCACCAGGGTCCCCTGCATCTCCCCATCCCCTCACATTCCCTCCTATCCCACTGGCAGAGAACAAGGGCTCCCACTGCATCCCCAGCCCTGCTCAACAGGCATAGGGCCCTAAATACACCCATCTCGGGCCCTAGAGTCCTACCTACACTAATGCAGCCTATTTTCTAGCCTGTTCCTCATTCTTGGGAAAAGACAATTGGTTTCCATCTTCCCTGTGAGCCTTAAAATTCCCCCACCTCTCAACAAATCAGCTGGATGGAACCAGAGACAGGGTGTCAAGTAAACCCAGTGCTGCCCTCATCTTGTAGTCTCTGACGTTATCTTATGTGAGAATAAAGAAATTCTCCAAACAGACTTGCAGAATCTAGAGATAATTGTGCTGGGTAAATTTTATACAGTTGACAGGAAAATTTAAGCTTCGGATTTGAAGTGACAGCTGAAGCAATACAGCCTTATCTCACCATTAATATCCCTTCCTTCCCCATACACTGTAAGCTAACTAGGCTTCTGACCAGACAGCATTCCATGTGTCTCTTTTCTCTTCTCTTCTCTTCTCTTCTCTTCTCTTCTCTTCTCTTCTCTTCTCTTCTCTTCTCTTCTCTTCTCTTCTCTTCTCTTCTCTTCTCACAATTCATAATGATGCATTTAATTAATAGTAAATGTGCGTAGAAGTTTTCTGGGCAGCCATATGACAGCCACATTAACACCATATGAGCCCAAAATTGTTTATTGTTATTATAGTAAATACCAAAGTGAATTAAGAATGATTGATCGGACACTTATTGTGACTTGACCAAATATATACATATTTAATAATGGGATGTTTCAAAAGAAGAAAGAGAAATGCTGGCAGAAGAGAAATTCAAACATATATGCCTCTTTCTTGTTTGTGTGTTTGTTTAAAAAAAATAACAAATTAGCTGAGCTGTGTGGCCGTATTTGAAAGAAACAAAAGTATTCAGTATTCAGTTTAATACCGCTACGCTAACCCAAGGTGACACCTACAGAAATAACTTGGAAGTGTCACTTGACAATCAATCAATTCCTTATGGTCACAAACCCATTTAAAAAACCGTAGCACCAAAGGTATTAAAAAATTAATAGGGCATTTAAAATCCTGCGGAAAGACAGAACCGTGTCGGGCTGGGAGGAAGGCAGGAGCAGGAGGGCCCTGCCCCGTATCCTTGTGCTTTCCACAGGGAAGCGCATGGAGAGTGGCGCGTCCCCCACGGGGAGCGCCCTGCACTGCGCTCACCCAGGGAAACAAAAAGAGCAGGAACCCTTATTGAAAAGATTATCTTTCCCATCAATAATCCCCCTCTAAGAGTTCTTTATTAGTAAACCCCGTGGCAAAACCTGACATATTTACAGCTTGCAGTAAACTTTATGTATCTGAAACAATATTAATAATAAGGAGCCGGTGACCAGAGCAAATCATTCCGGCCTGCAAAATGATCAAGTGAAAGCTTAATTGTACTGAAAAGAGAAAGTCCTGACAAGTTGAAAATCCTTCCCACACACCCTTTCCAAAAAGCAAACTTTACTAAGATGAAAAAANAAAAAGAAAGAAAACAAAAAAAAAAAAAAAAAAAAAAAAAAAAAAAAAAAAAAAAAAAAAAAAAAAAAAAGCCCAAGTCTGATATCACAGGCTGAGCTGAGACAGAAACCTGATCTTTTACATGGAATGGGCAACATTTGGGTCTGTTTTATGTGAATTGCTCCAAGCTGTTTTGGTTAGAAATGTATAGATTTTAAGGTAAGGCGTACCGTATAGGCAGTGCAGGTCATTCCCAGTATTGGAAGACGTTCCCCATAACTTTTCAGCTGACAAAGGTAGGGTCCAAACTTTTCTTTCTTTGCCGAGTAACTTATTTGCTTTAACGCTGAGCTGGATTTGGCAAGAGAGACACTTGTATTTTGCTGCCTGATTTTGCTTTTCAACACTCTCATTCCCTCTCTCCCTGCCTTCTAAGGATTATCTTATTTTAGTCACCAACCTGCAGAAATTTTTATTTTCCTTGTTCCTTCTAATGTTAAAAAAAAATTGTTATTTCTCAGTAATTCTACAAACTTGTGGAATGGGAAAAATTATGCTGTTTTGAACAATATTTTGGAAAAGATAAATCTGAAGAGCTCCAACTGTTTTTCAAGTAGGCTTTTTTTCTTGTTAGACAGCATTTATGTGTTCTTATTATGATTTTTTTCACTAAAAATATTGAAAAATACCTTCCCATTTTACCAGTCAAAAATATTTCCTTGCCTCTATTTTACTTGACATAATAACTCATGAGCATCTTTATATCGACTAAAGAAGAGAACTATTCATGGTTTGGAAAAGACAACTAGAAATGCCAAACACAGCATAAGAATTTTTGTAAGAATTGTAACATCTTCCAGGATGTTTTCTAAAGTCTGTTTCTGCTACCAAAAAAAAAAAAAAAATCAAACTTAATTCCACTTTTATTCTTTTAATTACTTAAAACTATATTTTGACAGCATCATATTTCTTATACAGGCATGTTAAAACAAGGGGGACAAATACTGCAATTTATTTTTGAATGTCTGATATGTGCCATTTGTTGATTTAAAATTTACCACTGAAAAACATAACAAGAAAGCTGTAAAACTCTTTTTAATATGTTACATATTTAAGTAGTGCTTACTTGTCACATTTGGGCTAATACTTATGTAGCCTTTTAAAATGAAAATAAAATATCTTGACCATGATGTTGTAATTATGCACAGCGCATTTGCTCCCTTTCCAGAATGACTCCCTGCTTTATTCTTCTCTGATAATCACACAGCAATAGCTTTCCTACGTGGCAATTTATTTTTTGTCTTCAGCGTATTCCTGCTCTCAGAGGAGTTTGCAATTGCAGGGCAGCATGTCCAGACAATGAGCTACAAACGTGTCTTGCTCTGTCCCCATGTATGTATGCGCGTAGATGGATGGGCAGCAGGTATAGTTAAGTTTTACAATGAAAAGAAGAAAATCCTACAGGAACCCACTCCGTTATTTCCCCACCTTTGAGCCGTACTGGTTTACCATCGGGGCTTGTGTGTTTGGCACACAAGTTTCCTCTGAATTTGGCTTTTAGATTTTTATCTGCTTAAAACATGGAGTTTTTTTCCTCAGAACATGAGGTCACATCTTATTTGTTTGTTCACTTTGTGTCATCAATTGTCACAAGCCATATTTTCATTAAATTCATTTTGCTTCTGTACAATAGTTATAAATGAAGTGAGGGGTGGGAGAGTGACTGCTGAGTGACTTGTTTCTTCCTCAACTATCTTTATAAAAATAGACAGAGATTTCATAAAAAGAATGAGGGGATAATTTTGTTTGAAAAAAATAATGCAAGCAGCAGAGATGTGCTGCCTACTGCCCTCAAGAAATTACTAGAAGAGACTTGAGAAAAACATCAGCTATTTTTGCCTTGTTATTCTCTTTAATTTATTTTTATTGTCTATTATTATGTAGAGATACATCTGTCCATAAATAGACTGCATTACTTGCTTTCCTAATATAGCTCTGCCAATTAAATCAACCTCAAAAAAGAAATATTTTCTCATCACATCTTCGGTTTAATTGCTTCAAACTTGGAATAAAAAATTGTTTTAATTTCAGTACACTGGGAAGACTCATATTTTAAAAGAATAAAGTATCATTCTCTAAACTTACAGTGATTTTCCTTTAGCCCGTTAAACTTTCTAATAATCTTGACTTGCCTATTTGGAAATTTTAAAGACAATACCACTATAAACACAGCTCTTTCTGTATTACCAGGTACATGCACATATATATATATATTCCAAAGGCATGTTATAAACTGCACCAAGTTGGCAGCTGTCGGGAAGGTTATTTGTGGAGCGAGCGCTTTAGCCTAGGGACGTAGAGGGCTCTTAATAATAAGCAAAGAGGGGAAAAAATTTAATGTTTTCTTTAAATTAAGACTCGAACAGAATTGCTTTAATGAATATCGGAGGAACTCACAGGCTTCAGTTTGCTCCTACTCTAACAAAATTTCCTTTGTGGTTTTCACTGTAAGATCAAAAGGAGCCAATTAACTTTTCTATAAGGTAAACAAACGGGGAACTAGAAATATCCCCGCGAATGATCTGACTGGTGGGGCTCAGCCTTTTGTTGTTTTCCCTTTATTTTTGGTGCCGTTTCCCGCATGTCCAGGGCAGGGGCAGAGGAGGTGTCCCCCGTGCTGGGCTCTGTGGGGAGCCGAGCAGGGGCTGGGGGGGCAGCCCAGCCCTGTGGGGCTCAGGAGAGCGGCCAGGAAAGGCTGACAGCACCCGCGCAGAGGAGCCCAGGGCTGGACCAAAGACTGCCCTTGGTGCACCACGGCTTTCGAGATGCAAGATGTTTCTCAGCACTGAGGAGAATAATATAAACGGCATATAAATACAATTCCCACCATATAATGGGGGAAGGGGAGCACGTCCTCACCATCACGAACTGCAGTCCCTCCCCTACTGCTGGCTTCAACAGGGTCCTCAGCAGCCTGAAAAGTCCTACACAGGCGTAGGAACCCATCGGGCTGAGGGACCCAAGCGCAGCTTGGCCATGCCTTGTGGCCCAGGGAGAGACGAGAGGGCACACACTGAGGTTGCTCTGGGGAAATCTGGGGTAGGAGAGAAGCAACAAATTCACACACAGATACAGGGACGAGAGCGGTGGCCAGGGAAGGAGAAATAGAATGCATGAGAAAAACTTTCAGCTAAACTCTCTTCAGTATTCTTCTCACAATGTGGAAAAAAAGAACCAAACCAAAACAACACCAAAAAATACAGGTCCTCATTCCCACCTTGCACATAACCAGGAAACCTGCTCTTTTTAACTTTTTCCTTGCTGGATGTTTGCTTGGCTCCCTAACAGAGCCTCACTTGCGCAGTTAGCCGTGGAACAGCTGCGCTGCTCTGCCAGTGGGGAAACGGAGTCCTCAGGATTGCGCCTCTCCACGGGGAATGCCACACTGATCCCCCAAACTATCCCCAGCTCCAGGCAGCAGCCACTGCTCCCCACCATCACCCAGTCAGGAGAGCCCAGATGGCCCCCTGCATTTCAGCAAAGTCACTCTGGATTTAGGCAGCACCAACTATATTTATAAATGCAAATAATGGAATAAAATCACCGACTCTGGGGGGAAAAAAAAAGGCTTTCTGGAGCTCCAGTTATGTTTACTCAAAGTGGCCATTTTATCTTTGAAAGAGACACTGAAATTGAGTGTACCACAGGTAGGACAGAAGAATGCTCATTTTTTACTCGTTTTCTGATTTTCCACAGAAAAGTGGATAATTCAGGAAGGTATCAGGCCATGCTGATGCTCATGCTTTCCCTCCAAGGTAGCTTTGTCTGAATTAACTGAAGTTAATTAACTCTGATCTGCACCACCTCACGGTGTGGGGCCCAGAGGTGCTGCTTTGGAAACAGCGAGGCTGTGCCTCCAGCAACCCCAGCCCCAACAGTACTGCTGCGTAGGAGAGCAGCTGTCACATCACCCATCAAAATATCAGGATGCAGAAACCCCCAAAAGTTTCAGAGGGCACAATGTCTTGCCTTTAGCCATGGGATCAGAGAGCCTGAGTTTGCAAAGCCAGGCAGGTCTTGGTCATCCACACAATGTGAAGTTCATCAGCATTAATTGCTTTGCAGTGTCAGATCTAGAGGTAGGAGCAAACTCAACAGTAGTGACACCAAACTCTTTATGGCTCCTGGATCAGGTGCTGCAGCCACCAGCACCATGGAAATACTGCAGATTGACAGGCTGAAAGATACTAGGATGCAGATGTGAGTCTCGTACTTTATCACTGTATAAATATCTCAAAATACTTCCAAACCTCTGAATAACAGAGAAATGCAGCCAGCTCTGGGATGGAGGCAGCAGATATCAAACTGGAGCATTACAGATTAACGGCAGGAAGGAAGGAAGGATTTGGCAGGCCCCCACTCACGCTAAAAGGCATCCATGATGTTTGATGTATACGCAAAAATATCTCCTGCCTCCCAACAGCACCAAAGAACTGCAAAGCCATCTCACCTGCATGCCCACCCTCAGCAGTTCCAGCCCTGGGTCTCTCCCCAGGTGCCTGGAAGCAGAAAGGCACATTTGCATTCCCATCAGCCATGGGGTTTTGCTGGTTCTCATTTCAGTGCCACAGCCTCGCTGGAGATATGCAGAGAGGAAAGTGCTGTTCCAAGGGTTCTCCTTGTGCTGCTACAGGCTGGGTCCTACACATGCCGTCCAGGAGCAGAGAGTTTCTGCCCCTGGAAAGTGTGCAGGAGTGACCTGAATCGAGTGCTCTGGGCCCATGGAGCAAAGCATCCCACCATCCTTATGCACCGAATAATTTGAGGAGAGGAGGAAGCAGAGTGATGACTGCAACTGCATGAATAGATTGTTATTTTAACCCTCAAATGGGTTTAATTACTAGGACTTTTTTCCCTATTCCAAGGGGAAGCTAACAGTTTCTTGGGTGTTTTACAACAGGCTTTCCTCACCGTGTCACCAATACATGAAATTAAGAATTTCTCTCCCCAACTCTCAAACCCCACATCTTCCTGTCAGATCCCTTTGGTGAGGAAGGAGAGTTAGCAATATTCACAGATCCCAGTCATTAGGCCTTTCCTGCATAATTTCTAAAATGCACTAAGAGAAAAGCAGGGGGAAGAGGCAGGAGGGGGGGCAAAGAAAAACTCCTTTATTGTGCTGAGGCTCATAAATTCACTGCAGGATGATTTATAGCAGCAGAGCGTAGCACCTAACTCAAGTCAATGCAAGAGGTTAATATGAAAGGTTAAGGAACTCGGTTCTGGCTGATTTATGGTAGGACTGTCGGCTTTTATCCTGACCACAGCTCTGCAACTGTAGCTTGGGACTCTACAAAGCACAAGAGGGGGTGGTGGTGTTAAAAAAGTAATGTGTATTTAGACATTATCCTTGCCCATAAAAAAAAGACCCCAAAATTCTTAAATGACCAAGAAGCTTTCGTATTTTGCCACTGCAAAAGCAAAGCACCTCCACTCTTCTATTCCCAGGCTCCCAGAGCAGAGGGGATTGCTGCGATCATCTTGTTTGCTTCCTGTATTACACAGGCAATAGGTTTTTCCGACAAGCTGGGTTAAAGCATGTCTTTCTGAAAGCTGCACAAGCTTAAAATTCCCAGGTGCCAGGGAGCTACAGGACAGAGCCCAGGATAGGCAGAAAGACACTTTGTGAAAATAAAATGATACCTTGCTCCAAGGATGAATTTGCTTGACTCCAGAATCCAGCCACTACATCATAAAAAGCATTTTTGCTTGCAGGATGGAAAAGCCCCATGTATGTGAATATTTCTGTTTGCAAGTGCACACAGTCAGTGATCTCCCAACATTTTGTCTCCAATAAAATGTCTGGATTATTCTCCACACAGCCTCCTTCTATGAAATTTATTCATTTGCCTTGCCAAAAATCTTTTCAACTTCCTCCAGCACTTGTCCAGCCAGAGGAGAGCAGAACTGAGTGCAACATTTGAGTAGCAGCCTTACCAAGTGCCATACAAACTCTGCTCTCAGAAATATGCATTTCTAGTGGTGTCACACTGGCAGTATTTTCATTAAAATACGTGAACAAATTTTCTTTCAGTTTATAAAGTTCCATCTTAATTCCACATGCTAAATGTTTTTAATCTGCCAGTATTAAGACAGGCATCATCAAGAAATGAGTAGATGGATTTAATGTAAGTTGACTTTACCAAGCAAGCTTTGTTTGAAAAGGACAAGCAGCTCCTCTCACAAGACCCATTCCTGTGAGACAGTGCATTGGTAAAAGACTTTTGTCCTTGCTGTTTACCAAGACTACTGCACTTTTAATCCATGACCAATATCAGACTGCTCTGTCTATAGATCCCTGAATCATCTTTCAGTCCTAGACTTAGCATTGTTTATTCTCAAAGTCTTGTGGATTTGCCCTAGATTTACCTCTGTGTAACTGAGAGCCCAGTCTGGGCACTCAGGAGCAGTTCTGTCTAACCAACCATGCTGGAGAAGGGACACAGTGAGGATACTTTCGCAGTAGTATTTTGCAGCAATGATCCAAACCCACAAGAAATTCCTGTGCCTGTAGGTCAATTACTATGTTAGAGAAAAATTGCATTTGTCCTTTGATTTTTTTATATAAGAGCATCTGTCTGTCAAAGCTTTGGAGAACTGGGCTGCGTTAAGGCTCCAGCCTAGAACTGGACATGAAGTTTTCCTGCTCAGGAGGGAGGAAGGACAGAGACAGAGGCAACCCTCAGGCACTCGATCTTCCTTTCCCTGCTTACAGGGCAGGGTGTAACTCAGCTGCCCCAGCCAGGACACGGTGTCCTCCCAGTCCCTGCCAGAGCCCTTGGCCATCCTGGTCTTTGCCTGTGAAGTGCAGAAACCCCACTCCCACAACTGCCCTTCCCAAGCTGCCTTTCCAGCAGCTGCCTCCCAGCACGGCACACAAAGGATGTTCACGTACCAGCTGGGCAGCAGCACAGAGGGGACAGTGTCCCTGTCTGTTTGCAAATGCTCCCTGCACCAAGGATACGCTCCTGGCCAAAAATAGCCTTTGGGTTTACATGCATTGGCTAAACAAATCATAATGCTTTTAACCCCACTTGAAACCCAAATCTCCTGAGGATTTCTAATCAGAGAGAGAGAAATGTACCCTTATGTGTTCAGGAAATACATTATTTTTTTCTTAGCTGTGCAACTAAGCTTTTTGTTTTCACTTCATTTTCTTTTTGGTCAATTATGGTTGAGTAAGCTCAAATTTTAATATCTGCATGTTTGTGCTACTAGCCACTGTTCCTGCTGCTTCTGGAGAATAGAGGATATTGGTTTATGGCCCATATGAGGCAGAGAGAGACAGAGACAGAGAGAAACAGAGAGAGAGGAAAGAAGTTAACTTTGACTTTAGACTCTTCTTTACCCAATTTTTGAAGAACAACTCATGGGCATATTCCTGCTCTTGGCTCTTAAATGATTTGCATAATACTCTAAGTGCGTAAGATGTACAAGTATCTTTAAGAGCCACTATGCAAAGGTGAAGCACAGAATAACTTTGCCAAGTTATTGTAATCTGGGAAGGTAGGCATTTGCGTAAAGAACTGTAAATTTTGTACGCAACCAGTAAGATGCTTAAACGCTCAGTGTATAGGATTTCAAGTAAAAAAAATTGTCTCTCCCTCTCCTCTCGCTTTCCCTGTCATCAATTGACAGCAATGGTTAAAGGCCTTGGCAGAAAATCTAAATCACAAATAAAGAAGTAATACAAACAGAAAGCCTAATCCTGCTGCCAAGAAGTTGAACAGCAAAAATTTTGTTGATGTTAGCACAGGCCAGATTGGGCCCAGGCACACAGAAATTAGGACAAGTTGCTATCTAGATTGTGTGAGCCAACATAATGCAGTCTCAAGAGATTAGGGAGATTTTCCCTTTGGAAACATGTCCACCCAAATGCTTGAAATGCTGAAGTTTCATATGACTAAGAGAAGGAGATAGTTCCCAAAACTCAACTTCCCTCACAGACCTGGACATATTCTTCTTGGACAGCTCCAAAAACAATGTGTATATATCTCTTTTTAGCAGATAGGAAAACAAACTTTAAAGTCCACATACCTGTACTAGTAGAACATACGTGTAGGTGTACTTTTTGAGTAAAGATGGGCTGAAGAAATTAATATTTCTAACACTTCTCCAGACTGTTGCATGTTCTTGCACTCTTCAAGCTCAGGCATCTTTTTACAGGCTTAGCACTGTGAGCAGCCACAGCTGTAGGGAGCCCATGCTGCTGTACATATGTGGTCCTTCATATTCTTACCACAGGAATCTCTCAGGAGATTGAAATATCAGTACAACAGCCTTGAACTGGCCTCTGCTTCTGTAAGGAGACTACGTGAGAGGTGTATCCTCAGCAGACCTGAACAGCAACATCACTGCAGCAAACTTTACCGGAGGGCTTTTCCTCCAGGGGATTAATTTAATCTCCACGTAGATTCAGTTCCCCGTGACCATACTTGCCACTTAAACAAGGACATAATCTTGCAGACCCAGTCATAACCACACCATTTTTCTTTTCCTGCTATAGCTATTTAAGGATTTCAGAGGGCAGTCCAGAAGGATCAGTTTGGCAAACCCCATCTAGCTTCTGATAGCAAACCAAGACAGTGCTTGGCAGCTTGTCACATGCAGGTATGAAACAGAGGTCAGGATCGAGTGTCCAAGAGGGCACCACCAAATTGCCCCCAGTGCCTTTTGCACCAGGTTTCCTGGCTAGTTGCCAAAGCCAGGGCACTGACTCCACCTGCCAGGCTTGCACCCAGGGTAACACAGAAATTATGCCTCTGGAGAGGAGGAACTGGACACGAGGCAATGCATGGAATTCCCTTTCGTCCTCAGCCATGGAAGTAACTGGATTCATGTTTCTTTGGTATCTGTGAGGTCTCTGTTCATCTGTGCAGTTCAGTGATCTCATCCTTGCCGCTTGTCCCAAGGTAAAATAAATTTATGGATTTAAGGTGACTGAAGGTTTTTAAAACAAATCTCTTCTTGTCCCTCAAGGAACCTAAAAAAAAAATCATATTTCAGCTTTCTGTTTTGTTTAAATGGCATCACACAACTCCATTGCCCTCCCGGAAATATCACCGAAGAACTGCCTCAAATATGACCTGGGAGAGTGCTGATGCAGTTGAAGTAAATCATGCCGATCATCCAGAGTGAACTGTTATTCCCATTCTCCTTGTAAAAATAATATTAACCAAGGTTAAAAAAAAAAATTAAAAAAAATGCTGAGTTTCTTGGAACTGGCTATCTGTTGAGTGGGTCGATTTAAGGTTTTTAGTGAATATATTTCCCTCATGCTGCTTGAGGCCTTGAAGAGGAACTTCTATACCTCTTCCAGTATTTTTCAGTGCCGTGTGTTGTATAAAAAAATAAATCAGATAGACGCACCACTGAACTCTCTCCTTTTGTACAGGTTGGCTAGAAGTTTTGCTGATTCTGACTGCTGAAATACAATCAACCCAAGCTGCCCTCCTTCTGAACAGCATTACTATTTTTTAACATCAATAGACTTCTTTTTCTTTTTTAATTGAGACAAATACTGAAGAGTCAAATGCCTTTTGTACATTTCCATGATGCCATCAGAGCAATGTCAATTTCTGTGAGGTGAAAACCATCCTGACTATTTAGTACACTAAGCCTGCTGTAGACAGTTCTGCTAGGAAGGAAGATGGGAAAATATAAGAGGTAAAAAGATGTGTCTTAACCCCTCTAGAAACAGCAGGTTCGTATTTCAGACTCAAGGGGTCACAGACTGATGTGTTTCTTAAAAGGAGTCAAAAAGTCACAAATATTGTTCACTGAGCAGATGTTCTCCAGGTAATAGCAAAGGTGCATTTGATTAATGCTGTTTTGCCAGCATATTTAAATCTTGCCCCACCCCACAGAGATGCAGGATGCTTAATTAAGTTTGTGTTCAAAAGGAGAGTGAAAAGAAAGCAAAGGACCAGCTTCCAGGTGTAAAACTACTGTTATCCTCACTGAAACCACTCTGAAGCCAATAGAGCAAACAACTTGAAATAAGGAAAAATGTGACATTTTCTAGACATGTTCCAGCAGCAAAAATATTTTTGCAATCATTGGCAAGGACCTGAGAGTTGTTCCCGTTCCTGTCAGCAGAGTGTTTGCTGGTGGGCAGCTCACCATTGCCACAAGCCTTTTGTTTCCAGCAAATTAGACATGAGTTCACAATCATGTGCATGCCTCATGCACTCATGACGTGTGTGACTAGGAATAATTCAAATAGGAATAATCACATTAGCTCAAAGATGGAGACCAAAAACTGTATTGGCCTTTACAGGCAGCAACACCATTCTGACCAGTGTGCTCAGGACCAAGTGCTGATGCTCATTTCATACCACTGAAAAAAACAGAGGCACACTGCAAGATGCCATGGGCTGGAGTAATATATTTTGTCTCTCTATGATTTTGGAGTTTTTTGCCTTTGATGACAGAATTCAATGCAGAGGTTCACTCAGATGGCATGGAAATTTCAGAGAGTCACAGACAGCATGAAGTCCCTTTTAGGAGAATCTGGGTATCATGAACACTTACAAATTGGTCATTTATGTCAAAATATAAGAATTAGTGTGAGGCAACAGATTCTTCCACATATGGAAGTAATGACCGTAATATCTAATTTATTATATACCACTTGCCCAATGAATCTAATATCATAAACCAAACAACAGAAAGTCATTTTGTCCATAGAAACCTCAAGTGGTGGATGTGAACTCAAGAGTCAGGTTGGCCTGATCTCAAAAAGGGGTTGAAGCCACTCTTGCCACCATAGCAGAACTGTTTGGTGGATTTGGTGCCCTTGACCCAGGGCAGAGAATCTTTCTGATTTCACTACTGAAAAGTGAGGAGAAGTGAATGCCATATAAAAGTATTCAGAGATCAGAGATACTTCATGGAAAAGGGAGAACTGGTTGAGCTGGTTGCACCTTCCTGAACCAATGGAATTTGTTCCAAGGGAGCGTGTACAGGCACTGATGGTTCAGTGAAACATCACAGTAGGGTCAGCCTCTGAATCTCCTTGGGGTCTAGAGTGATCTGAGGAGAGAAGGAAATCTGAAAAATTCAGGTCTAGCCACAACTGGATTAATACACACCTCAAGGCAGAGACACAGCCATACCAGCATGTGTCTGAGTTACTGGACAGGGAATGAAAGGCGAAGTGTGCCTTAGAGAATGGGCAACCCAAAAGCTTTTACGACATTTAAATCTGGTAATTCCTTAAACCCATTGGCTTCTCCTGGTCTGATGCACAAAGATGCGTTTCACATGCTCTGGATGTGTAGTTCTCCATGACCAGCCCATGCAAATTTCACACACACATCTCTCAGTAGTGAGCAACCTGGTTACATAGTGCTGCTGCTCTCAGCACATTTTTGTTAATCACATCTAAATGAGGGTTACTACTTCTGGGTAAGCAATCAGAAGTTTAAACTGCATCTGCGTAAATATTCACCATTGCATGAGAGTTTAAGCTGCTCTCAGCAGAGTCAGGAGTCATCAAGTAAATGCCCAGGGCTTGCCTGGGTGTATCACCATCTGTCTGCATGGGTTTGTCCTTTTTCAGTGGCAAATGTGGGCTTAGTGCTGGTGCACGTGAAGGACTGGTGGCTTCACAGAAAAGCAGGTGCTCTGAAAGCTTTAAATAGCTCTGCCACATACTTCAACCATGACTGGCAGCACTTCTAGTATTCTGCTCTGCATTATTTGGCCAAGAAGCCTCAGCCTTTAACTTCCAGACTTGGCCATTTCAACCTTAAGCCTCCATATGTCTCTGTCCTTCAGAGCATCCCACCACTGAACCTTGCTTAACACAGGTATGGCTTCCTGGGGTGCTGTTCAAACATGCCAAGGGAGGGGAACATAATGAGAACCCATGGCAGGACATCTGTAATTTAAGCCAGGATTTGAACCCAGGCCTTGGCAGATGTCTAGGAGAATTTTGCCCAAGTGTGCTTGTTTTCCTCCTTTCTTTTTCCAAGTGTTTGTTTCCCAGTTTGCACTAAATTTTATTGAAAACATCAGGCTAATAGCAATGGAGAGAGTGGTTGAGTAGATTTTGCCTCTTTTTCCCTTTTCTTTCTGGAATGCAGCCATCAAAATAAACATTAAATGCAAAATGCTGGGGCTTGAGTTATTACTTGTGAGGGTGCTGGGAGGGAAATTTATAGCAACATTACTGTGTTTTGCTAGAAATCTCTTAATGCACCAAAGTGGAGAGGTGTGTGTGTTTTTTATTAAAATGTTACACTCTATAAATCTGAGCAGCAGGGAGGACACAGGTGGCCCTGGGGCTCAGCTGACTGGACTGTCATTTTCAACTTGGGGAAGGTCTGTCTGACTGTCCTCCCACCCCATCCCAGCATCAGTACAGCCACAGGTTGTCTCCATCACAGACTGCCATGGCTGTGGAGGCTCTGCCTTTGCTTCATTACAGCAGCCTTCCAGTACCTAACGCGGACCTACAAGAAAGAGGGAGAGGGACTTTTTGCAAGAGCGCGTAGTGATAGAACAAGGAGGAATTGCTTTAAACAGAGCAAGGGTAGGTTTAGATTAGATATTAGGGAGAAATTCTTCGCTGTGAGGATGGTGAGGCACTGAACAAGTTGCCCAGAGTAGCTGTTTATGCCCCATCCCTGGAAGTGTTCCAGACCAGGGTGGACGGGGCTTTGGGCAACCTGCTCTGTTGGAGGGTGTCCCTGCCAATGGCAGGGGGATTGGAAATGGGTGATCTTTAAGGTCTCTTCCAACACAAATCATTCTACGACTCTTTGCTGTTATTGTTGTTGCTATTGGGTTTACTCTCTCTTTTTGTCCTTCTGATTTTTAAGTCACCAAAAATGACCAGTCAGACTGAGTCATTGCTCCTGCTTTGATAGCAAATTTCCTAATTATGTCATTGGACTTTCTCAGTGACGTTCTCTTGAGCCCTGGCAGCAGTCTGTCCTGATGAATGGTTTTCATGAGTGGATGACCCCTAAAAGCTGAAGATGGCAGCTGGGCAGACGTCTGTTGCTGTGGCTGGGCAAGGTTGTCACCATGCAATTTGGAGACCCAATACAGGTGCACTTCACCAAGGTTGCTAACTCAGTGCAGATTTCTCTGTGAGCTACTGCAGTTTTCTCAGGCTCCAGGGAAAGCTGAAGAAGCTCAGGACCTGGAAAAATACCAGTTGCTTGTGTCCCTGTGTCTGTCAGTAGAGAAGGTACTTTTTTGCCTGAAATTCAGAGGCTGGCTGAGCCGCTTGCCTGGTATTGCTGAGCTGCTCGGGCAGACCCACAGGACTCCTGGGCTCTTTCCCAGCTTCCAGTGCACAGCAGATATTGTGGCTTAGTGTGATTTCAGGCAATTACTGTTTGAGACTCATTTTCTCTGCCTTAAATCAAGGGTGCTTCCCTCAGCATGAGATTTTACAGTAAGAATGTGACATCCTCATGGGATGTACGTGCAGGCATCTCCTCAGCCTGCTCCACTGCTTGCAAAATATCTTGGATGCTTTCTGTAAGACCAATCCTGGACCATCCTGTCGAGGGAATTTGTGAACCCTGTGAAATGACTCCCGCTTAATTAGACATGGCTCTGACACAATAAGTCTTGATAGGATTTTTTGCAAGTTAAAAAAAATAAGGAATAGCAGTGTTCCTGGAAGGCTTAAAAAAATAAACAAGCAAAGGAGTAACAGCAAAGAAGGGGTCATATCTATGGTCCAAGAGACTGGAAGAGCAGCACGAAGCCCCTGCTAGGAATCGCATCTGCTCAGAGATCCGGCCGCTGCGGCTGACAGACCCGGCCGTGGCGGAAAGTCGAGCCCTCGGGGAGCCGCGGCGCGGCCGGGCAGCGCTCGGGCCGGGCGCTGGGTGCCCGCGGCCGCCGAGGGCGTCAGGGCAGCAAGCGGGCGCGGAGTGTCCCGAGAGAAGACACCGGACCAAGAAGCCGAACGCTTGCAAATCCTCTTTGTCCCGCTCCCCTCCCTCTTCGGGACAGTTCTGGAACGGACTTTTTCACGGCTTGCCTAAGCCCCCAAAAAAGCACGTTGCCCTTCTTGTACTCCTCCTCCTATGAACCTGCTGATAAAAGGGGGGTTTCCTCCGGCTCCATTGCCTTTGAAACCAGCGCTCTGAGCAGCTGGATGGGAGAAAGCCGCTGCCGTGGCCCCGAAGCAAGCGGGGAAGCCCAGCGCGGGCACTCCTCTCCCTGGCCAGGAGCTCAGGAGCTCCGCGGAGCTTTGCGCCATCGCCCTGAGCACTTAAACCGTGCTGGGGCAGCAGATTTTGGCGCAAATCACAAGGAAAATAAGTTTGTGCGTGGGGCACCGACCGCCTAACATTTTGCTGTGATATCTGCAGTTGGTACACGATTGTTATCAGAAAAAAAAAAGTCACAATTATAATTCCTAGCAGGGGAGTCAGGAGTTGCTTTATTTGGGAAGATCTGTTCTTCTTTGTTTTAGAGATAGTTTAAGGGAGCTGTTTGATGACTGCAACGAGAAAGGTGCATTTTTTACAAACAGCCCTGGAAATACCCATGAGAGAGTAAGGCAAGGAGAGGAACAAACGAAAATTCAAGGGCCAGGCAGGACCGGGGACGAGGCTAAGCCGGCCGCCCCATGTCGGCAGCCCAAAGGTTCGAGGGTGTCGAGAAGAGAACTGCAGAGTGTGGGAACGGGCGCGGACCTACCGCCCTTCTCCCAGACCTGGAGTCGCCTTGCCCTGAGTGCCTCATGTCTGTAATTAAAAGTATCCATGCTTCTCTGGGAGAGCTTTTCATCCTCCCTTCGCAGCAGGCACCAGCTGCTGTTGGCCGAGGGATGCTGGAGGTGGGTCTTCAGGCTGGGCCAGCGTCGATCCCGCGGCCCGAGCGGCGAGGCCGGGTCTCAGCACCAGGCGTGACAGACCGGGGGCGAACTCCCTGTCGCTCAACCTCCTCCTCCTGCCCCAGCGTGTCCCCGTCTCTTCTCCCTCGCCCCCGCCGCCGCGGGCTGTCCCAGCGCTGGCCCTGCTCATAAAGGTCAGGGGGAGCCGCTCTCGGCGAGCTGACAGGTGCACCAGCTGCGACTGGATGCCTTCGGCTCCGAGCTCCCTCCTCCCCGACCTCTTTGTTTCAAGCGCAGGGCAAGGAGGACGTTCCCAGGCCGACGGACTCCAAGGGGAAATGCCTATCTCGCGGACCATCGTGGCCCCGGCCCCAAAGGTCACCAGTGTCGGGGGCTGTCCTTGTCCCGTTTCTGGGACCAGAGCCGGGATGCTTGGGGTGGTGGGTCCGCCCGGTCCCGTAGCACATTCCCAGGACAGGAGGGTGGTACCCAGAGCGCGGTGCCGCATCCCTAGGGCTCCGCTGCCCCGCCGAGCCGTCCGGCTCGCCGCCTCCCTCAGCTGCCGTGGGTGCTGCCGTGCACCCTCCCGCGGAGCCCTCGGCAGGAGCCGCGGAGCAAACTCGGCTGCTATCTCTGCGTTACCGCCCGGAGGACACCCGGCTTCCTTGAAGGCAGAGAGGCTCTGCCTTCCCTGCGCCCGAACTTCTGACTTAAGCAAAAAATAGCCCCTGATTTCAGAGCCAGTGCTGGCAAGGTCACACGCAAAAGGAAAGTATCGAGCAAATTGATAGCAAGTGCATATTTCCCCCAGTCAAGGAATTTACAGACAGCCATCAGTGATGACATATTAAATATAGACAGCCTCCCCCCGATCCCAGATCTGGCCGAGGTGCTTGGAAGCGGGAAGAAGTGAGCAGCATGGCTTTAACTCAGCTCGACTCTACCGTCTAAGCCTGTCTGTGGTCCTCCCCCGCCTGGCTCAGCCCGGACCGGGACGTGGTGCCGGCTGGGTGCGCTCCGCCGCGCCCGGTGGGACGCGAGGCAGAGTGGGGTGCGGAGCGGGGTGCAGGGGGCGCGGGGGCCGCCCCTGCTCCGTCTTCCCATTGGTTCTCACATACTGGCGTCACCCGGGGCCCCGCGAGCGCGATGCCAAAAGAGGTGATTTTCTGGGAACACTGGGGAAAGGACAGCATCGAGGGGTTTGTGCTGCTCCGGGGACTCCGAGCTCCGCTGCCCACCCGGGCGCCAGCGCAGGGCTCAGCCCACCGCGGAGTGGGCCCAGCCGCCCTCCTCCGGCCGCGGCAGCCTCGGGGTCTGCGTGCGGGATGGGGTACATAAATGCCCTTCGCTGTCCGCAGCTTGGCGAGAGCTCCACACTGTCTGGAAAAGAAAACAAAATTTAAAAATTAAAAAAAGGAAACTAAGGGAACACAATTCTCATCTGGAAAGCCCTTGCAGCCCGGAGCAGTCCCCTGAGGCACCTTAGGGATCCCGGGGCCGTGCGAGCAGAGCAGGCCATGGTGGCTCTGGCCCCTTCCTGCGGCCTCCCCTTTTGCCCCGCAGGGAGAAGGCTGGGGACCCCCGCCTTCCCCCCTCCTCCCCGAGCGGTCACCGGGGCCCCACCATGAGCCTCTCAGTCCGTGGACCCGGAGCGGAGGCAGCCTGGTTCTGGCGGGTCCCTCACCCAGCGACCAAGCAGGTTCCCTCTTTGGTGACAACACACACAGATACACAGGCACAGGTGGCCTTGCGCACCTGTGGATCCTCATGGAGCACTCCGTCCCCGGAGCAGCAGGACGGGCCGCGCTGCGGAGTGGGGACAAGGAGAGCCGCGGACAGCGAGTCTGCGGGGCCACGGCCGAAAAGCAACAGGGCTGAGGGGTGAGAGCCTGCGGGAAGCGGAGCTCTCTTGCTGAGGTGGCGGTAAGAGGCAGCGGGGAGGGATCTAAGGCGGTGGATGAAAAGGCTTTGCCCGCACAAGCCCAGAGAGGCAGGGGCTAGCCTGGCCAGCAACGGAGCCTAGTCCTTCCTTTTTCCCAGAAAGGAGGGGAGCGGGTCAGCCTCAGTTCTCTGCAAGCGCTTTCGTTACACGAGGAACGTGTTTTAATAACATTCAATATTTATCCTCGAGGAAAGGCGCAAAAGGCAGGACAGCAAAATTCCCGCACCGCGCAGCTCGGGCCCCAGCCGCTGCCCGGCAGAAGGCAGGAGCCAGAGCGCAAGGCGGCAGGTACCAGCAGGACGGTCACTAAGCAAGCTCCACTCCCGAAATAAAGATGCAACCTTCGTCCCGCTGGAAAAAAAAATGGTGGCAGAGATTAGCACGAGTACTTTTTCCCCTCACTCCCCCCTTGCAGTGATGTTATAAATAGGTCGCCTTCAGATCTCGGTCCAGTACAAAAGGAGCCCGCAGATCTGAAGTGACCACACAAATCAATCCGTTGGGGAAACAAACTCGAAACAGTTTCCAAGAGCAGGGCTCTGCCAAAGTGCCAGGAGGGAACGGTGTGAAAGATCCCCCCTCTCTCCATCCCCCTCTCCACTGAAATGACCCCGCTCCCTGAATCGAAGTATTTACTCTCCCATGGTTTAGAGGGGAAAGTAGGACCTGGGGTGCTGGATACGGCACCCCGGAGTCCTGCCGTGACTCTCCTCAGCCATCCCGCCGCCGCTCTGGCTGCAGCCATTGGGCATACCAGGAGGACGGTGGAGGCTTGAGGGGACACCGCGGGTTTCCCTCGGCGGTGGCTGGGAAAGCGGGGAAGAGCATTCTTGCCTCCTCCCCCCGGCCTCCTGCGAGAGCCGGGCTCGTCCCAGCAGCCGTCCCGCCTGCCCGCTCCTCGCAGCCTTGCGCTGCCGCTCCCGGTGTGCAGGGACCAGCGGAAACTTCTGCCTTTTCCCTGGGCTTGACATAAGCCTGAGTGTTTAAATCACATGGGAATAAAGATTTATTTTTCTTCCAGAAATCGAAATGCAGGATATGCCCGCCATCGCCTGCGCCTCGCTCCGGGTTCTCACCCGGGAGCGACGCCTGCCCTTGCCTCGGCGGAAAGGAAACTGCTTCTCGGAAACAAGCCAGTCAGGGCTGCTCTGGGCTGTCCCTTCTCCCTGGGGTGTCGCCGGCAGGCGACACCTGGAACGCCCGGAACTGCAGATTCCTGACGATTCCCCCATCTATTACTCGGTCGGTGTGAGCTGCCGTCCATAAAGGCGGGACCGGTTGGCTCTCACATGGGCTTCCGCAGCTCTGAGGGAGAAGGGACCCTCGGAGTGACCCCTTCTAAAACCAACAGGGACCATACCTGAAAACTGTCTCGATATAAAGCCCACGTGCACATGGAATTGGCAACTGGTTGCTACGGAGGGCAGACCTTTCAGCCGCTCTTTCGCCCTTCCCTTTTTGATGCATTTGATGCAGGGACAGGGCAGGTTTGGGGTTACTCGGAGGAAAAATGATGAGACCGTGTTTCAAATAGCGCTCGTCCCTTTTTGCCCTTGCTCTGCGGATTCTCGGTCCCGGCAGTCGGGAATGCGGGAGAGCGGGCGGGCAGAGCGCCTCGGACGGATGGACACGGCCGTCCCGGCTGCGCCGCGACACGCAGCTCCATCGCCTCGTTTAACGGGAGGGCGGCTACAGGCTCCCTGTTTGCTTTTGTATTCGCAAGGCTCCGCTCCCTGCTAACGGGGGCTGAGGGGAATCCCCCGTCACACTTGCTGAGAGAACTGCACGCCAAACCTAGTCCAGCTAAACGAAAACAGTCAAGAAAAGTGATTTACCGGTTATTCCCCCCCACGTCCGCTATATCGCCAGGTATTTGCGCACATCCTTTCCTCCGGTAACGATTCCCGAATTAACCTTCCGCTTGTAGGGACGCAAATCGGCTCTTAGACGGAGGGTTTCATTGCTGTCCTTTCCGAGGGCTGCGGATTAGCCCTGATTTAAAATTAATGGATTTTTCGTTATAGTTTAATGCAAGGAGGGGCTAGCCGAGCGTTCTGACCGGAGGGACCCTGGGCAGCCCTACTTCGGCTCGGCCACGCCGCAGTGCCTCTGCGAGCCGGTGCATTGCAGCGCTTCTGAATAAAAATTATATTTTTATATATATATATATGTATGTACACACACATATGTGTGTGTATGTATAATCTCCTGTCCGATCCCCAAATCTCTCCCTTTAGTTTTTTGCTCTTGCTGTTGTTTAACTTTGCCGAAGAGAAATCCCGAGGCCGAGTATAACGCTGTAGCATCGAGGACTGCCCTCATATCATTCCTTTCAGGCTTCTTTTTCGTTCCTCCAAAAAATCTCGGGGAAGGGAACTGGAAAACACGTATTTAAAGCGCCCCTCCACCGTGAGCGACGCTGCGAGTCCGCCGGGGAGGAGCTGGAGATGCGGGAGCTGAGGTGTTACCGGTACCCAGGGCAGCTGCCCTTCGGCGGAGCCGCTCGCAGGCTGCCGGTACCGGCAATACCCAGGCTCCCTTGGCCGCCCCGGAGCGGATTTTAGAAAGGCTTTCATGCAGTGAGTTGGTTTGGTTTTTATTATGTCGTGGACGAGGGAAAGAAAGGGGCCTGCAGTGGGGTGGGTGAGTTTGGGAGGGGAGAAAGAAAGGACGAGAAAAGAATTAAGTAGAGGTAATAAAGAGAATAAGGAAGGCAAATCCGCTGAAAGCTTTCTTGGACTAGAAAACTCAGCGAGCCCAGCGCTGCTCTGAGGGAAACTCGCAAAATGGTTTAAAATCTCGTAAATGAATCCATCTCTGGCTGTTTTTAACGACAACGTCGCTAGAAATCCCTTCTGCATCTGAGGGGCGAGGGGTGGGCGCCTATTCTTGTCAGATCCGAGCTAATGAAAACGGCCGTGCCGGTCTTGCTCGTGGAGCAAAGGCCTGGAGGGTGGCAGTGGCCACAGGCCCCTCTGGAGCCGTCGTCTCGGGGGTCGCATTCCCATTCTGCCGTCCCGCTCCCCCTCGAGCCGCATCCCGCTCCCCGCCGCACACACAGATATACGCACACACAGATGAAAGCCACGAGTCCCCCCCGCTCTGCACGGGCTGGGGGAAGCTGCGCGGGAGAAGGGGGGACACATGGTCCGGGCCCGGGGGGGAGCCCGCTGGGAGTCCAGAGCAGCCGCCCGTGCCCCCGCTCCCCGCCCGCAGCCGGCTCCGCTGCGGCCCGCGCTCCCGAAGGGGTTAAGGTTCTTCTTGTCTTCCCTTCCCGTTACTCTTTTTTCTTTTATTTCGTTAAATTTTTCTCTTTTCTTTTCTTTCCTTTTCTTTTCTTTTCTTTTCTTTTCTTTTCTTTTCTTTTCTTTTCTTTTCTTTTCTTTTCTTTTCTTTTCTTTTCTTTTCTTTTCTTCCAAAGAACCGTGGATTTAGTTTGCGTAATATCTTTATTACTGAAAACTTCAAGGTAAGTGAGCAATAGAAACCAGATGTGGGGATGGGAGGAAGGCAGGGCAAGAGTAAGGAAGGGGTAGCAGGAGTTAACTGGGGGAGGAGGGGAATCAGGTTGAATGGGGGGGAGGTGGTAAAGGACGACGAAAGGTGAGTATTGATTTATTTTTAAGCTCTTTCTGGGTTGTAATTGACCTCTTAAACCAAAAAGGGCTCCTGTGCCAGCCTCTGTCCCTTTGCAAGTCACCTCTGGCAATCCCAGAAGCTTGGTCCAATTCTGTGTGCTTGGTGACCCTGTTAAAATCCGTCCCCGCTGCCCTCCCGTTTGGATCCAGTAGTTTTACACCTGAAGAGAGCGCGTTTTTAGAGGTAAATAAAAAATGACCATCATAAACTTGCGGCGAGACCCGACGGAGAGCTCGCCCGACTCTGTGCGGGGCGACCGCGGCACCGCTGTGCCACAGTAGGGAAACGGCTCACGGCAGCAGTGGGAGAGCTGTCGGCCCTGAAGGGGTTAACGGGAGGGGGGAGGCTTCAAGGCAGATAGCTGCGGGGAAAATCCGTATTGCCTTTAATAGAGAGGAGGGGGTCTCAGAGGCGAGGGTCCCCACAGCTGGGGCAGTGAGCAGAGGAGAGAGCCGGAGTGAACAGAGTGTGTCACGACCATTAAATCGTCCCCGGCGCTTCCGCCGGCGCGGATTCCGCACTCATCCCTTCGTGGCGTTTATGTCATCTGCTTGATTTTCTGGTTTTTAATCATAAAAATTTTGGGGCTGGTTTGTTTTTCTGGTTTGGGGTTTTTTTGGTTTTGTCTTTTTTTTGTTTTTTAACGCAAAAGATATGACCTCCACCCTCCCTCTGCTTCCACACACCCCCATACACATACACACACTCACGCACACCCCTTCCTGGGCCCCCTCCCCTCCTCTGTCATCATCTACATATTAATTGGGGGAGAGGTCTCCCTCTCTCTTTTTTTTTTTTCTGTATGTGGTGGGGGGGGAAGTGCAGAGAAGAGCCTCTTTAGAGTGTAGTTTGGAGGGAGACACGGAGGACAAGCTTATGTGAGAGAGGGAGGGAGGGAGGGAAAGAAAAAGACCCCTTTCACTGTGCGAGAACTTAAGGGGGTTTGGAGATCTGGTCAGCTTTCACGAACATCTGAATCCTTTTAGAGCTCCCCGGCCCAGCTGTGAGTGTGTGTCTATGCGAGAGGGAGAGAGAAAGAGTGGTTCCTGGTGCCCCTCCAAGCGCATTAAGGACACTCGGGCCTTTTAATTTTAGGAATGAATGCTGATACTTGTGTTTCTTATTGTGATCCGGCTGCCATGGATTCCTACTACAACGCAGCCTCCCAGGACACAGAAGGCTCCTCGCCTTTTAGGGCATTTCAAGCAAGTGACAAGTTCAGCCCTACTTTCCTGGCCAGCAAAGGACAAGGCTTTGGTGACAGCAGCACTAAGTGCCGGAGCCGCTACAGCCAGCAGGAATGTCAGTCCCTGGATGGCAGCGTGCAGGCTCCCGGCTCTGCCGGGGCTCCGGCCTCCTTTAACAAATACCCTCCGCAGCAGCAGCCGCCGCACCTCTACATGCAGCGAGGCCCCTGCAAAACCCCCCCGGACAGCAACATCAAGCTGCAAGAGAGTAGCGGCCACAACGGAGCCCTGCAGGTCTCCTGTTACGGTGAGTCCTTGGCGTGCGGCGGGGAAGCACTGGAGGCGAAAGAGGAGAGAGACTCCCGGGCCTCGGAAGGGCCTCCTGGGCATGTGGGGGGTGGCTGCCTGGCAGGACAAACCCTACCGGGGTCAAGGAGACCTTGTCCGGCTCCGGCGCGCAGCCCCCTCTCGCCTCAGCGCGGCCCGCCGTGCCCTACGAATATCTTCATTCCCAGCCGGGTCTGGAGCCGGCGATGCCCGTGGGAAGCCGCCCTTCCCCCGTGTCCCGCTTAGTGGTGATCTTAATCGTAATTTCGGAATGCGGGCGATGGGCTCCCGCAAAGCGTTAGCTCTTGAGCAGTGCGGGGAACTCCGCGGAAACCGGGACAGAAACAGAAACAGAAAGAGCGGAGCGCCAGGCTGTGCAATGTACTCTCCGCGGGGACCGTTTTCCACAGAAAGAATTTCTGGAAAGTTTCGCCGAAATCATCACTTTCGCGGTAACGGCCTCTCCTGTCTCTCACTTTCTCCCCTAATTGCCACTCGCCTAATTGATTTCTGCTCGGCTGCAGATAACCCCCTCGCATCCCTTCCGTGGATCATTAGCGGCAATTAAGACACTCCCTCGCGCTGGCGCTCGACAGTACAGCCGGGAACGGAGGCGCTTCTCATGTCGTTTCCGACAGTGGCTTTAAAAGGCTTCTTTGGGAGGTTTCCTCTGTATCGCGGAGGTTAGAGAAAAGCAAAACAAACAACAGCCCCCCCTAAAAACAAACAAACAGAAAAAATTAGCAACGAAACAAATAAACCCCCTAAGTTTTTCCAAGAAGAGAAGGTGGAAATGAAAGCTTTTCCTTTCCCCCCCGGTGATCTCTCTGTGGGGCAGAGGGGCTGCCCCGGCCTAGATTCAGAGCGCGTCGCCGCTGACGGGGTCCCATTCTCGATGCGTCAGTCCCAAAGGCAGGGGCAGCTATGGGACCGTGTCTCCAGGGAGACCCTAAGACGGGCAGTGACTACGGACTGGTAGCACAGAGGGGATGGAAGAGATCCGGGTCAGGCCATCAATCCCGCTTCTAGGCTCTCGCTGTCATTTGAGCACTCTTTGCCCTCTTTACCCTTTTCCCCCATCTCTAGACTTAAAACAGGGTAGAGACGCCTTACTTTTGCGTGTTTCCCAAACCCTGGCTTGCCAGGTCGCCTTCGGGCGCCGTCCCTCGCCCCCTGCTTGCATCTGAGGTGTCCCCGGATCCATGTCCACAGCCCCAGTTCCCCCACGTACACGTGACTCTCCTTCACAGGGAGAGTACATTAAGCCCTCTCCATACACACGCGCCCGGGAACCACAGGCAGAGCCCAGCTACGCTGCGCCCGGCCGGGCTCCTGCCCGGATCCGCACGGGTCCTTCCCGTAGCCGGTGGCACAACCATCCTCCCGCGGTATCTCCTCACCGGGCCGCGGAGGGGCATGAGGGCTCTCTTTGAGGGCTGCTTGCTCACTTTTTCTGCCAGAACTGGGGCTTTGACCCTCTCCTACCCTCCCTCTCTTCCCCGACCCTTTCCCCGTGGGCGGACAACCCCCACCAGCGTCAGGCCAGCTCTGCATCCGCGGAGGCCTTCTGGGGCCAGCCCGGGCTCCACGGGAAAGGACACGGTATGACCGGGGAGACCCGCGGGGGGTTGCGACCCGTGCGGGAGGTAACCGGTCCCCGCTTCCTTCGGCAATGGGATAGCAGGGCAGCCCCCCGTGCCTTCCGCGCCGCCCTGACATCTTCTCTGTTAACTGGCTCTCTTGTTTTTGTAGGTTGCAAAGCCCAGGGCGCCGGCATAGCCTGTGATGACACATTACAACCCACCGGTAGAATCACACGGGTTTATTGCCCTCCTAACACCGCCGGGGTTCCCCTAATTTATTTGCAAGCGGGGCTCGGGGTTCTCCTTCAGTGGGAGCCCCGCGGCGGCGGCGGGTGGCCTGGCCCGGCCCAGACCGTGCTCGTTGTGAGCCCCTTGTGATGTGGCTGGGGACGGTGGGCTGTAATGAGAGACACATGGTTCGGCAAGGATAATTAATAGCAATAGTGATAATAATAGTGCTTAATGGTTGAAGAGAGAGACTCGCTAATAACAGACAGATCGGGGTTTCGCGAAGCAACCTCCGTAGGCGCCTCTCCGCCTTTTCCCAAACCGCGAGACCACCGCAGGAGTTGTGCCCCGGGAACTCCGCGAGGGCTAAAGAGACGGGGAAACGTCCGAGTTGGGGTAGATCCCCTCGGCGCGGGTGAGCGCGAGGGAAGAGAAAGCCGTCCTCCTTCTCTGCAGCGGGCACAAGCGCGGTCAGCCTGCGCGCACGCGGCACTCAAGGTGGGTGACCCCGGAGAGGTCTACTCGGGAAGCCGGGGACCGGCGGTTGTCCCACTGCCTCCCGCCGAGACCCCGCCTCGGCTTCGGTGCTGGTACCGCCGTGCGCGTTGTGCAGAGGTGAAGGAGCGCAGCGGGCACCACCGGCTCCCTGCGTCCCCTGTTGTGCGGGCCTGAGCAGGATGCTGGAGTGGTGGGACGCCGTGACTGTAAACCCCTCAATTTTAAAAACTACAAAACCCCAAAAGAAGAGGCAAAAAACCCCAACCAAGCAAAACATAAACCGAGGCCAATCAGCAGGCAGGCTCTCCTTCCAGGCTATGCTCAGACAGACGGCTTCCCCCGCGCTCGTCGTTGCGTCTGGCCCATCGTCCGGCCCGGTCCCCTCCTGGGGGTGTGCTTGTCCCCGCATGGCGGCCCCATAGCCCTCGCCTCCGCCTTTCCCTTGGTCGCTGTGGAGGCCTTGGGCGAGCCCGGAGCCCAGCGGCCGGGAGCTGCGGCGGGGGCCGGGCTGGCGGGGCACGGCGGGCATGGCACACACCCCGCGTGCCAGAGGGACAGGGTGTCCCCTCCTTTTTTGAGTTGTTTCATTTCATTTTATTTCTTTACTAAACAAGTCTTTTTGAGTTATAAAAAGCCCGAGCCTGCCATCTATTGCTCTCGGCTTCTATTTCTAGATCTAAGACCTTCCACTGCATTGTACGGATAAATATAGGCCAGGGAGAGCTGCGGCCGTAAATACACGGAGGACACGGACGGCGATCGTCGGAGCGCTTCCAGCCCGGTTTCTGGCAGGGACAGCGGCACCGGGCGGCCCTGGCTCTCGGCCGGCCTCCTCGCGGCCCCCTGGCAGAGGCGACTGCCGGCCTGGCCCTACGGGGCTCCCGGTAGGGCTCCTCCCGCGCCTACCCGGAGCCCGCTGCCCCTGCGCTGCAACGGGCCGGCAGCTTCGCGCTGCTTACCCCGCGTTCCCTGCCGCGAATAGGGGTACGGGTTATCCTGCAAACCGGCACGGGCAGTGAAAGCCTAATTCTTAAATAAAAGTCATAGAATCAAGGAATCATCAAGGTCGGAGGAGACCGTCAATATCATCTACTCCTCAGAACAGATTATATATCTTGATTTAGGGGGGGAAAAAGCTTTCGGATGATTTATGTGCTGTAGTAATCTGACTTGCTATTTCTACTGCGTGGAGCTGAAGTAAGTTATATTTCTTGAAACATATGTATCCACATACCCCTATACACACAGAAATATATACGTATATTGCTGTCTAGAAATACCGGCAGGAACAAAATCCTTTTGGGAGTGAAGGCGAATGTGATGGGGGTATTTTCTGAAAGGAAACAGGAGAAAGGAAACGGCTTTCTCTAACAGAGGAAATTCTTTAAGTACCGCGTTATGCAAATAACTTTTCAATTTCTTTTATTTAGCTAGCAAATAAAAAGTGCGACCGTAAGTGCGTTATTATTAGAAGCACAGAAAGCCACTACTGTAGGAATAGAAGACTCGCTGCATGCTTTTTAAATTGACACTTTTAATGGATTTCTCCTCCTCCTCCTTCCCTGATGTAATGTAAGCTGCAGGCACGGCAGGAACGAGCTCGCTGGCGGTCCCTCTCCGCCTCCCGCGAGAGACCGCTCGCTGCCAGGCGCTCGGGGCTCCCCGCGGCGTCGCGCAGAGTCCCCGCCGACGTTCAAGGGCTCTGCGGAGTTCGCCGTGCGCCGGGGAGGGCCGGCGGCGTCTGCCCCTTCCCCCGCCTTCCGCCGCAGCCCCAAGCCCGGAGCGGAACGGGGTAACGGCGGCCGTGTGCTCTCCTTGGGACTTCCGCAGGGTTCCCCACCTCGGGCGATGCCGTGTTCCCGTCCGGGGTCCGGGCCGCCCCTCTAGCAACCTCCGCAGGGACGGCTCTGCCAGGAGGGGGATGGCGGTCCCTGCCCCTCGCCCGCCGAGACCCCGGGGTGCAGAGGACTTTGGGAGACGTGTCCCGAGCTGCGGTGGCCCTTCGGTCCTGCCTCCCCTTCCCTCTCCCAGCGGCTTTGATCCCGGCTCCCGGCCGCTGTCCGGGCTCCTTCGCCGCGGCTAAGAGCTCAGGCGGGGAGGCAGGCGGGGTGTGCGGGCTCCCCCCGCACCTCTCTCCGCCGGGGTGGGGAGATGCTGCTGCCCTGCTCCCCGCGGGGGGCAACAAGGGAGTATAAAGGGGAGAAGCGTGCGGGAGGCAGGCGCGAGTGGGGAAGCGGGGGAAGGGGACCAGGGGGGACGTGATGCGAGCTGGCATCGGCGAGCAAGAGCCGGCAACCGAAGCCAGAAGGGCGGGGAGGCGAGGCGAGCTTCAGGGAGCGGGGCGGCAGAGCCAGCCCTTCCCTCCCGCTGATGTGGGACCGGCTGCCCGGCGAGGCTCGGCCGCCGGCTCCCGGCGTGCTGCTGACGCCGCCCTGGCAATAGCCCTCTCTTTTCCACAATAGGGCCACCAGATCTGCCATTCAAGGGTTCCGGCACCCTCCCAGGGAGGGGAGGGAGCTCTCGCCAGGAGTTTGGCTAAGCCTCTGTTTGAACAGACACTCGGAGGTGCGGGATCTCCTCCGCGGAAAACTGCGGGATTTCCTCAGGGAGCCAGACGCGAAGGTAGGGCTAACGTTCCTTACCCTTAGGGCCGCGCAGGAAAGTTTATTCGCGGCTCTTTCCAAAAGGTGTTTTGCGCTTCTCTTGAATTGGACGGTAGATCTGGCTGGAGGCTTTTATAGGATTCCTGACCCGAGCTGTTTGTAACACTCATGTGTCAAAGGACCGGGAGACTCCCTCCCCCTGTATCCCTGCCGCTCCCTCCTTGCAGGAAGATTTCTTTTCGCACTAGAGCTGTTTATTTTCGACTTGTCCGCTGCTGATTGGAATTAACTCCGCTTTAGCCCTACACTTCAGCAGCGCACGCCTGTAAACCCAGCAGGACGTTACCAGCAACAAGAAGGTGCGGAAAGAGAGAGAAAGAGTCTTAAAACTTTTACTAGTCTTAATTATTTTGAAAGCAACACAGAGCGAAGCAGACGAGAAAAATACTGATGGAGGGAGAGATTTGGAGATGCTTATTTGAGTGCGTTTTTTTCCTCAGGGTTTGGTGTAGGAGTCCTAATAACAATATATGCTGATGCCAGATAGCGCAAATGAGCTGTGTGTGTGTTATCTGGAGCTGCAGGCTGTTTATTTTGTGCAGCCTTTTGAGTGTACATTCAGTGTGGTTGCATGACTAACTGGCTGGAGTGATTCACTGGCTGCTTTATGGGTGACTGCTCAAAACAAGTTGTGAATCAAAAGAGATTTCTTTGGCTGTGGTTTCTAACCTCCCAAGTTAAATGCACCCACGGTTTAAGGGGAGCTAATGCGCAGACTTCAGTCCTTCAGATCGTGAAGATTTATTCATTTTCCGAGCCCTGCGTTCAAAGCCATGATGAGTTTCCCTTGTAAGAGGGAGGTGGTGTCTGAGAGGCTCAGAGCCAAGGTCTGCTGCTAAAGGACATCTCCAGACCTGTCCATTCGGTCACCCTAGTTCCCAGCCCTTTACCCAGTTTTGCTTCCTAGAGTCCTTAAGATGCTTTATTATTTGTTCAGGGCATTTTTGTAGCTGCAGCAATTCTCAGGTAAAAAGTGTGAATGTGTCTCGGGACAGTAAGAGGTTTTTACTCTCACTTTACAGTTGGAAAAACTGACACTTGGAATACCCGAGTGGCTTGTGTAAGGTGAAGCTGTGGCCGCTCAGTGGCATCACTGTGACCTTCGCAGGGCCGTGGCTCCAGCAGAAGGAGGCACTGAGCCGGCTAGAGAAGGACCCACTGCTGGAGTCAGAAACTCACAGAGTAGACGTCCCATGTGTAATTTTGTAGGGGCTTTAACTTAGGTTTCTTGACAGTCATGTCCTTATTCTGTGCAAAAAGCTCAAGTCTCTCAGTATGTAAAATAGACTCAACCTGCCAATCCACGTTAATGGTCTAATCTTTAAAAAGCAGCTCATCAGCGTAGGCAAGCTATATTGCCCAACACAAGATATGAGTTGTGCTTTTCAGAAAATGCTGAGCAATCCCTGCCCCAAAAGTCATATGTTTCTGAGGTACTCCTCCTACACATCTGAAAAAAAAAACCCATCTCAATTGTTAATGATGTTAGAAAGCACAGGTCTAATATCTTTATGTAAATACATTTTCAAAAGGAAAAAAGAGATAGTTCTGGATTAGGAAAAGCCTGAGTGGTAATGCAGCTGATATAGGACCCCTGTGACTTGAGAAACATTTACTAAGAAATGGATGGGAATATTTCATATTAATACAATGTCAGAGCAATTTATCATAGTTACATGTCTCAGCAGCCTCAACTTGTAAAGGAAAGTTCATAAGTAAAGGAGGAAAGCTACTTACATATATTAAATAAATGACCTCCACTTTATTTTCTGTGTAAGTTCACATGATTTAATGTTATTATACATACTGGTGAATCTGCTTGGCTACATTTTTCATTCATGCTTGCAAATTATCTTCATATTTTGATTGTCACATAAGTAGACACAATGTGAAAGAGCAATTGTGATCACCATGATTATTCTAAGGTAGTTTTTTGACCAAAGAGGGGAATCAGTGAGAAATAGGGGAAATGGATGGAGAGAGGAAGGAGCAGAGAGGAATGAGGAGATGCAGGGGAAGAAGAAAAAGGGGAGATTTCTTAGATAAGTAATAAGCAGTGACAGACTCAGCATTATTATGGAAGGTGATCTGCAACTAATTTCATGAACTATCTAAGTATGAACCCACCAGTATCAAATTCGTTACATCTCCCTTGAAAATAGCTGTGATTCAACATTTTGTAGCTGCTGTCTTCAGGTCCCAGCAGGACTTAGTCATGACAAGTAGGTATGTCATGAGCTATGGTCCGTCATCTGCACTGACTGAAGACTGTTGCATTACCCAACTCAGTATTACATGTCTATTTAAGTCTGTTTGTATTTAATTTTTTTTTTAATGAAGATGCAGTTTAAGTGTTATTCTTTTTACATTTAATCTGCTTACTGGAAACAGATGATTGAATCAGTATTATTTCTAAATATATTCTTCATTAGCAAGAACTGGCTTCATTAGCTGTAAGGCGGTGGGTAAGCTGGTGGCGGAGCCTGAAAGGTAAACTGGTTTACTCACCAGCAGACACCCTGTATGCTGAGCCCTGGTGCAAACTCTGTGGGGCTTATGAAGATAACAACCGCCTTTATTCAGTGGAAGTCTGAAAACCCTACAAAACCAGAGGGCAGGGAGTCAACAGCATCAAGGCCTATCAGAGAAGTGCTATCAATGGGGAATGAGGAAATCGAGGAAGAGAACAAATGCTTTGGGCAGACTGGTGTCTGGGGGAAATAAAATAAACTTGTAAGATCTCAATATAACTCCTATCTGATTGTTGTTGTTCCCCATTTGGGCTCTATGAGCAAGCACTGCTGCCTAAAAGAAATATCTCGTGTCACATCAGTTCCTCCCTGTAGTGGAAGGAGTCCCCTCAGGACTTTGAATATTGACTGACTGCTTCACTTGGGAGTGGTAACATTGGTTTTGGGGTAGGATGCTGTTTTCAAAAAGGGAAATGGGGAACTGTATTCATTCTTTTGATGCAAGAGATATCAGATAACAAAAGTGCTTGCAGATATCTAATCTGTTCAGGAGCAGTGGGAACTGAAAGAAATTCACACCAGATTTAAATTTTAAAAAACCCACAATTGTACAGTATGCACAGGGAAAGAAAGCAATATCGAGAATTTTCCCAGAAAGGGTCAAAAACAATTAGAGATTTACTCTGTTCTGAGACAGTGCTCAGAGAGATCTGAAGGCCCATCTGCAAGCCCGTGACTCTGCAAGGTGTTGAGGAACGTGTGTGACACAGGCCAGAAGTTGTTTTACAGAACAGGAGAAACAGGAAAATATTGCTCAGCCCAAAACTTGGTACCAGACCTGTGCCACGGCAAGGTTTCTGAAAGAAAAGAAAAGCATTACAAAAATTACACCAAAGGCTCACTGGGGTTCCAGCCTGCTGGGCATGGAGCTGGTCTCAGGCTGTTGGGTCTGCCAGTGGGGATTGGTCACCGATGAGACTGGCCCTTTCCAGTGTGTGTGCACAAGCCCACAGCATCAGGTTTTTCCTGCCCCAGACATGCCACTCAAGAAATACTGCATGGGAGGCTGATGCATGTCCGTTCCCACTGTGCAGCCAGCTGGAAAGAGGAACTGGGCAGAGCCTTGTTCTGCAGAGCTTGTTCCCAGAGGAGAGCCTGAGGCCAAACGGTGAGGCAGGGTATGCACTAGAGCCTGGACCACAGTGCTGGTCTACGTTCAAGAGGCTGTGAGACCTTCTGGAGCACAGTGCGGTTCTTTTCCAGCCTTCCCTGGGATGATGCATGCCCAGACCTCTTCCTGGAGTAGAGTCAGGAGCAGAGCTGTGGCAAGGGCCCATAGCTGAGAGATGAGAAGCACTGCCCTATAGACATAACCTGGCTTATCAAGATTTGGTCTGAACCTTCGTAAGCAGATTGGAGCCAGATATCGCTCTGAGCTAGACAGGACATAGCCAAATGCTAGAAGGCAAGAGGAAGAAGAACCTACCTAAATTGGCAGAGGACCTGCAGACATTTTGTGTTTCTCACATCTCCAGTGAGGACTTCCAAGATAAATAGCCAATGGACCAATTGCTAGACAGTTAGACAGATTGTGCAGAAGGCCAGAAACACTCCATGAAGCTGTGGGATTTATGGCAGAGCTTAAATATTGCATTTCAGCTCTTGAACAGAAGTTGGAAGACTGCTACTGGAAGAGAGGGAAGCTGGTTGCTTTATATAGGTATGAGGTCCTGTGCTAGAGAAATGACTATTTTCATCCAGTTCATACCGCTTCAAGCTATTAGAAAAAGGGACTTATGAAGGATAAAAAGCAATGGGGTATTGGCTACACCATCAAACTGAGTGCAGTGACTCAGTTAACTGCAGCTCTATTGGGGAGGGGAAATATCCACAGAGAGGGTTGTTATAAATATATGACTGGTCAAGGACAGAGCCTCATAAATATCTACTGATAGGCCCAAAGTCAGCTCAAGAAACAGGGGGACCTGTAGGTGCACATGCAAAGTTGGATGATGCTGGTTTTAAGTTAGAGTTGAAGCTTTAAAAAGGCTTATTTGTGCTCAGGCTTGGATATTAAGCTGGTGTCCAGAGAACCCTGCTGTTCTCTTGTAGCCTTAAATTAGTTTGGTTTTGTGGCTGGTTGCCCTGGAAATCCCCTTTTCCTTGGCCTTGGTGGTAAAAATTGGAGTTCTTGGTTGAACAACCTTTTTCTCCGTTTGTCAGCAGTCCACCTCAGAGGCTGGGCAATGGGAATAGCCAAGTAGCAGGAGAGGGGTTTATCACCTGTGTAATTTACAGGCATCACAGGAGCTCACTCAGGTACTGCAGTTCATCATGGAAACCAGAGAGGGAGATGATGGGACAGTCCAAAATGTAGCCCTTGCCCTAGCATGGGTCTGAGGGAAGGCAGGGACTGAGGAAAGTGTCCTTGCTGGCAAAAAATGCATGCAGCAGACCAGACTGCTGGAATCCAGGAAATTGCTCAGCATAGCCAAGGTGGGAGATGAACTAACACCAAGCATACACATTATTGGAGCTGGGACCTGGTCAGTCAGCACCAGGGCTTTCAGCCTGTGGTATTTTCCTTCAAAAACATGGCTCATGTGAAAGAAAGAGGTTTGGGCACACTGTTTGTGGCACCTGCCTTTGTGGACAGGCCCTGAGCTGTCTCTTTGAGCTTCTACACAGTTTTTGGACTTCATCAGTTGTCCTGGTTAGAAAAGCAGGCCAGCAAGAGCTTTGTTGTGTAATACATTAACCAGAGGGTGCTTGTGTCTTACTATTACTAGATAATATCTTGGATGTGCCTTACTAGGTTCATTTTGGTTTCCACAGTGAATATATGGAGGTGAAAATGGCTTTCATGTTAGCACAAGTCCTTAAAATACTACAGTGTGGGTCTCCTATCCCCTGTGTACAGCAGCACTCCCTCGAGAGACCAAGACAGCAGCTGCTGCATAGGCACCCACCCAGTTCCTGTGGTACAGCTGGGGTGTCCTGGTGTGTGGTGAGACCTTTAATAGGAACCAATGATGTTTTATAAACAGGCTGTCATGAGCTCCAGGCTGCCAACTTAAATTGAACCCAGAGCAAGGTGACCTGCTGAAGAGAGGCATAACACGTACCCTGAGCAAACTCAGCCAGGAGCAAAGGGGCAGTGCTTCCCCAATGTCAGGGAAGGCAGCACGGAACTGTCAGCCTGTCTGGCCTTGCAGGGCACTGGTCCTGCTCCTGGAGGCTCAGCTGCAGACTTGCCAGGATTACAAAAGCTCCACATGCCCCTTATGAGAAGAGAAAGCTAACCCGACGGTGAAAGGAGAGCAGCCAGGCATTTTCAGGGCTGAAGCAGCTTCCATTGAACACAGCTGGGGGTGCCTGTGGGGTCGGAACAGCACTGACACAAGAGCACAGTCACCAAAGACTAGTTCTGCCAGTGCCTTGTTCAAAGGCCTTCTTTTTTTTGTGCAGATACCTCCCTCAGCAGGGCAGCAAGAAAAACTGAGACCGCATCCTCTTTTACCTCCTTCTTCCGCAGTGTGTAGGAATGAAAACTCTCCTATTTCATCCGTAGATGTAAGTTTGCAAGAGCAGAGTTCATGGAACTAAGAGGGAGTGTTCCTCAAAAAGGCTCCTGGTGTCAAACGAGGTGTGATCAAAAAAACCAAACCCTTACTTGGCAACCTTGTCTGCTTTTTGACTCTTTTCAGACTAGCAAGGCAAAACCCCTCTGGTCAAGGTGGGAAAGCTTGGAATTTAAAGATGAAATGTTGTATAGGAGATGGGAAAATAAAACATGTGACAAGCACTTGTGAGAGCTCATTATCACCAAAACACTCAAAAAAGAGATTCTGATGTTTTGTTATGATGTCCTGAAGTTCTAAAGTCTTTAGTCAAGCCATGAGAGAACCGGTTTTGAGGAAAATGCAGACAGATGATGGAAAATTACTACAAGGAAGTGTGATGATTTTCTCGCATGTGTTGTATTTCTAAAGTGGGTCCCCAATGATGGGGAGAAACCCTACTGAGCAGTGTCTCCTGGGGACCTTACTGCAATTCATTGCTGTTGATGTTGTTGGGCCTTTGCCTGAGACAGAATCTGCCAGACAATATTTGTTGGTAGCTATGGATTTCTTTAGAAAATGACCTGAAGTTTACCCAAAAAGGAACCAAGAGGCTGTGATAGCAACCAAGCTTCGTAGGGATGAATTTTTCACCATATTTGGGGACCAAGACACAAAGAGCATGCAACAAGGCAGAGGCTTTGATGCAGAAGTATTTCAACAGGTTTGTCAGATGCTAGTAAAGGCAATAGGAGGTATCCAGCACCCTAAAGACTGTAGGGAGGAGAAGTGTGGCTGGTCCTGAGAGGAGGCATTGAGCCAACTGTGTGCCACCTGGCCTGAGATGCCTCCATTTGTGCTCCCTGGTCTCCCTGTGCTGCTCCTTAAGGCCTGGGTACCTGCCCTGTGTCAGCATCTGAGAGACCTTAGAGTGTTTTGCACAGCACCAAAACCCCATGAGTGTGCAACTGAATCACCCCCCAGACACTTCACAAGAGAGTGACAAAAGGACCAGGACTGATCCAGCCTTTTGTCTATTCCTTTGGGTTTTAATGACTTGCAGTGTAAAGAGAAAGCGCTGTCTGATCCCAGTTCTCCTTTTCAGACAGCCAGGAAACATAGCGCAGTCCTTGAGAGAAATTTATAAATCTGGAATCTGCAAAACTCAAGTGGAACAGCCTAGGTTTTTCTAGAGAAAATCTGATGCGAATATTGCCTCAGGCAATGTGAATGTTCTCTGATGTAGGCTTTTGTGTGGAAACCTGGCTGATTGCACATCCCACAGAGATGGAGATATTAGGAGCCTGCAGCAGATAAGCCATGGTCTGTAGCACTGACCACATAGATGCATTAACAGATAAGAGACCAGTGGGTCCTGGCCAAGAAGAAGTTATGAGGGCAACCGAGTGGGTCCTGAAAGCCAAGAATACAGCTAAGGGTGTTGAGTCTGCTAGAAATTAGTTCCCCACTGGGGAAAAACAAGGAATGGCCTCATTTAGCCCATAGATTTCATTAAAACCAAGAACTTTGCTGAGAACTCCTCCTCAGGAGTTCAAAAGAAAAGGGAGCAGCAGCTGAAAGCCTGCGGTGGCATCCCAGTGGGAGCAAAGTCAATCCAAGCTCTATGAAAATGTCCCAATAGGAGAATGAGACATGAGTATGTAAATAGCTACACTGGTTGCTCTGGCACATCCTCCCTGTATTCCTGGCATGAGGGAGGTCCATGGATCTGGGTTCTTCTGGAAGCAGGCTGAGCAGGGCATGTTTTTGCAGGGATGCCTGAGAGTGGTGAGCAAAGCAGTTGCCTTTTGTTCCATCCTGTGCCAGAAGTTTTAACGCAGTGGTGTGAGCATGGGCACTGAAGACTGCCCAAAGCCCATCCCAGAGCATGCCTGGCCCAGGTGGCAGGGGAAAGCAGGGACCTGGCAGTATGACAGTGATAGCAGTGTAGCACCATGGTTGAGGTGACCTGCTCCTCGCCCTGTTGTGTCCTGCCCAAAGGGATATTAAGCCAGACCACCCCTTTTCCAGGCAGGCAGTTCTCCTCCACAGCCTTCAGCTCTCCTGGCCCAGCTTTCTCCTGGGGCAAAACCCATTAAACAAAAAGATGGTACACTGGCTTCCAGACTGTCCCTGTCTGGTAATAATCTATAAAGCCTCCTGCTGTAGCATCCAAACATCACAGTCCATCAGCTGACAGGAGACAAAGCAACCTTTTATTTTCTGTTTATGTCAGATCACGTTCTTGACAAGGTTACAAACACATGTTATGTAGTCCACTGTGTACTGCGGTTTGAAGCAAATTGGACTGTATAGCAGTCATGCTATCCCTGTTTATAAGCCTCAGCTTCATCAGCTGTAGGAGGTGTCAGTGGGAAGAACAATGTGGTTTAAGCCAATTCAAGAAGCTGCATCTTTGCTTTGGAAAACAGAGGACATAAGCAGCAAATACTCAGAGGGTCCCTGACTCCAGGCAAGTCTCTTGTTACCAGCAGGCACAGCCTGGGGCTGTGCTCCCTTCTTTGAGATGGAGAGTTTCCTCCAGCACTAAAACCTTGGCTCTAAAACCCTGACTCCTTGGAACCTACATACTCATAACTGCCTTCATTGAAGGAGTTTTGAAGTTCGGAGTCCCATTATTTACATCCGACCGTATATTTTCTCCTGAGAGCCCTATAAACAAAATGAATTGCAGAAGAAATCGCGCATTCCCACACAGGCATGTCTGCCTCTCACGAAGTCCAAAAAACTGTGACCCAAATGTACTGTGAGATAGTAAATCTGAAAAGGCAGTGTGTGGGAAGCCTAGTCTGAGATGAGAAGGAAGGAGAAAGCCACACACTGCAGCCCGCAGCATCTTTCCCTGCAAGCACTCTGAGCCTGTGAGCTGGAAGTGCTTTGGGGAAACAGAGGCCAGTCGGTGCCTAGTGGCTCCACTAATGCCAGGAGCTCTCAGACATGGGAAACTGAAGTGTTTATCTGTTCTTCCCAAATTTCATCCTTTCCAGACCCTTGCAGACAGGCTTTTTTCTGAAGAGAATAGGAAGACAGTTGGTGAAAAGGGGTCTTGCTGCCTCTTATCTAGGAAACTCAGGAACCTTTCCAACTGGTGCTTTCCACGTGTATTGATTCCAGCCCATGTTTTCTGATTGTGAATTTTATTCTCCTCCCTAGGCCGTCCTGCCTGCAGTCACTCTTTCCACCTGCTTTTAAGGCCTCCTGTGGCTTCTCACCCTGCTAGTAAAAAGGCAGCTTTTGAGCACTGAAGCTCTGCTTGTGGCACTGGCATCATGATGTCTCTAGGCAGAGACTTTCTGACTTGTGGTCCATGTCAGCACACAGCCACCCTTACGGAGATCAGGTATTTCCCAAACTAAGGGCTTCCCTAAGGAAGTATTTTGAGAGACAGGAAGCAGGAGGGATGAACGCCCCGTGTGTTTTATTTGCAAATTGTGAGAAAGGTATGAGGTTTTGAGGTCTGTCTGGGACACAGGATTGTTGCTGGGATGATGTTTGTGAGTAACCTTTGGTCAGCAGATTGTGTGTGTGTGTACTGGTGCAAGGAGCAGGCAGCTGAAAAGGGCATCTGTGGCGGTGAGTGGAAGCTACGTACACGGTGGACAAAAACGATGAGCCTTTGTTCCCTGATTAGATGAGCACCTCTGGCAGAAGCAGGTTTCTGGGACAAATAGTCATTTTCACATGTTCCTAAAGATGATTTCTGTAAATGTTTGCTAATGTTTACTTCATGTTTGTAGTCACTCGTGTCAATATGATCCCATCCTGGAATGTTAACTGGAAGCAAACACAAAAGTGGGCATGAACTCAATTTTTAATTTAGGCTGATTTTCATGGTCATCATCTTTCATGTAATCATCCAGTTTGGTTGAAAAGTAGTGGTGCTCCAAGAGATCCTCTCCTTCCAAGAGTCACGGTTTTTTTGTTTTCTGTTAGGAAAATGTGTTACCAGAGTCACTGTTTGTGTCTACTGCCTGACACTTCATACCACAATCCTGCATCCAGTTTCTTCTAATTTAATCAAAACTTAACAATCTTGCCTAAAAGCTCCCACAGCAGTGGTTTGCCTCTGGCTGTTTTTATAATACTTTTTTTTTAAAGTTCTTCTGAATCAATTAAGCTGTTTCCAAGAATGTAACTAAAACTAAGCACATTTTTGTTCTCTCCATGTCAGGAAAAAAACCTGATGATGACTTTTTTCATAAGTTCTGCTGCACTATGCTGTGGAGCAAGATCATCAGATTTACAGTGGAGCTGGGCTTTGGGTAGGAAATGTGCTTTGTGCTTTTCCTCTGAAAGATTATCCAACAACTAGCCATAAGGAGTTGTGGTTTGAACTGTCTCAGTAGTGAGACCTTTGATTTTCACCCCTAAAGACACTGCAGATTTCTCGTGTTCTGGGAGTGTTTTCAGCCAGGTCTGAACTTACTCTTATTGCCGTGGCCATTTACCCCAGTAGTTGATCCAGCCTTGCTTGGACCCAGGCAAAGAAGGGGAGCAAAGGCTGGGATAAGGATAAGGAATTTTGGTGAGGCAGAAACTTGTTCTGAAGTCTGAGAAGTGTGTGAATGGGGGCTTAGATCTACTTGGCCAAGATACAAAGGTATTGCATGATTCAGGGTATGTGAGAGGCACAGGATCTTCACCTCCAGGCTGCAAAAATATTAGAGAACGCTAATTACTTTTTAAAACTCAGACTTAGATAGAGTGTCTGTTTTGTGCCTGGTGGCTCTGTCTCACTTTGCCATCCATACAACACGAGAAATACCAGTGCCTCACCTCACTGGGCTCATTGTGACTCAGGCATCTGTGCGCAACCCTCTGGCACAGCTCGGTGGATGCTGTGGGAAGCCTTGAGGACACTGCTCAATAGGGTGTGGATGCCATGCAGTAAACAACGATCACCTTCAAACCCTGGATGATGATAAGAAAATGGAAAAATGTTCACCACAGAGAGGGGTCCAGTGTATGTGATCTGAAGTCCCAGAAAGCAAGAAGTATTTAGGAAAAAAAAGTGAGAGGAATGGCACAAAAGCCCTTCCGACAGTGCTCTCGCTGCTCATCCTCTTGGATCCAGTAGACACATTTGGTCCTGGCATTGTGTTTCACTGTGGTGCCATGCAGCCAGGGACCATTCCAGCTGGCAGAGGCTCCACACAATGTAACCATCCACAGCCACAACAGCACCAGGGGCAACAACTTCTCCCTAGAAAAATCTGGTCCCAGAGTGGCTTTATAAATTAATTTAGCGGTGCAGGTGATGGTCAGAGATCCACATCTTGGCCTGGTTTGGCCACCACCAAGTACAGTGAGTGGCCAGACTGTTGACTTTGGCCATCAGGGTCAGGCAGCTGGAGAGCATGCGCAGGATGGGCAGACACTGTGGGAATGTGGCTCACCAGGCACAGTCTGGGAAAAGAACCGAAACACAGTGATGGAGTAGAAAGTAAAGGTCAAATGCTCTTGGCTCATGTAAACCTACTTTTGGGTTTTTTTGGTTGTTTTGTTTTTTTGTTTTTTTATTTAATTTTTTCCCCCCTGGTGACAATTACATGTGTCGCAAGGTGAAGTAGTTCTCAAGTGAAATGAAATCCCTTTCTCTGACCTCAGAGTGCATAGCACTCTGAATTACTTGACAAGCACAGTTTACCCTTTGAGCAATTCATGACTCCCCTTTCACAAGTAAGAACACACTTTTGTGTATGTTTTCCTTGCTCAGTACTACCTAATGGATTTTTTTCCTTAATAACTGTCATTTGACCTGCATCTTGGGTTCAATCCCCAGATGGGCCATTCACTTCAGACTTGGACTCAATGATCCTTGTGGGTCCCTTCTAACTCAGAATAATCTGTGAATCTATGAATCTTGCTATTCTCAGCTCAAAATTAAAAATGTAAGTTGCTGATTGTGAATACTATTTGTTGTTCATTTACTAGAGGAATCTTAGGCACATTCATCCAATTTCCTCTTAATGCCTCATTATCAACAAACCTTTGCCTCACTGCTTCTGTAAATCATTTTCATCCCTTTCCTTTGGGAACCATGTGTTTTGGCTCTTGCACAAGTGTCTCATGAGAGTAATTGGCCAAGTCATGCAGTATCATTTTTACTCCTTGATGAATTGACAAAACTTCATTAAAGGGGGATTATTGAACAACACATATTTTTTTGGATGAGAAAAGCATTGCATTTAACCTATGATGCAAGCAGGGTTTCCCAGTATTTTACCAAGCACAGTGGCTTGCATCAGCTATTGGTATCATTCAAAAGACTTAGATTATCCTGGCTCCTATAGTCGACATATACCTTCTATCTTCTGGGACACCAAGGATGCGGAGCTCCAGAGGTGTCCTAAGGTGATATATATGTTTCAGAGCTAATAACAAATGAGGGAGAGTTTCAAACACTCTCTCCCTACTCCTCCCAGCCCCAGCAGAAAAAAACGTGAGGTGCAAGAGCGTAGCACTCATGACTCATGGTAGTCTCCCATCGGAGGCTGCAGCGGTGTTGGCTGCTCATGGCAAGCGCCACTGGTGGACACAGACCCAGAGCCAGGCTGAGGCAGGGGAGAACTGTGCTGCAGAGGCTGGATGCAACCTACAGAGGCCAAGGGTTTATTAAACTTCACTTTGACTGGAGCTGAAATATGTGCCTCTAGAGCAGGGCAGCAGAGGTTCATGGAGTCCTTTCTGTAGACATTTTATGACAGTCTTAGGGGATACACATAAGAAGACTGGGGCATTCTGAGTAATTTAAAAAAATATTTGTTTAGACTGTGTCAGGGTCAACTGGAGTTTCCAAGCAAGCCAGTCTTAGACAGATTTTTCTGTCTTGCCCTTTCTCCCCAGCTATAGTGTAGACACACTGAGGTTCATGGCCAGGCCATGAAGTGCAGCCATGTCTCCTCAATACCTCAAAAGAACTCCCAAGATCAGAGAGACCTTGAGGTCACTGTGTACCTCCTGCACTGCATATGGGCTCATGGAGACCAGGAATGAGAGTCCCTGGCTACCAGACATTGCTGCTGCCACCCTCAGACCCTGTCAGGAGTCTGGGCTTTCCCACCCCAACTGGCATCAGCATCTCCTCTGCGGGAAACCCCTGTGGGGCTGCAGCACTGCCCTCACCTCATGACAAGGGTGTAAAAGTCAGGGGAAACAGCCTGCTTCTTTCAAGTTTGCTGTTGGTTATTGTGTCTTCCTTCTTGGCTGGCAAGTTCCCAGTTTCGTTGTGCTGCTTCTTGCTTCAGTTTGGGATTTTGCTGCCCTATTACTCTGTGCCAGTAAAAGATGATGCCAGTCTGTTGCCCAGCCCCAGCAGCTGTGAATTAGTGGGTTTGGTAGCCAGAAACCTAATTTCTTTCTGGAATGCTTCTAAAAGCATAGTGCTTGTAGGAATTTTCCCAGACCTGGCCAGCCTTGAGTTTTGCAATGTGCAGTTGGAATGGAAATAAATTATAGATGTTCTTCCAAGAACAGGCAGGTTTGTGGAAGGCTGAAGGTTTTTCTTCCCTCTTCTGGGCCTTTCTTTACTAATCAGCTGTATAAAACTGAAGAACAACAAACTACTTTGCTAAGAAATCTTGCCCAAACTTAGTCTCAATGTGTAAACTCAACCCTTTGTGTGGTTCAGTGAAGTTCAGCCAACTTTGGTTGTTTTCTGCTTTTACTCCAGCTTTCCCATCACTCCTGCTTTCCAATTTCCAAGTATAACTGGTAGCACCCAAATCCCCCTGAGATGTGCTGTACCTGGGTTTCAATGGGGTTGCAACAGCATCTCATCCAGACTCAAGAGACCCCAGGTCTTCTCCATGGGGGCACCTGGGGGCCCAAAATGAGAAGCACAAGGAGCAGCATGGCAGCCGTGCTGGGAGGATTTGTTTGGGCTTGCCTGGCTGCCCATCTGAAGTACATAATGCTGCACTTTAGCACAAGGGTAGCCCAAGAACACATTTATGCTGCAGTGCCTTGCTGGACTAGGGCCGCAGGCTGGCTGCTTCAGCTGGGCACAGCCTGCTCAGACACCACCCTGGCCGGGGCCCACAAGCCATTGAAGTTTGTCTGTCATTAATTTGAACCAGGACTCCATAATGCAGATGCAGCTGAGCTCTTGCCCAGCTCATTACAAAATGGCCGTAATCTCCCTTCTCCTGCCCCTCTTCTCAGCTGGCAATTTCAGGTTGCAGGTCCAGCCCTGCTACCAGCAGCACAAAACAGGCAACTAGAAGTCACCTCTGGGAGGCAGCTAAACTTCAGCAATGCATGGCTGTCTCTGCCGCAGAGAGGTTGCTTTTGCAAAGCAGACAGACAGAAGAATGCAGAGAGAGGCAGACAGACCAACCAACAAAATGACATGAACAGTGTCCAGGCAGGCACCGACCCACAGGATGGGATGAATCACTCTGCAAACTGGCAGCAGGGAACTAAACTGTGCCATAGCCAGACATCAGAGCAAGGATCAACTCCCTTCAGGCAGCTTTGTCTCACCAGCCTTCTTCACCAGCAGGAAGTAGAGTCCCCCATTCCCTTCTTAACTAGATGGCTGATTTATACCTTCTGTCACAGGTGATGGCTGGTGGTGCCTCACCTGACGTGGTTAGCACGGAAGGCAACACTCACACTGAGACATAGAATGTTGCACCGCTGCCTCATGCCTCCCTCTTGCCCTGACAGAGCAGAGGTCCTGCTCACCCAGCACCCAGCCTGGAGTGGAAATTGTAGGGGAGATGACCAGGGCATGTTGTGGGGAAGAGAGAGGCACTGACTGCTTGTGGGGGAAAACTCTGGAGGAGATAACATCTTGCAGAGAAAAGCCTTGCAGTGCTCAGGTGAGCGATCTTTTCAGATCCTTGCAATGGCCAAAGGGCACGGATGAGGTTCAGACGAATACATAAACCTGCATCTGATGGGAACTCTTATGCTCTTCCTTGCAGAGTGAGAGCTCAGCCCTAAGCCCTGCATCAGCCTCATCTGTCACTCAGATCTGAACAGCCCTCAGCGCTACCACAGGCACTGAGTGGCACTGCCTGCTCTCAGCCCCAGAGCTCCGCAGCACTCACCTTTCCCTGCTCTAGGTGCAGGGCCTGACTTCACAAGGCCCAGCGCAGGGAGAGGGGTTGAATCCTGACTACCTTAGATGCTACTGTCACTAACTCAGCTGGAGATAGCATCCAAGCACAGGAGGAGCAACCTTGCTGCATCTAGATTTTTCTAAAAGAAACACAACAGTAGGATAACTGGATGATCCTAAAGTAAGGTAGACCAGGAGGAATGGACAGATGTTGCTCCAGATGCTGATAGCCAGTAGGGATGTCCCAGTAGGAAAACTCAGCTCAGAGAGGAGCAGAGCAGAGTTCTACACTGGGACAGAGCATCAAGTTGTGCAAAACCCTACCGTGCCTGTCTGTGGAGAATGTAAGTCTTCAGCACACAGCACTGAAGACCTGTCAGTTCTGTTTTTCACTTGCTCAAGGATCTGTGGACTCTTTTGGACTGAAATCCCAACAAACAGTTACTAGCCTGTGTGTAGGTATGAGTCTATGACTAAGATGACACCATTCAATGCTTTGTCCAATATTAGTGATGATGATTTTTTTCTTAATGATATCACATATTTTTTCTATTCAGCATTGAGCAAAGTCTTCAGAGCAGTTAGGTGCTTACATCTGGTTCTGAGGAGCTTGGGAAAAAGCAAGACCCTCAGGCGATCACTGCCATGGCAAGGCAATGCAGGACTGCTTGGGAAGGAGGAGACTACTTATCCAAAAGGTACCAGAACCAGAGCCAAGAGGAAACTGAAAGCCCTTTCAAGTCCCCTTCCTATCCTTGCCTGCTTTGTCCATCTTCCTTGGGCGGTACACATGGGTATATACCAGTTCAGAAGTTTTAGATGGCTTTTGGTTCGCATGCACTGTTTTAGGCAGAGACACAAGTAGGATGGAGTAGAAACCCATGGTTTTTTCCTAGTTGTTTGTGACATGCCTAAGGTGGGAAATGAGACATTTTAAAATGCAGTAGCTGGCCCATCTTGTCTGTCATACTTTCAAACTTTGCACATATCCCGGCATGCTGCAAACCTGTAGCTGATCACCCCCAGCCCTGTGCCTGGGGACACCTGTGTGGGATCTGATGAGGCTCTGATGCCACTGAGGTGTGACCTCTGATGTCACTTAAAAAGTCATCTTGTGGCTGGTCCTGGTACATCCCCAAGGCACTGTGTCACCCCCTGCAACACTGAAGACCTTCAGGTGTCAGGACAAAACCATGTCATTGGGGAATTAATGGGTTCATCGGAGAGAACTGAGATGCCCAACTCCTGAATATTGGCATAAGCAATAATCTTCCTTCACATCCAGTAGTGAGGAAGCCATGGTATGCAATGGAGCAGTTTCATTTTCTTTCCGTGGAGGCAATGGCAGTACATTTTCTCGCTCTTTCCTTAGATAATGTTCTGGGAGCCAGAAATTCAACTGCAATTGAAGCAGGTTGCTAGAAGCATTTCTGTACCTTCAAAATTTGCTGGTCAGCACTTTCCTGCTTTTTGGATGAATGTGCCACATGAAAAAAGACTTGGGGGATGAGCTGTGCCTTTTTCTCCAGCCACAGCTTCTATGCAAAATTTTCAGAACTGATTTGTTTATGTAAAAGCCAGTTTTGTTAGCGTCCTTTAAAAAACATGAAAGAGGAGTAAGCAGCACATGTTGCATTTGTGCAGACAATGCTGAGCTCTCCCCAAGTAGCCACAGGGTGTGTGAATCCAGCTAATAAGGCAATAAAGCAACCTATGCCCTCAAAAACAGATGTTTGTATTGGGGGAAAAAAGCTAGTTCAGAATAAAAGTGAGAGGAACAGCAATTTTCCCAGATAAATAGTACATATTCCCCAGGCTTGCTGTGATGTAAACTTCTCAGCAGCACTAGAGTTAATGTTTACCAAGCTGTCTTTCCCCAAACTCATACAGTGATTTACTCCAGGAGAACTAGCCAGCCACAAACAAGAAGACTTAAGCGCAGCCAGAGCTGAGGTGAATTTGACTCCCACAGAAACATCTCCCAGGCACACAGAGGAGGTAGAGCCAGTGACTCAAGTTATACACTGGCTTCAGGGCCACCACAAAACCACCCACGGACTCACAGTGTGGGACCTTTGACACTGTCTCCAGACTGCTTTTCAGGAACAGAAGGAGTTTTTTAGACCTTTCTGCTTCAGGCCTAAGTAGTGCTCCTGCTGTATGCTCTGCTCAGAAAAATAAGTTTCTTCTCAAAGAGGGGAGCCTTAGGTGTGGTCAGGAGGAGCACAGTAGAGAGAATCACCCCTTTCCTCCTTTCAATTTTTAAACACAGACTTTTCTGTAGGACTTTGTTCTGTTTGTAATTAGCTCCTCAAGGTGATCAGGTGTTTCACAGCTATTTTTAGCCTGTGAGTTCCACCGTGGGTAACCGCTGAGTGTGTCCCTCCTGCGCTGTAGAGCCTCAGGAGGCTGCAGGCAGCAGAGCAGCAGTGCCAGCAGCTTTGACAAGCTCAGCAGAGATGGATGGTGTCCAAGCAGATGAGACATTCATGCAGTGGAGTCCGGAGCACAAAGGGAAGTCAGTGAATGCTGTACCATGAGCAGAGGAACAGCACAGACCATATTGAGCCTTCCTTCAGGTTCTGCACAATCAACCAAAGGAGGTCCCTGTCTGGCAGGGCTGGACAGGCCATATATTCATCCTTATCCAGAGTTGAAATGGAGATGCTCCAACCAGTTTCTGCTTAGCAGCAAATGGTAACTGCAGCTTCCAGAATGAAGCCAATGGTTTGTGTCCTATGTAGAATTCTACCACCTGCGTTTAAGAGATGAATGCTGCCAGGTTTTACACTTCAGTTGGGCACAAGAGTGAAAGTATGATTAAGCATCTGATCGTTGCTAATAAAATCAGTGACGCCATATACAACTAAAAAAGTGTTAAAATCTTCTCTGCATGTACAGACTGCAAGAGAACTGACTCCCTCAACAGAAATAAACCTAAATATTTAGGTCTTTATATGTCTAAAATCCAGTCCCTTTGGTTTTTCCTATATAACCCAAAATGTGGATGTTTTTAAATAATAGTTTTGTGCTGACTTCTAGACTTTAATGACAGATAGGAGACTGCAACAGACAGCTTAGAAACAAGTATAATGGTTTCAGCATGTGTTAGGGCAAGATCACAGGAGCTGGATAAGGTTCCTAAGGTTGGCCAAGTCCCTGAAGTGTGCTGGCTGGGCTGTGCTGCAAATCTGCCTTGGTAAGAAGTGTAAAATACACTGCCTGAACCCTATGTAGGCAAAATTTTAGCACTGGTATTTAAGCAAGAGTTGAGAGAATGACATTAAGAGCTTTTTTTTTTAAAGCATCATTGCTGTGAAGAGTCAGACCACGCCTGTGCAGGCAGGGAGAGGCAGCCTGAAGTGGCCAGCATTGGAGGCCATAGAATTTGGGGGTGGGCAGGGGTGAACACTCCTGTGCCCACACTTGGACAGGAAGGCCCCCGTGTCATTTAGTGTGGGAGCAGAGGGGCAGGCTGGTGCAGCCCCATGCCACCTAAGCCATGCTCTTTGGACATGGGTTGTCCACAGACAGAGAGCATCTGTGAGCTGCCACAGGCCACTAGGTGTTCCAGGCTATTCTTGAAGCCTCCCAGGACTGGGATAGCACCAGCTCTTCGCTGAGAGTGTAATAACTTGGACAAGATGTTGCCAGAGCAGTATATTAGCAGTGCCAAGATTCAGCAGGCTTTTTAGCCTGGAGCCCAGGGGAACCTGCCCTGTGCTGGCTGTGTCCCTGGGTTGTGTTGGCCATGCAGCTCTCTTGCAGCCTTATGGGCTGCGGGGCTGCCGTCACAGGATCTGTGTGAAGGAGCCTATAGTGCAGGAGCTGTGGCTTGGCATGCATGTGCTGTGCAAAGCAGACCTACCATTTCAAGTTGGGCCCAAAGCTGTGTGTTGGAAATGTCCTGCTCTCCATTGCCCTGTGGATGCACCAAGCTGACTTTGCTCTAAGTTTAATTCCATGCATAAGATTGTACATAGTGGAGATTTTACTTCATCACCCTCCCAAAATGAACAAAACGGATACAAGCTTTGAATCCAAACATTCTGGTGTCATGATAAAGATGACTGTTCTCTCCAGGAGTGTGTCAGCAGAGCAGCACAATGCCTGGCTGTCCCAGGGCCTTACCTCATGGTCACAGGTGAACATGGTCTTGTGTCTCCTGCAGCCCCTTTCTCCTCCGTAGGGTTCCCAGGACAGATGTGGTGAGATTTGAAAGGCATATCCCCTGCAGAAGAAGTGGGAATACAGGCATCCCTCCTGCCCAAAAGGAGCTGCAAGATGCTTGAGGACCATATGCCCAGTTATCCTGGACTGTCCCTGCCCCTTGGCAGCTGACACAGGGTGACTCAGGGAAGGTCTTGGGAGCGTTGATGGTCTAGCACACAGCCAAGGCACTGGGAGAGCAGGCTATAATTGTGGGAAGTCAGAAAATATCCTCCTTCTACTGCTACGATGGCAAGGATGGATTGGCAAGCAGTGAAGGACGTACCAAGAGGTCCTGGCAGGCTTGTAAGGGTACAGTGGTGCTCACATTAACTCCTTGTCATGGAGATCTTCACAATATGTAACTCAAGGTCTCTCTAGGTTTGATTAAAAACAGACACCCCCAATTTTGCACTGAAACTTTGAGGCCATCTCCAGTTACAGGAAGTCTGGGCATATCCATATGCAGATGTATGCAATTTGTTTCACTTCAGCAGTTAGCGTGACTGTTTTGAGGTCAGGGAGCCTGTTTCTAGGGAATGAGAGTGACTTCTTGGGATGCTCAGCTGAGGGTAGATGCACACCATGCCCTCCCTTACGCTGCCATCCTGCCCTCCATCCCAGAGTTTCTGCCCTTCCCACGGAAACAATTCATCCCTACCAGGGCCCTCAGGGACTAGAATTGAAGAAGCCCATGTCTGCTGCAGTGCAGGAGCATGAGAGCAGCATGGCTGAGCTGCAAGAAGGGCTCTGGACTGGCAGAGCAGGCATGGGAACACCCACTGTGTGTGCAGCAGGGACAGTCCTTGCTCCTTGGGGCTGATGGTTTGTGATGGAGATAACTCATCACTGCTGAAAGTCCGGGGCCTAGCTCCCAGCTGCAGTTTGAGCTAAGCTGACAACGAAATTAGAACAGACATAGAGCTTTTCTGTCTCCCTCCCTCTCTGTGTGTGTGTGTGTGTTTGTGTGTGTTTGTGCAGACCCTTCCCCAGATAGCTGAGCTCCTCAAGGAGATAAAAACCAGCAGAGGAGTTCCCAAGGAAAGGCTTCAGGTCTTGTGTTTGCTGCTGCTGGAGCTGCAGGGGGCTTAGGAGTTAGGGAGGCAGCCAGCACAAAGCCATGGGGGAAAATCTACTGAGCTTCCTGACATCATAAATAATAAAAGAAAGAGAGAAGGGGAAAATAAACCCCAACCTCTTGGAATACTTTACTTATTACTCTGTCTCTACTGAGTCTCATAGGTGGTAGTCCATTGCTGCAGACTTTCTGGAACTGTTTTATTTTCAGTAGTAAAAATTATAAATATAATGTCCGTAGCATATGATTTACCAAGGCTGTGGTGCAGGGCACTGTCCCAGCCCATTTTGGACAGTTCTGTCCACCTGGCATCCCCTAGGAGCAGCAGGAGAGGTCAGCCAGTTGGAGAAAGCAGGTTCAAAGAGGAGGAAGTGTGTCAGTCACTGGCCTAGACACTGGTCCTGGAACACAGGGAGCATAAATTTTGGCAAAATGTCCCCAAGAATCAAAGCAAAGAGAGCTGAGAGAGACAATATCAAGCTTTGGTAAGCTTTATAGGGAGCTCCTCAAATGTCTGAAGGAACAATACTAGAGAAAGCAATAAATCTGAAATCACAGTAGGGTGAAAGTGGGAGGTAACTCCATTGCCTTCATGCAAGGTCTGCCAACGAGCCCTCTGCCACTTCTCAGCAATTTTCTTCTCAAATCCCTTTCATAGCTCAACCCCCCAGGCTTAAACCTGGGCCACCCTTGCCCTCATGCCTGAGGGTGACAGCTACATTTCGTCCTCCTGGTTTCATCCCAATCACCTCAGTGCAGCCTTTCAGCTGTGAGTGTGAGAGATGAGCAAGGACTTGTACATCGTACACCTTCTCGCAACCCTTTTCATGGGCTTCTGGCTGCGAAGATGTGACAGAGCTGTTCACAGAAGGGATAAACTGTAAATATACAGGGAATTAGCGGAACAATTTTGTAACAAGAGATGAGTATTGCCAAAGACACAGGCTAAGATGGCTAAACTGGCATTAATGACCCTGGCTATCATGTTGCCAGGGAAAAGCTCCCAGCGGGGACATCACTAAATAGTGGAGCTGTTTCCCAGAAAGAATGATCCTGGCCTGGTAACATTTAAAAATAGACTAATGTGAAATTTCAAAAAAAAGATGAGACACTTGATGTGCTCTTGGCTTGGTAAGGAGAGCGTGGATAGAAAATGCCACAGTACCACTTCCTACACATTTAGGAACCGAGCATAGTGGCTCAAGGTTAAAACCTGCAGTAGGGCTACCATGTTTTTTGCCCAAAGATCCCAGCCAGGTGTGACACTTGGCTGTGCACTATATGCCAGGTGGCCAGTTGCTCACACAGATCCCTCTTTTTCTGTCCTGGGGACAGCCCACCATGCAGAGCACTGGCATCAGATAAGGGAGAGCCATGGGTCCCCACCAGGGTCCTGCTGGCGTAGCATCACTCTTGCTAATGAAGGGGACACCACTGTCACCGGAGGCAGGAGGTGTGCAGGAGAGGACACACATAGTGCCTGCACCTGAGGATGCCTATAGCCCATTACAAAGCTCAAAGGTGGTTTTACTGTAGCTGCTAAGCCTTAGAAAGGAACCAGTTCACTAGTTCAGTGGTTGAAACCTCTTCCTCCTGCATTGCCATCTGCTCTCATATGTCATGTCTCATTCATTATTAATTGTTGAGGGCAACTGGGCAGGAGCAGCCCCCCAAGCTGCTGTCACACTCCTCTCCTTTCCCTCTGCCCGGAACACAGGGGGTGTTGTTTCCGCAGGTGTCCCATACTGTCCTTTTCTGTGGCACTAAGCCCCGTTCACAGCCTCTTTGCCAAAAGCAGTGCAAGCCCTGGCAGAAGGCTGTGGGGGTGACTGGGGGTGTCAGTCAGGAGCACCCCTGCTGACACACCACCACTGCCTGAGGATGCAGGAGCAGAAAACAGATCCCACAGAGCACCACATGTGGCTGCTGTGTACTCCTGGTTTTCTACTCTGTGTTATTCAGCAGAGGAGCACAGATGGGCTGGTGACAGGAGACCTGCATGGTGCAAGGAGAAGATGGGTACCTCTCAGAGATCAGAGACCTTTCCTATGGCCAGGACCAAGGAATGTAGTGCTCCATGATGTTCAGCCCTGATGTGGGTGTTGAGAGGTTGAAGGAGGGTCTTGCTGGGGTGTGTGCAGCTGAGTGTGCAGGGCTCATCCTCCCATCTGGGTCTCCAAGAGAGAGCAGGAGCTGAGCGAGCTTGCCCCAACCTCCTCTTGCCCATCTGTGCTGGGCAAAATCGGTCAAAAGATTTACGTCTGTTTCCTTTTCTCTCTCTCCCTGTCCCCTACCCCTGGTCAAACCTGCCCTTCTCTTCCTTCCCTTACTTCCCACCCAAACAGGTAAGGAAAGCGGTTTGGGAGAGCCTGACTTGCAGCCAAGCTCCGACCCTTCAGCAATGGACAGCAGCTACCTCAGCGTGAAGGAGGCTGGGGTGAAAGTGCCCCAGGACAGGGCCAGCACAGACCTGCCCAGCCCCATGGACAAGGCAGACTCGGAGAGCAACAAGGGCAAAAAGCGGAGGAACCGCACCACCTTCACAAGTTACCAGCTAGAGGAGCTGGAGAAGGTCTTCCAGAAGACCCACTATCCTGATGTCTATGCCAGGGAGCAGCTAGCCATGAGGACAGACCTCACTGAGGCTCGTGTGCAGGTACGGGGGGAAGGCCTGGGGCTGGGTGAGGGGTGGATGAGCTGCAAAAAACCTGAGGTTCCCTTGCAGCCCCACCATAAGCTGCAGGCAGCCAAGCCCTAATCAGAGCCTGTGGCACAGGGAAAGTACAGGGAGGTACATCCACATCTGACACTAGTGTCGGCTCCTTTATTTGGTCTGGTGTCCTGCAATCCAGTGTTCACAGAGACACCTCTTGCCCTTGGGCTAATGGGACAGCAGGTGGGTAAGCCTCACCGCCACCCTGAACAAAGCTTGCACAAAGCCTGCTCTCTTCAGAAGACTTGCAGGGGACAGAGGTTCATAAGCCTGAGTGGCAGCAAGCTTTTCAACAGGATGGGTTCTTTTTGGCAGATGGGGCCGCAGAGGTGACCAGGAGTTCAATACCAGAGAACGTGAGGTGATACAAGAGAGGCAGCTCTTGTTGCCTGCTTGGCAGGTGCTGAGACTGCATGAAAGCTGGAGATCTGGAGGCAAAAGGTGCACCCACCACCTTAGGAGGAGCAGGAGAGTCAAACAGCCACACTCTGTTGACAGTTTCAATCACCTCCACCCACAGAGGTGCCAACTCTCATAAACTAGCTCCCTTGAACTAACCTGGGGGGCCAGCAGGCCCAAAATCCACATCAGAGGAGGGAATGATTCTCTGACTACTGCTCTTTCCTCTGAGTCAAGGTTAAACAGGAGGCCTGTCAGGGCTCAGAAGCATGTGCAAAAAGGAGCACCACTGCATGGAGAAGATATCCGCAGCTCACACCTTGGTGGCCAGCTCCTTCTCTAGCACAGCTAATTCTGTAACTTCCATCTGCAGGCATTTGTTAGCTCACCACTCCCAGAACCTGCATTAGCATCAAGAATTGGCCCATGGAGACACCTGATTCTATCTTTTATACCAGGAATATTCCCAGCTCCCAGGCAGCCTTTGCTTTAACCTTTACACATAGTGGTCGCAAATAAGGCCCACATCCATGCTTAAGTCCATTTTCGTTCATACATTCACATCTGGATTCAACCAGAAGCAGGATTTTTCTTGTCTGCTTGCCTAAACTGGTTTGCAGGGCTGGTATGCTCTTCTTCCCCACAGCTGTTTCTCTTCAGGCTGGACATGGCTGCGTTTCAGTAGGCAGCAGTGCGATTCCCATTGGTCCCGAGTGTAGCATGCTGAGCACCGCAGGATGGGCAGAGCAAGGCAGTGCTACAAACATCGGTTCTTTACTTGTGCTACTGGATGCAGCTCTTGATTTTCCAAGAACACACCACAAGTGCTAATGGGGTCTCCTGGGAGGCCAGGCATAGCATCGGGTTACTGGCTGCACAGTGCATGAAATTCCTTTTGCTTAGGAATGAGAATGAGGTGCTGGAGGGTGGTGAGCTCCTCCTGCTCCCTTCTGAGCCAGGGTTTGCAGCTACTGTGTCATCCCAGGCAGCATGCAGGGCTGGCCATCAGAGCCAGGGCAGGCGAGGCAGATGCAATCTACACGTTCCTTACATATGACCCTTTGTTTCGGGGTTTTTCCCCACTTTACCACTGGATAACATTTCAGCTGAGGGCAGAAGAACTCCCTAGGTAGCCAGGAGTATATTTGGCAAAGAGGGGTTTCAGCTTGCTCTGAGATAAGTGTGCTAGTAGCCTGTTGCCACAGGCAGCCAAGAACAGCCTCCCTGCTCGTGCAACTGCCAGTGCACACCTCTCACTTGGGATGGCGATGACAGGGCTCATGTAGCAGAGCTGCTGAAGGGCTTGTCTAAGTGGCCTGGCTGCTTGAGCACTTACCCCATGGTGAAAGGGGTAAGCACTTGCATTTCAGTCATTCCCCAGCTCTGCCGGGAAGGACCCGGTTACTTGGGCCATGGGCTGGCACCAGGCCACCACCCCTTGATGAAGGACTGCCGTGCTGTCAGTCCTTCAATGCAGCCTCCTGCCACAGGAGAGCGAGAACCAGCAGGCTCGTGCCCAGTGCAGCAGGTACTGGCTGGGCAGGCTCAGGGGCAGCCCAGGTGCTGGGTATCTCAAATGTGTTCCCAGGGGGCTGAGGCTGTTGGCTAGTGAGCTGTTTAGCCTTGGCATGGCAGTGGCAGCCCCCAGGAGGCGTGGAGGTGCAGTCTGAGGTGGCACAGGGCTCTTCTGCTGATGGCACAGGGCTGCGCTTCAAATGAGGGAGGCTTTTGGAGAAAAAGCCTTAGTGAATCACCCTGGTGCCTGTCTCCACCTCTGGGTTGTGCTATAGCCTTGACTTTGGTCTCCCACCCCCTGGGCAGTTCTGCCCTGTGGGGTCTTCCAACACCAGCAGTGTGGCATCAAGGGCCACTAGCCCACAGCCAAAGAGTGGGTATGGCCATGGGGCTGCAGCTCAGGAGGCCGATGGCAAAACAAATGCCTACTGCAAGGACCAAGAAACAAGGGCTAGAGGATGGAAATCACAAATTAGCCACGAGCCCCTCACTACTTTTCTCCTGCAAGCCTAAGAGCTGCTAGGTACTCAGACACCCTCCACCACTCTGGGAGAGGCTCTGGCTGCTGTGAGGTGTTTGGGCACACACCTACTGCAGCCCCATGGCTTTGAGGGAAGCACAGTAGTCCCTCTCCCAAGGAAGATATGGTCATCTAAGGGATAATCCTGCCCTGGAATGATTTTTTGGAGGTCAGCTCCAGCTGTCTGCAAAGCTGAACTAAGCAAAGCAAGGTGGCAGAAAGGTGTGATGCTCCCTCCCACGGCTTTTGGCTGGAGGTCATCCCTTCTGGCCAGGCTTGGCTTCCTGGGGAGCATAACCAGCTGCACTGCAGGCAGGAGCAGATGCAGAGCCCAGACAGGCTCCGCAGCTCTGATTTTTCCATCCCTTTCCCAAGCTCACGCTTCATTAGTGAAGTAGCTGCCGGAGTTCCCAGTGCCTGGAGAAGAGCCCAGGCCAGCAGCATACATAGGGTGGACCATACTGTCTGTGAAGCAGTGGCATTCCATGGCCTGCGCCTGCTCTCCTGCTCCATTTCACTGCCTGCTTCAGTTTCCAGCCGTGGAAACTGACAATGTCAAAGCTAATTCCCCCTGTGATGCAACGCAACGTTTTCCTGTCTGCTCCCCACAGCCTTGCCCCTTGTTTCCACGTACTATTAAGATACTGTACATCCCTGTTTTCCAGAGTGGGAGCCATGCATAAGCGCTGTGCAGAGGCACAGCTGGGAAGAGGTTGCTACGGCTCAGCCACAAACCCGCAAGGGTGCACAGGGGGTGCTGTGTTCATGTAGGTCCTACACAACAAGTATATCCCATTCCTTTCTTCTCCTCTTCCATGTCTGGGGCTGCAGAGCCCCAGAAAGAGCTTCTGCTTGGTATCAGCAACTGCTTGAGCCTCTTCCAGCTCATCCAGGTCTGCAGCAGATGTCTGAGGCAGTGGCACTAGACGTGTATTCACACGATTCCTTTCTTGCACAGAAACACATGCACACAGGCACATCCCAAGCCCATGCCAGCCTGGCCCTTGCTGCTTATCTCTCTTGGGTTATCAGTATCTGCCTCCTGGACTGCTCTCTGGGAGAGGAGAAAGGGATGAGGCTGGAAGGACGCTTCGCAGACAGGGAATATAACCCCTCAGCCAGCCTCCTTCAGAGCCAGCCTTATGATTGCTGGGACCATTAATGAAATGTTTTTGGCGGTGACCCTGTGATGCGGCGGGGGCTTGAAAGTGAGAGGGAAATGTCAAACTCCGCTGTAGCAAAATCACCGCCTTGGTAAAAGAAGAAAAGAAAAAAAGCAAAGCAAAGCAAGAAGTAATATATCTTGATCCCTTTTCCCCCATAAAACCCTGGGAGGCTGGTGGAAGGAGCGGAAAGACTGAGCTAAGCCTGCAGGAAATTAAACATGAAATGAAAACAAGCTCGAGTTATTCAATTCTCTCATCCCAGGCTCCAATTTCCCACTCCAGGCCACTGATAAAATGGTGTCCAGTTTCAGCACTCAAGGATGAATTCTGGCTCTGTTCTTGCAGTCTGAAAAGCAAAGGGCTGGTGGCCATCACCGGCAAGAGGGGAGATGGCCTGGCCTTTCACAGACAGATGGGGTCCTGAACACAGACAGATGGAGGCTGAGCAGAGAGAGGAGGGTAGCAGGGTGAGAGGACAGGAATGGGGAGAATGGATGCTGTGAGGCTGCCAGAAGAGTGGGCAGCTCTTACCTGCATCAGAGCAGTGATGTAGTAAGGGGAGTTGAGCACAGAGCATGAGCACAACCCCACAGCTGCCACCAGCCCACCACCACACGTGTGCAGAGGTCAGCCTCACCCACCACCGCCATGGTAGGGGTAGGAGAGAGGGAAAACCACATTTTTAAATTTTTTTTTTAACTTGGAGGAAGGACAAATCAGTGATGCAGCTGCCAACTATCCAGACATGGTCAGTGGCTTGGGTGAGGTCCCAGGTGAGGCCATCCACCTGTGCGCTGTACAGGGCACATGGGGTTTGGTGGCAGGGCCAGACTGGCAGTGCCCAATGGGTGCGAGGGTAGAGGCAGCAAGAGAGTGAGCAGGAGCCTCCTTGCTTTGTCTCAGGCCACTTCTGGCCTCTCCACCCCCATCAGCACATCAGCTGTGTATGCATATGGATTTAGGTACCAGCATATGGCTGAATGTTTATGGAGACATGAAACATTCTCTGTTCCACAGATTTTTACAGGGCTGATTTGGTATATCAGGGCTTATCAAAGCAATGTCTGCAGGACTCAGATACGTGACATTACCGCACACTCCTACTGTAACTGTTAACACTGAAATTCAGCCCACAGCGACTGCTGGCCCCTGCACAGAGTAGCCCATCCTGACCCCAGAGGACGCGCCGCCCTAGCCACTGCAACCTCTGCTGTCACGTTCCCATCCCACAACAGCCGCTCTTGACAAGGAGTGACAGGCAATGAAAGGAAAATGGACTTCTGTTTGGGTTTAGATTTGCTTTTTAAAAGCAGGTGTCTTCTAAGACTGTGGAAATACTGAGGATTAGTTGGGGTTTTTTGCTGACATTTTCACATTATACATTGCCATGCCTGTCTTGTTTTCCCTGGAGCACTGTGGAGGCCTGGAAAAACCCAACTGCAAGATACCAAGAAGCCTGTAAGGATTTAGACCAGAGGAGAAAGGAGAACTTTAAAAAGCGGTTCAAACCTTGCCATAAGCACTTCAGAGCTCACTGTCAGCTCTCAGAGTGTCTCTGGTGCCTGTGACACCAACACTTGAAGACAGTCTTCTTCTTCAGCCTAATGCGATGACTTGCCACACCCTCCCAGCCCACCAGCCATATGGCAGCTTGGGAACTGCCAGTTTAAACCACTTTGTTCTGTTCAATCCAATGCATAAATGTGTTAGAGCAGAGGCCGAGACCTCACTCTGCTCTTCAAGGCAGCTGTTGTGCTGTCCTGGGAAGACGAGGGCACAGACCCTGCACTGATGCCTCCGAAGGTCACACTGCAGAGCCACACACTGCTGTGGGGGCCTGAGCTCAGCCACCCTGCTCCCAGGCGGGATTCTCAGGCAGCCCGTGCCTTCACCACACCGGGAATGGCCGCGTATGCCTGGCATATGTTCACCCCGGCCTCATGCACAGGCAGCACACTGCTCCCTACCTGTTCTCCACCCCTCTGTGCACAGCGGGGCCTCCTCCGCCCGAGGAGGAACCGGGTCACCACTGCTAACTTTGAATCTGCAGATCAAAGCGGCGTGATCCAGGCCAGCTCTGGGACTGGCCTGCAGCTGGGCTGGAGTGGCTGTGCCAAGAAGAGGTAGAAGAAAAACAGACAGATGCCTGAGGCATCAAACCTGCTCCAGTAGGATGCTCTGCATGTGCAGGGTGTGCTCAGCTGGAATAACGTTAGGACGCTCCTCCTGATGCTTTTTGCACCTACTAAAAACACTCATAGAGTTTTTGGTTTGGGGTAGGGGGTTGATAGCAGGTTGCTGCTTTGGGTATGGCTCCTCTGGCCAGCTTGTGGATGGCCCATGTCAGTGGCATTGCCATGGCCGTGGGGCCGAGCACTAAACCCTATGCTATCCACAGCCCACTTGCGGAGCACATGCCTGGCAGCTGTATTATCGGCTCCCTGCCCCAAGCAGCCCACAGTGCATGGCCAGACCCTCAGCTGCCTTCTCATACCACAGGCCTGGCTGTGAAAGGCCTGCATGAGGCTGCCTATGTGGTGGAAGGCAGAAACTGAAGCAGGAGAGCCTGAAACAACTCTTCCAGCACAAGCAGGAAGGTCAGCTCACACCAGAAACCCAAGCCCCTTAGCCCTCCCCACAGCATCTTCTAGTCGCACTGATTCAGGCTGCAGGCACCATAGCTCTCCTGCCCCTGCAAAAATTGTCCTGCCATCTCACCCTGTGCCAGGCACCTGGCTTGTCCTGCTATCCTCCAAAGACATGAGCTTCCTACCTGGCGTCTGCTTTCCCCAGGTGCCTGGCAAGCAGTGAAGCTGCCCCACGGCCAGGCATGGGAAGGGCAAGCTGCTTGTCAGCAATACCCTCTCTGACCCCCCCAGCGAGTCACCGTGTAAAACTTGAAGCAGAGCTGAGAGGCTCTAGGACTGCTCCTTTCATGCACTGCTGTGACCTGCACAACCCAGCCCCTGGTGATCGCCCTCATCTCTCAGTGCCTTCAAAGCAGCTCTTGATTGATGTGTTTCCCTGACTCACGAGCTTCAAGAGGCTTTGAAGACACTGGGCCAGGCTCTGATCTCTCTTAGGCTGATGCAAATCAGGAGCAGTGGTGCTGACAACAGTGCAATAATCCACACTGATGTCAAGCCAGTAAAAATAAGAGCAGAAACAGAGTTTTGGTCTTTGCCTTGAAGGGATCTGAGCGGCACTGTGAAGCAAAGAGTAGCAAACCCTGCAAAGAAAACTTGGTGTAAAGCAAAGGATGCTGCAGAAGGACACCTGTCCTTTCCTGCAGCTAAGGAGGGAAGGGGTGTTTCGCTTTGTATTTCTTGTTGCGGTTAAGAAAAATGAGAGAGTTTGGTGAGAAATGCAAGCTGCAGTCAATGGCGTCGTCATAGCCAGGACTAGTCTTGGGGAAAGCCCCGTCACTGCTGTTTTCAGCCTGGCAGCAGCACACACGGATGTATTCACACTTCTCGTCTGAGACTGGCTGACAGCAGGAGAGCTGCAGGTAGAGCCTGGGTAACAGATTTAGGGGTGAGAGGAAGATGGGCTATCCCAGGGCAAATCAGGCTGCAGGAGGCAAGAGCTGGGAATGTCCCCAGAGAGGCCCTGCACCAGAACATGGGCATCCCCTTTTGCTTGGCGTGCATCCTTTCTAGGAGCACAGGCTGGCCCCAGACCCTCAAGAGAAGCAGAGAAGGACTCTCTCCCCTGCAGAGCATGTGTGTGGATCAGTGCCCATCTCCGTGCCACACAAAACCACCTGCCTGGGGAGGCCCTGCCCTCTGGTGGGCTCTTCAGGGCTGCCGGGCTACCAGCCACTGCCGGGCTCCCCTTGTTCACAGCCCCGCTGTCGCCTCTCCCCAGGTGTGGTTTCAGAACCGGCGAGCAAAATGGCGCAAGCGGGAGCGGTTCGGTCAGATGCAGCAGGTCCGGACCCACTTCTCCACTGCCTATGAGCTGCCTCTGCTCACCCGCGCTGAGAACTACGCCCAGGTGAGTGCGTTCCCCCGCCCAGCCACAGTGCTTGCTGGACACGCCGCCTCTGGTCTCGGTCCTCCTCAAGTCATGCTTCACTTCTCAGGTACATCCACCTGTCCTTAGGAAAGGCTGCAAGGACACCGGGGCTATACTGTTGGCACTGAAGGGCTGGCAGCTTCTTAGTCAGGTGTCCTGCTTGGCTCCCTTGTGCCCTGGCCCAGAGCAGCCATTTTTAAAGCGGGTACCAAGCCCAGCACTCTGCAACATAGAGCAGCACCCTTGGGCACTGGTCACCCTGCTCAGCACATCCTATCACATGTGCTGCTACCCACTAACTTTCCACTGGTTTGAAAAAAATCCAAAAGGCTAATTCATGCCTAAAGAATAGCAGATCCCAGGGAGGCTTCCTGATACCATGTCTGGTTTCCATGCCCCTTGGACATGGTGGTTGGATAAAAGCATTTTTCCCCTGGCAAATTCCCACAGCAGTCTCCCAGTGACGGGCTGTGGTACGCACAGCACACTTGGTGACATCTGGGGATGCTTCCCAAGGGACTTGTAGATTTATGCTCCAAAGGAAGGGAGGTAGCAGACTTGCTGGTGTACCTGAGGCTGCTTCTGAGTCCTATTGAAACCGCTCCTGCCCTGACGCTGGAAGCAAGTCACTGGGCTGCCTCCCCTCCTTAGCTTCCTGTCTTGGAAAACCTGTCAGCACAATAGCCTCCTAAACATTGGGCCAGCCCCGGTTTCACAACACTTCAGATGATGCCAGGCAGACGGGGGTTTGCTAGCTCCAGGGCTAGGCTGTGCCCCAGAAAGCACTCCTTCCATCCTCCCCTCCTCTTCCCGCCACCCAGAATTTGCTCAAGGGCGCAATTCTGCAGACATGATGCTCTGAACCTGACTGTCCTCACAGATCTCCTGGAAGTCCTCTCTCCCTGACACCCTGTCTGTCAGCTGCCTCCCCAGCCAGTGCTGTACCAATGCTACCCCACGGCCAAGCTGCGAGTGTTTGACCTCTCTCCTGCTTGGCGTCTCCCTTAAACTGAACAAGAAGCCCTTTTGAAACAGCTGAGATGCCAAAGCAGCTTTTCAAGCAAAGAACACTCTCAGCAGCCTTTTCAGCATGTCCTCCTCTTGCCTTTGTAACTTACACTGCTCTCTCTCTCCATACTGCCCTCCTCTCCCAGCACAAGAGATCAAAAATTTGAAAAGCAATTTGCAGGAGGTAAGAGATCAGAGAAGGCCCAAGGGCGAGCAGTGGAAAAGGGCAGTGGGATAAAGGGCCCTTTGCTCTCTTGCTCCAGCCAGCAGCTCACCTCCCCTCCACTCTCATCCTGCATGCCCATGTGCCCCCTGCTGCAGCACACCTATTCCCACTGTCAAACGGTGAGCCCTCCTCTCTTCTTCTGCAATGTCACTTTATGAGTGACACTGCAGAATCCCAGATGGTCTCTCGAGGTGGCCCTGCAGAGCTCTGCTCCGCAGCAGGGTGGGTGATGCTGCCTCGATGGGCGCTGCTGGAGGACAGGAGCAATGAAGCTGCCTGTGCTGGGGGCTGTGGGCAGCTCAGCTCTGACAGACATATCTGTGTGGTACAAAATAGCCCTTGCCTAGGCAAAGCTGCCCTGAGCTGGAGAAGGAAGGTGGATCAGCAGCCTCACAGCACCACTTTCTGCCTAATCCCTCTGTAATGAGTAGGACCACAGAAACACCGTGGACGACACCAAGTTTCCCGTGCTGAGAAAAGTGCTCATGGTACAAAAAAAATAAGAGCACTGTTAGGGAGAGAAATAAATAAACAGATGCTGTGGCAGAGGAGGAGCACAATCCTGCTCCCTGTGAGTTTCCTGCTGCACTCCCTGCCCCTGTCCAGGCTGGCATACAGGTTTAGGAGTGGATTTGCTGGCTGCGGCAGGGCTGAGGGTGCCAGGCTGGGGCTGGACATGCTCCATTCCCCAAGCCAGCTGCCCAATGTATCCTGCATGAGGCAGCCCTGACACTTTTTTCCCCATCTCCAGATCCAGAACCCCTCCTGGATTGGCAACAATGGAGCCGCCTCCCCTGTGCCTGCCTGCGTCGTCCCCTGCGAGACGGTGCCCTCCTGCATGTCCCCCCATGCTCACCCCCATGCGGCCGGCGGCGTCTCCGAGTTTCTTGGAGTGTCGGGGCCCGGCAGCCACGTGGGACAGACTCACATGGGTGGCCTCTTCGGTACAGCCGGGATGAGCCCCAGCCTCAATGGCTACGAGCTGAACAGCGAGCCGGACCGCAAGACCTCCAGCATCGCTGCCCTGAGGATGAAAGCAAAGGAGCACAGCGCCGCAATCTCCTGGGCGACATGACAGGGCTGCAGCCCAGTGCCCGCCAGACACGGAGAGAGCACGTGGGGACAGCCCGATAGATCCATCCGCTGGGACTCCAGACACCGGTTGCCTCCTCGGGGATCTGAATGCAGCACTTTTAGCTACCCTAGGCATATAAAGTACATATGTTAATGTAAGTGGAGTGTTTCCAGCATGAACGTGGCAGCTCCTGGCTTCCTGGGATCAGGCAGGGAGAGGGAGGCTGTGGAGCAGCACCTCTTCCATCAAGATCTCGGATGGGATGCATCCCTTCTCACTGCCACCTCCCCAATAACCTGGGCATTTTTTCTTCCTGCTATTTTTTCTGACACCAGATCTGCCTTTCCAAAGAGCAAGAGCCCACTGGCCTTTCAGCAGCTTCTCCCATCCCACTACCCACCCCTACACACACACACTCACACACAAATATTCTGCCCTGGCCAGGGGACTGGATGGGGACTCTGGCACCAGCAAAGAGACATCTCTCACACTGCTAACATCATTTTAGCGGGAGCTGCAACTTCCCACGGCTGAGTGGAGAACAGGGCTGGAAAGACAACTGAAGCTAGAAAAAAGGCAACATTAGCCCACCTCCTTCTACCCTGCCCCCTCTCCATCTTGTACTCTGAGATGAAGCACAGAGTTGTAGAGGCCTGTGAAGGGAATGCCCCTCTACCCCCCATGGCAGAGTGTTATCATGCTGAGAGTCTTTGCCAGCCCTCTGGTGATCCAGATGGAGATACACCCCAGCAAACAAAAGCTTCCCAGCATGGCTCACTGCCCCAGGGAGTGCCTGGGCTTTGCTTTCCCTAGTCGTGGTCTATGTTGAGGCTCACAAGCATGGTGGTACAGGAAAAAGTTTCCTCCAGCTTTCACTGGGTCAGGAACTATTAACCTCAATTTAGAGACAGCAGCTCTGGCAGGGGAAGCACAATTGCTATGTAAATCTGCAAGTCCCCAAAAAGACTGCTCTAAGAAAGAGCTCAAGCACTAGCACACAGCCACAGTGGCACAAAGCCACCAAATTCCTCATACACCTCATCCTGGGGTCAGACATGTGCCATGAAAGGCCCTCCCTCATCCCTCCACCCCAGTGCCCTGTTGCACACAATGGCTGTGGCCATCTCTGCACAGGGGACAGCAAAGAGAACAGGCTGGGAAGGGGCTTAAGGGAGGAAAAGGTGATGCTGCCCCATCTCCAGCCACCTCAGATCCTCTTCACTTTGCAGAGAAAGTAGAAGAGACCAGAACTTCTCTGGTTTGTCTGAACCAACATGCCTCTCTGCTTTTCCCTCCCAGTGCTCTTACCTGCACAGAGCTGTTAAGTAAGATCTCCTTTGCAAGGCTAAACATTTTACAAGTTTTTCATTGATCACAGTGATTGGAATAATTTTGGAACATCCTTTTACCCCACTGAAATACCACCAAGGAGAAGCTGAAAGTCAGCTGAGCACTACCACCCACACAGTATGGCTCTGCAAGCTGGGCTTGAGCTGGGGTAGCCATCTCCGAGATTCACAAGAGAATTATAGGATACTTCTCCCATAAAAACTGGTTTGTCATCCTGCCCTCTTTCCTCATGCTCAGTGTTACGGGATCTTGTAGTTTAAGGTCCAGGAATATCTAGTGGTCTTGGAAAAAGTTCCAAATAAGCTACAACCAAATGTCAGGCTTTAGGTTAATGAGCCATACAAGTATTTCCATAGTGCCTAGACTGTCATACACTACCTTAATGATACACTATTGCTAGGTCAAAAGTAATATATTTACTGGAATAAGAAAACACCAGTAGTACTGTTTCTTTTCTCTCCTCAGAAATGCTAAGAGATGCCTTCCCTGCTATGCACAGGGAGCCAGCATGCATTTCACCACACCATCTGCATAACCAGGGCTTCTCCCATCACAAGCAGCCAGGATTTACATCCCAGCCTAAACATTCAGCTGAGGCCTCAGGCATGATGGCTTAGATGCTGAAAGTGATGCTGACCAGTTGGAGGTGTATACATCCCCACTGGGTACCCTAGAAGCCACTGAGCTTCCCAGCCACCCAGGGATTGGTGTCAGGAGGCAGTTTGTCCATCAGATTCTGTGCAGGCAGCTGAGCACAGCATTGAGAGCTTTTTCCCGTGTACACTGGGGATCTTGATGCTTCCCACTGTCAGCAGGCAATCTGTGGAGGGCTGCTGCCTGAACAGCCCAGTACCATTGCTGACAAGGCATTTTTAGCAACAAGCAGAGCTAAGGAGAGGGCAGTGGGGTGGGCAGGCACATGGGGACAGGTCTCACTTAGCCTGCAGGTTCTGAAGGTATATCCAGTGGAGGGCTGTATCTATTCAAGAGCTTAGCTGCATTCCCTACTGAAGTTAAAGGGTAGCTTTTCCCCACAGACTTCCACAGGGCCAGTATTTCATCTGAGCTGTTTAACAGCCCAGAGGATTAAGTGCTGTATCCCTGTCTTGTTAGAGAGAGAGAGGAGAGTCTCCTGGCAGCAGACATGGCATTTAGAGAAGCTTGGCCCTCACTTTCTCTCACCTTAAAATTCATGTGGAAAGCACATGTTGGACTCAGTCTAATTTAAACACCACTGCGCGTGCCCAGCCCTCAGCCTGCCTGAAAACATCATGAGGCAAGGGGAATGTTGTTCCCTGGACCCCCTTCTGCAGGGCTCGCTTCCCACCTCCAGCTGCAGGCAGCCCCACTGCTCATCGGGCTCTGCCTCACCTCTCTGGGTGCTGCTGCCATTCTGGCACAGTCCTTTGCACCCACACTTCTGGGTAATGCTGGAAGGGGTGCCCCTCCCAAATCTTCAAAAGCAGTTGTTCTGGTAGTTTTAAAGCTACATGCATCTTTATTTACACACATTTTAAAAATCAATTTAAAAGGGTTTTTAAAACTAGCTGTTAAATTAACATGAAAAACTGTATAAATATATATATATACTTTTATATATATATATATGTATCTTAACCTAGTCAGCCTGCAGCTACTGCATTTCTTAAGGGTCACAGGGTCAGTGTTGTTCTTGCAATCTCAAGTTACCACGATGATACCTTTTTTAATTATTATTATTGTTGTTATTTTAATACCTTTCAACGCTATTTATGACTTTCTTCTCTATTTATTTCTTATTTAGTATTTTACTCCTGTCTATACATTGAATCACAATCCCCTGGCTAGGACTTGCCTTCAAAGCTGCAAGCTTTGTCCCCATCCACCACCAAAATGTCTCAGAAGCTTCAGCCATCCCAGCACCTGCCATGCCCATGGTGGCATCCTCTGTGGGTGCATCCCAGCAAGCTGGGCTCACCCAGCTGCTCCCTCCGGCCTCATGGAGGTAGCAAAACGTTTCTCCGAAGCAGTCCTGGCCCTGGCTATCCTGTAGCAGGTATCCTACGAGGGGGCTGCCTTATGTTGCCCACGGCTGGGAACCCCAGAGATGGCCCAGAGCTTTGAGACCAGGAGGATGCAAATAGCGAGAGCAGCATGGGTTCCTGGCGCTGGCTTAGAAGTGTTGCGTACCACTCGCTGCCAAGTACTCGGAGGCACTTCTTGCCTACAAGCAGTAGTTAGTGCTTTGGTAGCAATTGCAAACCAGTGGGGAACCAGGCTTGGGCTTGCTGGGCCCTGCAGGGTCCAGACACTAAGGGCTGCTGTGCCTCAACAAGCTCCTGGAGAGGGGCCGGGTGAGCCCCCCGGCACGTCACCCACTGCCAGCAGCGCCGCCCACCTGCGTTCCCGGCAGGCTCTCCAGCCAGGCGCCGGCTGCCTCCTCCAGAATACGCCACCCAGTTCAGGTCCCACTGCCCCAACACCTACCTGGGTAGAGCCTACAGAGAGGAAGACCAAGACAGCAAAATAAAAAGAGAACCACCCTCCCTCTCCTCTAAAGCCCGTGGCAGAGTGTGAGCAAGCGTCCATCCCTGCCGGAATGCGCATCCCTGCCAGATGACAATGTCCTCGCTCGACCACGCCTGGCCTGAGCCATCAGCATGGGCAGGGTGCTAGGGAAGGGCCACACGCAGTGACCATGTGTCACACTTGAGGTCGCAGAGCTGCAGCACTCACGGCTTCACCTGCCCCATCAGCCGAGGGCACGCAGCACCAACCCAGGCCAGGTGTACCCCGAGTAGGGTACAAGCAGGGCTGCCTGCTGGTCTTCTCCTGCAGTGGAGGTGTTTTGGGGCGGGGAGCCGCATTCCCCCGTTTCCCAGAGTACACTCAGACCGGGCAGCACATTGTAAAACATTCTCCAAACAAACTAAGGCAAAAAGGTAGTTTCTTGGAAAAGGATTGAAAAATAATCAAGCAGAGGCAGAGCCCCGTGTTTATTTTGCTGCTCTGACTGACACAGCAAAAAGCAAACAGACCAAGGGAGAAATTAAACCCAAATGGGAAGGGGGCGGAATCGGATGGAAAGTCATTCGGCCCTTTGCAGTTTCCCGAAGGGAGCTGGGAGGAGGAGAGGGAGCAGCCTTACACCCCTTTAACTCTTTGCTGGTAACATGGTTCTCCACTCCCCCCACATAGCTAGGTAGGTAGGTAGAGCTAGGACTTTTATACTACTGATTTTGAAGGACAGTTTTCAATGTATAATAATATATCGGTTTAGGTGTGCAGTGCTTGAAAGAGAGACTGGGAGAAAGAAAACAAACCTCAATCAATATTATTGGTTTTTTGTTGTAAAATACTGTATCCTTGTATAAATGCTACCTTTTTTTTTTTCCTCTTTAGCTTAACAGCCTGGGGTAGAACATATAAAAAAAATAAAAAAGTTTTAAAAATGTTCAGGAAAAAAAAGAATAAAAAAAAATCATTTAAAATGTTGCCACATGAGGTTTGTGCCATGCGATGTTATTGCCTATGCAACCATGTATTACCAGTTCATTACAGTGGAATATTAAAAAAGAACAAACAGTCTTGCAGCTTCATTCTTTTTAACTTTTTTTGAAGTAAGTTATTGCACTTGGAGCTTTTTTTTTTTTTTTTTGGAGGTGAAGGGCTGGAATTTCCAGTCACCAATTTTTATTATTTTTCCAGGTTTTGAAAGGAGTGGCATCACTGGGAATGTCCCTGCTTCCCAGCCACCCTGGCCAAGGGGGCACAAACACTGTTGTTGTTGTTTTGGTTTGCAATAAACTCCTTCTCTTCTCTCCTCTCAACTGCAATCTGGCTGGTTTGTTCCTGACTCATGACAGATGAAATGTGATCAGAGGGGCCTCCAAAATCTCACGTTAATTGAAGCTGGCAAAAAATACTAACAGTGCCCTTTTGAACTGCTGACGCAGTCCAGAATGGATTAGCCGGGGGTAGATTAACAACAGGTGGCAGCTCACGGGCTGCTGCCTCTCCCCGTACAAAGAGGTGGTTAAGAGCCAGCAGCCGGGCACAGGAGCGTCCTGCCAGCCCGCTCCCGGCTAACGAGGCCTCTCTGCCTCCGGGAGCACCTTCGGCATTGCTTGGCATCCGCACCAGCCAGCACAGAGGGCACCCTGGCTGCGGGGAAGAGAGCAGGATGGTCTGCTTTGCTTACCGCTCTAGAGTTGCTGCTTCCCGCAGAACTTAAGCCCCACAGGGCTCCTGCAGGTCTCTCAGCCCTTCTCAAGCAGTCCTTAATGAGGCAGCGGGTAATCACAGCTGACACAGGGAGAAGTTGACTCGGCAACAAGAGGCCACAGAACTGGGGACCCTCACCACCACCCCTTTTATACAGCACAGTCATGCTCAGGGCACCAAGCACAAGGTCTCTTGAAGCCCAAGGAGAAGAAACCTTTGGCTGGCAGTGTTTGCCATATTCCCACAGGCCATCACACTCTGTCCCCTCCTAGCTCCACTTTAGCAGAGGCATCCAAGCCTCACCCACCCTCTCCTCTGTGGTTCTGCAGGGTTTCCCGGAGGTGCCTGCCTGCAGCCTGAGAAGCTGCTCAGTGGGCTGTGGGGCAGACTGAGCCCTCTGGATTTCACTTGTCCCCATACAAAGGGAAGGGCTTTTCTGGGCCCCACCAGTTCCCAGGGCAGCTCCCAGCTCTTGTGCCACTGCAGGGAAATCTGGGTTCTGTGAGGGCCCTTTCTGTTGCTTGCACTCCATCAATAAACTCAGCTGCAAACCTATTTCCTTCAGACTGCACAGACTCACCCGCACTGGGACCAGTAAGAGCTCAAGTCCCTGTACCCAGATGCTGGGTGGACTGTAAAGAGCCCTTCTTGTTCAGGCGGAACTGAGAAGGTGCCCAGCAGCTGCCACCAACCCACCAAGACCCACAGAGCCCCTCTGGCCTTTCCATCAGTTGTCTGGGAGCATCAGCTTGCTTCAGATGGTGCATGGCTGTTTTCTATCTCACTAAGAAATGGATAATGCAGGTGCTGTTGCAAGCTTATCCATTCCTCTCACTTGTAGGAGAAAAATTCCTTCCCTCCCCAAGCACTCAAAGCCAGATTGTCCAGATGTTGGCAGAGTTCAGAGTGTTGAGAGCCTAAAGCCAGTTTCAGTAACATCCTGCTTGTATGGGTTTACATCAGAAATTGCTCCTGGCCTGAACGATGCCAAAAAACTATAAAGTCTCTCTCTAAACTAGATAGTGGCAGAACCCAGATTAGAAATGTGCATTTTTTTCTTGAAGCTGCACTTTCTTAGTGGAGTTACAGGAGTTATTTAAAACACATGGAAAAACTTCTTTCTGGGAGATGCAGCTACAGCTCCTAGGATAACGCGTTCCTTCTCTGCTGGAGCATACAACTTTGAGGCAGGGCAAAGTTCGGGCAGTTTAAATGAAAAACAATTTTTTATTCCTGTAAACTAAACAGATTTGCCTTTTTTTCTTCCTCTTTTTAAAAGCAGGTTATTAACCTTTAAGCTGATGGATGTTCAATAATCTTCTCATTGGCAAGGAAGGTAACAGCCATGCAAGGTGCATCTACTTATGGCCAGCTGGAGCCCACATGTAAAGGTGTTGCATTTAATCTGAGACAAACAAGTGTTTATTATTTGTGAAAGGATCTTCCACTTTCCCTTGCTTTTCAGTTCGTAACTTACTCACAGGGCAAAGACAGATGCTCTGAGTTAGCAATCTGCTCCTTTTGCTGTAGCCCTGCTGAATTCCTGGATCTCATTTTACAGTCCTTTCTCCTTCAAACCTTTTCCCCTCCCTGTTTGTATGAAGTGTGGCAAAGCAGTTATTGTTCCCATCAGTCCTCATCTGAAGGCACCCGGCACTAACTGTGCCCAGCACCCACCTGAGACCTGGCCCTCGCCTTCAAAGAGAGGTTTCACAAAAGAAAGACCTGTAAGTTTATAAACAGCCGGCCAAGCAGGTGAGAAACAGTGGTTTTCTTGAGTGTATGGCACATATACACGGACACATGGGAGGGAACACCTCAAGCCTGTGGCTTGAAAAGCTCAGGTATCTTTCCAAGGCATTATGGGCTTATCTCCTGGATGAGCATGAGATGTTCACACTGGGCACCTGCATATCCATACGAGGCACTTTGTTCAGTTAGTCCCAAGCTTTGGCTTTTAGTTTTACAGGTTCCCATTACTGCACAGAATGGAGGGGAGGGGCTAGAAGAGATAAGCTTCATCCTTGAAATCACAGGATGCAACTGAAACCACACCTCATAATGACACATGGAAAGCCTCATGTGGGTCTGCATATCCCAAGTTCTTCATGCCTTTATTGGACAAATGGTCGATCTTTGGCTTTTGTCCAGCTCCCCTCAACTGAAATTTAGGTTAAAAACTCTAATAGATGTGACTTAATAATTAGGCTGGTATTTTCTTAGTCACGACATCCCCCCCTGCATAGAGTCTGGTACTGAGCACTGATGCAAGTTTATAGACCTAATAAAATCATAACCAAGTTGCACTGATCTCTGTCCATAGTCACTACAGAGTTGACATGCTTGTCTGGAGCAGGAACACTTCCTGTTTATGCAAGTAAACAGGCATTTAGCATGACTAAAGGACACTTGAAGGACAATTACTGGATCCTTTTCCAGACAAATGAAGACAGCAAACAGGCAACCTTGCAGGAAGAACCTTTGAGCAGCACTGTTTTTAAGTCGGAAAACTCCCTTCGCGCTGCTAGCTCCAAGCCAGTCCACTTAATTGCCTCAATTGTCCCTGTTATCCTTTAATGGGAAACATAACTCACTTTCAAAGCAACCACAAGGAGCTGCAGACAGGGGAATCCTGAAGATCAGCAGAGGTGGGACTGCATTACAGCCATTTCCATCAGGCTGAAATTACACAGAGTGCACCAGGAATGTCTCTAAATGGCTTCAAGCCAGGGCCCGCTGAAGCCTGCTGATTCTTAAAGTCAAGGCTAACAGTCTCCTACCTTGGTAGTGAGGAACCCAAAACTCTAAATAAACAATTCAGACAAAAGTGTAGCTGTTCTGCTAAATCCCAGGCTTGGGATACCGGTGTTCAATCCTGTTTTCACCCACACATCTCCAAAGGGTATCTAACCGCCTCTCTCTGTTTCCTTATCTGCAGCTACAAGTAAGAGGTTGATCTTACCCATGCAGGAGGACCATGAAACTCAGTTTCTTGTGCTTAGATACAGCAGTGGCAGGCATCAGAAAAAGAATTTACACCATCCTACAGGCACTCTCAACAGCATGAGATACAACTTAAGGACCTATGACTCAAGAGTAAAGCAAAAGTATTCTACCTGAATTTTCTGCTAAGCAAATGCTCTCTCTGTCACATGCCAATGTTAGCAAGAGGTTGAAGTGACCGCCTGCTCATGGGATAACTTGCAGATCCTACAGAGTATTGTGTTTGGCATTTTCTGGCAGGCTTTGACAGAATTTATTATTTTCAGCCTAAAAATTGAAATGAAAAGGTAGTATAGGTGGAGTACTTGCCAGGATTTGCTCTGTTCTTCCCAGCTCCTCAGGATCACACTGAAGATAGCAACTGGACCAACTGGATGCTTATTTTTGCATAGATTTAATCAAACACAAGTTGGCAGAATTTTTTTTTTGTAGTTCAAGTACACAGACGAGACTATCCATGACTACAAGAACTACACACAGTTTACATTTTAGTTTACAAAAGAACATGTTTTGCAGCAGTCATAGTAAAATTTAAATATGCAAACCTTCAAAAAGAAGAATTAAAAAATTCATACTCACTGTTTGATTCCATTTTCTCATCACCACCATCGATTTTAGGTTTTTTTCCGTGTATCATGCTATGGTTGTGAGAGCAGCTTCCATGTAAGAGGGCTGAACAGATTTATGCACTACCCATTAACCATTCTGAGATCTTTCCTGATCAAAAGATGCTCTACCTGTGAGAAGTACCCAAGGCATCAGACATTCATTATGGAGGGCATTCATACAAATCTTGGAGGTATATTTAACATTAAAATTGCCCACCTAAATCCATTTTCATGTGTCTCAGTATAGCATCTTTCTAGAATGCTCAACACTCATCAATACAGCCTAAAAGGAAAATGAGTCAAAAGTACTGAGCATCACTTAAATCCCACCTCACAAATATTTTGACATCTGTGTCTCCAAGGTCCTTGAGTTTAAAAGGCCCTTGAATGGATAATTAACAGGGATAAACTTGTTGCTAGAGTAAAGCATATTTGAACCACACCAGCAGAAGCATTATGGATGGCAGGAGGTTCCAGAGCAGGAGCTGAAGATGGAAGCAGAGAGTCATTTGGAACATTAGGGCCTGAATTTTCACATCCTGTAATAAGATGGTGGAGCTGTGAGGAAGAAAAAGCTCATGCATTACAGGAAGAGTTGGTGATGCTAAAAATGTATCCTTAGGACTCCCCATGACTGGCAGGGCAGGCCCTGCAGCACATCCCCCCTTGCTATGCACAAGTAGGAAGGTGTGCCATGCAAACACCGCCCTTTTGCGGCACGATCCACAGGGACTGTGCTGCAGTGCTTCTGGAAACAAAAGGCTGCCACCACATTGGATTCCACAATCTCAGTAACTCAGCCAAAGCTCTCTTCTCAAAAGCACAGTTATTTAACATCTGCTGTATCTCTTTGTAAAAAAAAAAAAAAAAAAAAGAAAAAAAAAAAAGTAAAAAAAAAGTTCTGTATTTCTCCAAGATAAATGCTATTGTCAAATCTTGGCAGAAAATTAGAGTAACAACTACTCTCCCCCAAAAGGTGACTGGGATGAATTCATGCAGAGCACACTTCTGTTTTTAAGATAACCATCAAACTCCAGTTACGGGAAAGACAAAATATTGACAGATCTTTCCAAAGTGCATTGTGGATATTCAAGTTTAACACCGATTTATATAGGAAAAGAGCTTGTCACTGAATTCTCTCTTCTGAATTAATCCATATTTCCTTGTGCCACTCCAGAAGTGAAATACAACAAACCCTCATTTGATTTCATGTTTAATATACAATTATTAAGTTTTTTTGGATAAAGTATATATAATGAAAAGTTTAAAATTATCTTAATTTAAAGATTGACAACAAACCCATTCCAAATCAGACATACAATTGCATCTTACCTTTACAAATTTTGCATCAAGAACATCACAGCCATAAATGCAGAGGTCAAGTAGGCAATTTTACTATTTTTCTTTATGGTCAATTGCCCAATTTTCTGCATGGCACTAAACAGAGACAAATGGGGTTGTAAATGAGCTAGCCCTATAAAAGCAACTGTAAAAGGCCAAAGGATAAAACATGATTGGTAGGGGTCACTGGACACTTTGTGCAAGGGGAAACTACTCAGATGTTCCTGGATGCAGACACAAGGACCTGTTACCTTTTTACTGACTGGAGATTATAGCTCATCTTAGCAGGGCTGGATCGGCCATCTACATCTAAAAATATTCAACCAGCTATTTCAAATCCTCAGTGTCTTTTAAGACTCTGTGCAAAACGAACTTTTTACCGGCTTACTGAGAAAGAATCAAGAAATCACAGCAGCTTCACAACTCTGTAAGGAAGATGTTATAACTCAGTTAAACTGCTGAGGCCTGCCAAGCTGAGATCGACTCCAAAAGGACAGCCAAAACTGAAGTGACTACTGCACTCTCACAGCTACCTTTTTAAAGTAAACTTCTCAAGAGAAATATGCTGGCATCTCGTGATGCTCAAGCACTAGGACATAAATCAACAGGAAGATTCAGTAAGAAGGTTCATGTTAATGAATCAGAAAGGCTGCAAAGGAGAAATAATGAGTAAAAACCTTCCTCTCTCCTGTGATAGGCACTGTGCAGACAGCAGTTGTCACTGCATCAGCTATCCTTTTAGCTCCCATAGCAACTCAGGAATGAAACAAAGAGTGCAGCAAAAAACATTTACTAGTAATTAAACACTCCCAGAGAGTCGGATGATACTACAGGCACATCCCAGGGAGGTTATGAAGTGAAGCATCCCCTCAAAGCTATTGTTCCAATATGATTTTCATTCACAGCACATCCACTGCATTGGGCAATAAGATAAGTCTTAGTGGGGGTGAGACAAATAGGAGCAGATGTTTCCTGTTTCTAGCCTTTCATTTGGTTTCTGTCATTGCTGCGTATCCAGCTTAGGAGAGGGGGTGAACCGTGATGTCTAACACTTGTCCTATTGTTTGGGGTTTGGCAAATCTGAGGAATAAGGTTGCTTGCACTGTAACAGAAAAACAGCCCATGGAGTAGGATGTGTCTGTAACCAGCAGCAACAGAGGTTTCAAAAGACAGTGAAATCACACTTCTCTAGTAACAAACATTTTATCAGTGGAGCTAGAAAAGAGCTTTCTCAGCCCAACTTAGGACTCTCGTTAATACGGAAGGGCAAGAGTAACAGTCCAGACCACTTTATGTCTAATTTTGTTGCATTTAGATTTTCGTTCAGGTTCATTTCAGTATAGAGAAACAATTTAAATGCTTCTAAGAAATGTAAATCTTCTCCAAAAGACTTCCTAAGCTGTATGTTTCAGCCTGTGGCAATGGGTTCCTTAAACTACAAGCAAAGACACAATAGTTTTTCCAACAATGGTAATTTACAGTAGTTTGTAAGTGTGCATTAACAGTATCTTACACACATTTGCCTGTACATTGAAGCTGGAACTGGGAATTTCTGCAAATATAGGTGTTTTATAAATTAGTATGCTGCTTGCTGAAGGGGATTCAGACGTGAGAAACTTATTTCATACTTCATCCCTATGGATGGCTACAATGTAAAACTGTAACTTGATTGCTGGTTTCATAATGAAAATAAAAACATAAGAAGACTAAAGACAAATAATTTTCTGTATAATACAACTAGTTCTGATATAGAGTCAGAGTCTTTTGCATGAGTGCAGCAGAGAACCTGAGATTTATGCAGGAGGTGCAGCAATTGCAGTTCTGTCCTGCAGGTCTCTGCTTTGAAGGAGACTATCCCCCCCCAGCTGCTGTGTCTCCATCTCCATCAAAATAACTGAAGTATCACAAAATGCTTTGCTCTTTAAACTAGGTGAAAACACACAGATTTTTGTTTGTGATGTTGTAAAAAAATAAACATTTGTCTCACATTACAGAAGAAAATGTTTGTTACACAGTTACTTAAGAGAACAGTTAAAGCTCCAAAGACAGAGGTCCACCAGCCACACAGGAAATAAACTCCTCCCAAAAGAGAACAGCTCTACATTGCAGATAGTCACTTTGAATGGATGGATGCTCACTAACCAGAGAGCCTGCAGCACATTTGATAGAAGAGGTCAGTCATGCCAGTCAGACCACAGAGAGCAAGATTCTGTTTTATTCTTCCAGGTGCATAGCCTCCTTTGGACAAAAGTGTGTGTTTGACATTTTTGGGAGAATGCACAAATAGATTCAATTCTCTGTGAGCAACAGAGAAGCAGTTGTTCAGATTTCAATTACAACCTTGTGCAATGTAAAAGGAAGACAACAACATTAATTCCCATCTCCCTCTGATGCAACCCACTCTCTAGCAAGTTCTGTCTTCAGGGCCTTATATTCCTCATAGCACCTTTTCAGCTGTCGTTTTCCTCACTGAGGTTTGTCTCACTCTTTACAAGCTGCCGATATTGGGAAAGCTCTTCAGTTTCTCAGGAAAGTCATCTTTGTACAGGACAGGGTCAGCACGATGCTCCACCACTTTGAGAGGCATAGTCCCAAAGACAGAGGCAAACTTATTGATGCATTCAGATCTGGTGAAAAGGAAAGCAGTATAATTAAGAACTCCAACAACTGGGCTGGCTACCAACTCCCACACCAAAATGACTGGTAGAAACCTTCCTCTTGCACTTGGAAGTATTTCAGCCATGCTGGCTACTAATAAATAAAAAGAGACTCTCACTGCAGAGAGAACAGAAAAGAAGCTGGTGTTCTTTGATTTATCCATTTAATCACAGAGACGAGCAAGGGGATGCTGGCAGCAGCACATGTGCACATGGAGGTCAAAGCTTCCCTCCTCCCTCCCCCTAGAATTCCAGTCATTCTTAAAGCAATGTACATGCTGTAAACCAGAACAGATTAACTGCCAACATGTCTCTTAAAGGGCCACCGTTGGGTCAATTTCGTTTATAACGAAGGTTTTGCAAAAACCAAGGCTTTGTGAAAACAGAGTTCTAAAAAAAAAAAAAAGTCTGTCTTTTTTCAGGCTTCTTCAGAAGCTCTATCTTTTCCCACAAAAAAATAAACATGCCTCAGAGAATAGGCAGAGCTGATTGTACTGTAACTTAAAGGTGAAGCTGAATTAAAACTATAAAATGAAACAAACTAACTAGTTTATTTTCCTTGTCTAAATAAAGATACATTGAGCAATAAGGCATCACATTAGCACAAAAAAGCTGGACCACTGATGACTCTTTCAGTTTTAATAATCTCAGGTGTCAGTAATATGGAAAGGAACAGCCATGTTCTTCAAAAAAACAAGCAAACAGATGTTTAACCCTTACATTGCTCCTTTAACTCTTTCACTGAAGGGCACTGTACCTGTGGAAGCAAGGCAGAGAAAACCTGGCTCATCTCACCTCAGCCAATGCTCAGCTAACATTAGCTGCCTGCTATATAAAATAGCTTTTAAGGAATTCAGATACCAAGAATCATGACAACAGTTCCCTACACATTATAGAGAGAGCTACAAGAAAACAGGTGACATTTCTTTTGCCATTCAAAAGGGAAAACAAAAAAAGAAGTGAGCACTTTGACTCAGCTACAGAGACTGATGTGCTGCAGGCGGTCGCAGAGCAGGTCTCTCACTCTCCAACCACTGCACCCTCTCCTGACCCCTTTGAAGGGTTAGGGGGTCACCATGGCTCCAGGATAATTTTCCTCATCAGGACCTGGTCAATCACACCAACTGAGTGTGACAGTTCGGTGATGGGGACTGCTCAACACTGCCCCAAACACTCTTTTGAAGTAGATGGGACAGCAAGAGCAGTTTTCAAAATTATTTCCTCAACCACATAGCTGTTTCAAGCTACAATGGTCATAATTCAGGCCATTTTCTGCCCTGAGAAAAGTGTCAGAAAACTACTTCATATGAAATGGTAAGTGAATAAAATATTTATATGGGTAAGTGCAGATGCTTCACTTTCTGCTACCTTCCCATCCTCTCGTACTTCATCCTACCTCATACCTTCCTATCTTCAGATTCAAATCATTGGGACCAGAAACAAAAGAAAAGGAATTCAGAGTGTAAGAGAAAATCATGTACAGTAGGACACAACCTCTACTCCTGTGACAAGCACTATTTGCTCCAGTGTAGCACAGATCTGAAATAGCAGAGGAACCACCAGTGAGGACTGAAGTGAAGATCCAGGCAGATGTTCAGTATCTGCAATAACCAGGTGAACCATTGAGAGAATGAGATTTGGACCTTAGGCACTGAAAGGCTGCAGTAGTTCCTGCAGACAGCAGGAACTGAGTGTTTTCTCCAACAACATAAAACAGTTTCTATTGTTTCCACAAGATGCCCACCGTGAGATACCTTAAACACATCTGATTTTTAGATAAAGTCAGACTTTCAAATAATCTGTTACTTGTAAGAAATGTGGTTAACTAATCCATGATGTGTATTGGAGAAGTCTCATGGCAGGAAACCCACAAACTTCACAGGCAAGAAGGTAGATGCACTGGGAGATGTGCATGTGAGAAGTTTGCACAGCTGCTAGCCTTCACTGGTTTCTGGAATACAAGAATACTTTTAGTCTACTGGTTCAAATCCTGCCCTTGCCAGTAATGACTGAAAGACATTGTAATGTAACAGCTGTTTGGTGGCCAGTGTGAAATGAATTAGTTATCTCAGCCTGCTGCCTGGTAGGCAGGTGTCCACATCAGACCAGCCATTGTCACAACCGGAACTAAGTGGCACCCTCAGAGCAAAAGACAAAACTAAATGGATAGGGCAGACAAAATTGACCTCTTCTCTCCAAAGGTTATACTCCCAAATCAAAAGTGAGAAAATATCAAGATGGGATCCTTCTACAGCCAAACTTCTTTTGGTGGCAAGTCCATTCAAGCATGCCAGTACAATATCTCTAACCATGGAGAAACCATTTCATTGTTAAAGAAACGGCAAAAAATTAAAAATGGAAAAATTAGTATGTTCTAAACACTCTATCTGAAGCAGAAGTTAGCCCTCCACAAAGAAATATCAAATTCAAAGATCAGAAAACAGTCTTTTTAAAAGGAAAGAAATGTCATGCACAAGCCACAAAACGTGTTTGAAAGAAAGACACTTCTTTCCAAAAATTTCATCTTTAGTACGGAACTAAATCACTTGAATTCTGAAGTCCTTGCCACTTTTGGGCAATATAAACCAGAAAGGATATCTAGAACATTAAACACTGAAAGCTAGGTAGCCAAGAGAATGTATTGTCATCTCAATATGGAGGGAAGGTGTTTCTCTTGGTTGTCAATAGTTTTGCAAATTCAAAGTAACAGAGGCATGTTTGCTTCCAAGAATTATTTCTTTTTCCTTGCTTTGCTGACAACATGCAGTTGTGCTCAGCTCAATAAGACATTAAGATTGTGTGAACTCAGAAATTGAGAGCCCCATTGCCCCTGGATGACCTTGGTGTTTGTTAAGGTCTCTCTTAATAAGGTTCCTCAATGCTACAATCCAACTAACTTTTTGGCAGGGTAACCCTGTACCTGCTTCCTTTGGCCAGTTGTGACCTGGTCAGTTTGCCTCTTAAAGGAATGGCTTCCTATTTTGACTGACAAATACTTACATGTCCTAAATAAAACACTGCTGTTAACTGTGGCTGCAGAAGCAGCTCAGCCCTTTGCTGTATTTACTGTACTGGCAGTTGCCCTCTAGACTGCATTTCACAGAGTTCTCCATTTTTGAGAGCCAGATGCAAAGATGCTAAAGGCAGTAAACTTGTTGCTACTTAAACACCTGTAAATACAGGGATTATGAGACCTTCCTGTAGTTTCTTCCGTGACCTTATGTAAAGGCTAACCTAGGGCAAGAAGGGGATTCCTGGTTCAAAGCTTTCTTCAGTTAATGTATTTTAATGATGGAGTTCGATAACTCTGGGGTCTAAAGTCTTCTATTTATCTCAAATAAATTACACAGCAGGAAGAATAGCAGAGTTGGCTTTTCCATGATTCAGTGGATTGCTAAAATCATAAAATTTCTTAATAAGAGACAGAGTTCAACTGTCCCATCCTCCTTTGTCTCCGCTGAGTGAGCCAAAATGCCCAACAAAACCAGTTAGCTACATGTCTTTCCTGGACAGATCTCCACAACTCACTTCTCAAACCTTTTCCATTTACAAAACCAACAGGCAGTTGCTGGGTATCTCTCTGCTATTTCTGAACCAGAAACCTAACACTACATGTTGTGCATGTACGTGACAACCCCGATAAACTGTTTGTTTCACAAACAGTAGGTTGATCCCTGGATATCCGGGCAAGTAATTAGCTCAGACTCTCTGTTTGTTATTTCTGAATGCTAAAAAGCAAGGAGTCAGGCACTTGGGGAAGCTACAAGTAAAGCTGATAATGGCTCTTTGCCTGACACCTCAGGTATTGTTCTTGATACCCAACACTAAAGTTATCAGTACGAAGTTATTCTTCTGTAATGACAAGGATTCTCTAATGCATGCATTTTCCGTTCAGCTTCTCTCCTGACCCTGAAGAGTCAGTGTATTTACACATAGATAGATAGATAGATAGATCAATCGATTTGAGAGCCTTATTCACTGCCAAGTTAGGAAAATTTGCTTGAGGAGTTGTTACCATTTATTATCCACTTTCAATTAATATCTAGTTTAGAAGATTCAAAAATAAACCCTGTCAGATTCTCAAATAACTCCCTTATATTGAAGGTAGGTGATAACACAAGGCAAGAAGGCATTAGGTGTAGCGAGCAGTTTCAGTATGATACTAAGAATTTTCAAAATCAAGTCTGCATATACCTAAACTGTATATCTCTCCAGATTCTCCTACACTCAGACTCTATCAGCATGTACTTCTTTGGCTGGGCAAATAAAAGTATGTGGATTTTCAGTCAATCTAACACTTCCCACAACCCAGTATTCTCCACCTTTCAGAATTACAGATAAGCAAATCAACAGTTTAAACATGTTCTCAATAAACTGTCAATGACACTTTACTCTGAGGATACAAGAACTGCTATAGACATGGAAACATGACCTTTACCCAGCATCTTAATGCACTTCAAGGCCTTTTCATCTTCTGTTTTTATAGCATTTACCTTAATGAGAACCTAGTTCATAACCTAAATTCCCACGTGTTGTTGTAGTGCTACTACTATGACCATAGGAAAGCTTTACTGGCTTTGGGTAGTCCATCGTGTAAGTCAGTGCAGAATTGTTAGATAGGGGGGAACCTCTTCTCCTTCCCTTTCAGCTAACATTTAAGACCTACAAAACTTCCCACCCCCTTCTCAAGTATTTCCCTGCAGAGGAATTTTTACCATCTTAATGGGGTATGTTTTACTTCTGACTTGCATACTCCTTTTTTTAATCCAGTCTTATTAAAGCCCATACAACACTTTAAATTTTCTGAGTTCTGCAGAGAAGGACAGAAAAAAGCTCACTGTTAGAATGATAACTACTAAGATAACCATGTTATACCTCTCCATGCAAATCTGAAATGGCCTATTTTAAATGCAAGTCAGATTTTTTTTTTTTTTGGTCACATCTAGAATCATAGAATCATCCATGTTGGAGGAGACCTTTAAGATCACCAAGTCCAGCTGTCTGTTTCTTGTGGTGACTTCTTCCCCCTGCTTACCTACCCCATCAGTTCTACGGCTGCAAATTATTTCTCCCAAAGTTTGCAGGAGAGATGCAACAGTCCAAGAAGCCTACGGTGAGGTGCCTTTGTCAGTCCTAAATCTCCTAATAACTAGTATGTACAGTTATTGACAGATAGCCCATTTCAAACATGGGTATTGAACAACTTTGCAAAAGTGAAGAAACTTTCCTTTATTTCACATATTCAGAAGCCAAGGCAGAGAGAAACCTAGTGTCTTGGTCAAGGCATAAAAGCCCTTTTATTGTAAAGCAGGGAACGGAAATCTCATACTTACAAACTTTCAGTATTTCACTCTAAGCATTCACTGCCTTTCCAAATGCATACTTCATTTCAAAACTAGATTTTCAGAAAAATATAATAATGCTGCCATTGTTAAAAAAATGCAACGTACGTGCACAACATGGAATTGTGCAGCAAATGCCCTTCCTCACTAGTGGAAGCAATGTGCTTCACTACCCTTGGAGATAAGACAAGGTACAAATATCACTTCAATTGATTTTATTAATAATTTATATCCTTTCTGCTCTTTGGTAAGCTACCAATTGTCTGGTTTAAAAAAAAAAAAATCACTTTTTACAGTTGATATTCCATGGCAAACAGAAATGTGGTATTACTGACAGTACTGCCAATCAAGAACCTGAACTTCATATATGTGTCCTATAAGCTTTACAGCAAAGCTGCTAAAAACTGTACCCTTCTAAAGTCCTTTTATGTAGTAGTCTACTTTTCAGTGACACATCATCCATTGTACAAATGACTTACGCTGATCGAATCCATGTAACATTCTTTCAAAATTAGTAATTTATAGAAACACTATCATTTTTGATCCTAATTTAATGAGACACAGGATAAGAGTCTATGGATCAGAACAAGGCAATCAGAGAAATAAAGAGTGGTCACTCACCTTTCCACCATGTGTGTCTGGTCCAGTGATAACCCATCAATTGCTGTGCATTCTGGACATTTGAACTTCTTTCGTGGGGTCACCTGCAGAAAGGCACGCCAGATATTATCAAATATCAACAGAAGGGACATTAATCTCCTTGCACAGAGAGCAGCGCAATACCTCTGAACATGCCTGCAGTGTAAGCTGAGCCGTCTCGAAAAGAGGGGGTGTACAAAAAAAAGCCACTCTGTTCCTCCATTCAGCTCCATCTGGCCCGGCTGACTGCAAAACTCACAGGGGCCCAATAAAAACGGCTTGGAGGGTTTTTTCCTTCTGTAACCGAAAAGAAGTGGCGATGACAAGCTCCTTAATTCCTGTTTAATGACTGTTTTCTCACTGCCAAGGTCCCTGTATAAACACCATTTGTTCTTGCAGCCATAACAGCGATGAAATATAGCTTCCCATACTTCACCGTAACGTTAATCCAACAGGCGCTCTTTGGCTCTCTCCAGTTAAGAGCTGACTGGCAAACTCTGCGAGACTCTCCGAATCACACAGAGGTGCCAAATTACTCTGCTGTGCCCTCATACAGCTCAAAAACTTCTTCAGCAAAAGCACACACTTTATCTTCTAAAGACTTTTCTAGGAAATGCAGCCACCAGTCCCAGTAAATGATGATGGACAGATGGGAAAACGGACCCTGCTAATTGGAGTAATGCCTGGTGGCCTCTAAATCTCATTCCAAGTTGACACACTTTGAAATGAATGTACGGAGTGAATGTCTAGACCTGAAAACGTGTCGAAACATGTCAGGAAATTAATTCAGGGATAAAAAGTTCATTTAAAGCTGATCTTGCAATTAACGTTCTTGCAATTAACATTCCTATAAATCAGCTGTTGTCAGGCCACGATAGAGTGAGCTGTGGACAGTTGGCAATTTCGTTCCTCTAGCCATCTCAAATAGTTAAAATATATGTATGTGGGCATGTACATATACACACACATACGTACAGCTGTCATTTAAATTATCTTTTTTATAGCTCATCTAGATGGCTAAAATAGCCACCAGAAACAACTGGTAAAAAACAATTCTCTGTTCCCAGTTAACATAAAAATTTTACTAAAGGGCTTTTCTGCCATGGAAGGAGAACAAGATACCATACTGGGGGAAAACGAGAGAAAAAGGAGGATTAAATAATATATTGAAGCCTACTGAATAAATTTAAGTATGTGTCTCATGTTTTTTAATTTTGTAAAGATAAACAGCAGAAAAGTCCCACCTTAATGACTGATTTGCCAGTGACATTTGCTACTAGAAAATTCATGGCAATATCTTCACAATTCATATGAGCATCCACCCAGTTCTTGATGTCTCCAGGCATTTTATAAGTGTAAAGATAGTTGAAATACTGCAGAGAAGAGGGAGAGAAGGAAGATAATTTTAAATACAGACACAGTAACTGCAAGACTAAATATTTCAGTCATGGAACAGAGGCAGCTAAGTGATAGTGCCTTCAGACAAGAACTACTTCAGCAGATACAAAATCATTTTTAGGTGCTAAACTGCATAATTATTCCTTTCCTGACCAGCATACAAATTTTGTTAAAATTGGTTTTCTTTTCTGAGCCTACTAGCTACAAAGCTACATTCACTGCAAAATTTGCTATGTACTTTCAGGTCATGCAAATTGGCAAGAGTTTTGTAAGTTCATAAAGGTAAGTAATGATTTTATTTCACTGGCAGAGACAAATCAGTGGTTTTCACAGCAACTGAAAGAGGTCTAGGGAAAGTTTGCAACTAGTTCTCTGACTGCTGTAAAGAACATAATCATAGCACCACAAAAACTGATGGAACGATGACAGAAAGACATACAGATCTTTTCTAATGTACACATTGTACATTAGTACAGTACAAGTTGTATATTACCTTGTGATAAAAGGCTGCCCCAGTGAGCACCATTGAGACTTCATTGGTCCATTCTGATTCATATTTCCATTTGTTCATCTCATGGTCCCAAAGATGCAGGCGGCCTGGATATCCAACTAACCTGTCAGGGAACTCACGCCAGACCTGAAGACAAAAGAATGTGACATGCTGATAACCAGGGCTGCACAGAAAGCAAATGCAACACATCTGCTTTGGAAGGGTAGAGTTCCAGTGGGGCAAAGATCACTTAAATTCTTCTAAGTCCAAATTCTTGGAACAAAAAGTTGCCAGGAAGAAGTACAAAAAAGAACAAGCTTGCTGTGGAAGGACCCTACAACTCAGAGAAGCCATGTCCCAGAGCAAAGGCCACTTAAGGAATATTAAAATAATGGTTACAGAGAAACACAAATTACTATTCAAAAAGATTTTAACTCTAACTAAACCCAAGTGCATGATTCAAATGAAACTTTTGACGTAAACTTCAGTAGATATGACTACAACCTAACTACTTTCACAGCTGGCTTTGGATCTAACCAACCTGCTTCCTTTGTCAGGAACTGGCTTAAATTTTAATATTTCTGGTATTCTTTAGTGGGTGCTTGGCTACATGGAAGGCCGCTTTGCCCTTGACTTGTTCCAGACAGCTGGATACAATCAAGATACCATCCTTGTCACTCCATACATTATTTTATAGCTGACTACAGGATCAAATACAGTAGACAAGAACAAGGAGAAGGGCATCATTAACGCAACCCCAGTTCTCCACACTGCTGGCCACATTAAATAATGGGCAAGTTTTGTATTAGAGAAAAAGGGTGGAAGAATTATAATTATTTAGAGCGGTCTGAATGCTATTTGTTTGCTAGATACAGTTTGTCTGCATTATTTGCAGACAAATTATTAAAAATTTGTCCCTTAATCCAAATAACTGCAAGGTCTGTTGGAAGAATGAGCCTTGACTATCTAACATTCAGTTAGGTTACAAGAGTTTCTGCTTTAGGTTGGTAATGTATAAACAAACAGACGCATACATACTGAAATTTTTGTATGCAAGATCAACAACAAGAACAAGGTATCTCAAAAATCCCCAAGGATTCCTTCACAATTTCTTTTGTCTGTACAAAAGACAAGGGTACCCTACAGTTGAATGCACAGTAAAGAAAGTGTTATCTGGAATTCCACCATCCTGCAAATGTCACCTCATCAGCAGTTCACTTTGGGCACTTTTTACATGTCAGTGTATTTCATTTGAGAGGCCTGGAGTATAAGGACTCTATGCAAGTATTTTGTCAAAGTAAACACGATAAAACAATCAGCTTTAAGTTACTGCTTCTGCATCTACATTTCTGTGATTTTGCATTACTATATACCTTTTCATCTATACATCTCAACACATTTTATTGCTGTCAGTTAATACAGCTTCAGAATCCCATGATGAGAGCAGTTATTATTTCAAACGTCCAGATGAGGAAACTTGCCAAAAATCATACAGGAAACAAGAATGGGAACCAGATCTTCTGACTCCTCGACTTCTATTTTATCCAGAAATCAATCTTTCTAGACAGTTCTAGGGCACAAGTACTGGGATAGTATTTAGATATGACAACGCTTCAACACAGAGGGTTCTTGAAAGCAGAGATTACTTGGAACTGAAGGAAGAGAATTCATAGGACACTTACAAGTTGATGCCATAAGCTAATTAAAACAATACAGACTTCTGGCAAGCAAGCCACTGAGGGCTTGAGAGATCTATTTTGACATGATGTAAAAATCCTTAATAAAGAACACAAAACTAAATGTACGACACTCAAAATTTTATTCCTCACTCTCCAGGACTCAAAAAATTGATTATTTAATTTTAAACCTGAATATTAAAATGTCTATCTCCCAGCTGTTGGAAGGCACCACCACATAAGTTACTGAGGCTCAACAAAGGATTTGACAGAACACTGCAGATCTGCACCGTACTGGGCTAAGAATTCTTGTAGAGGAAATGGCATGCATATTAACAGCAGCTGAAAGAAAGATTAAAGTCAGCTACTGCTTCCCACGGGATTGCAGTGCCTTCTCAACACAGAACCCTGGATTCATATCCCTTCTAGTTTTTGCCCTTGGTGTCATCTTCAAGAGTCCAAATGTCATAAAATAAAAGCCAACTATAATGCACATTACTCATACAGATGTCTTTGTGTCACTCTAAATATCTCTAAATAACTCTACCGTGTAAAAAACTTTCCCGGCCTCTGAAAATGGTCAGTTCAATGCATCTAAAAAATAACTTTGGTGTTTTGAACAAAGATTCCTTTTAAAAGTAATGCTTTCAAAGTCAATGGAAAAGCTTGACTTTTTCATAATGTTCACCACTAGCTCATTCAATGGTAATTTCTGGAAAGGCTCCCAATGGCTCCATCCAGCTCATTGCCTAAATCCATACATATGCTTTGTGCCAAAATTAATATATACAGCTACTGCTTATAAGGAAGCTTTCAGAATAAAAATAGTGGTAATGATTCTAATACTACTCTATATTTTATACTACTGTCCATTTTCTTGTTTGATGGTTGCCTATAATTTATTAGTCTGTGGGGAATACATTTCATTTTAGCCAGTGATCTTATTAGCTTTCTCAGACTAAGAAGGATGGCCTGATTTAATACTGGTAAGGGACACATCCAAGGAAAAACACTGCCAAGTGAACAGGAGGTATGCTTCTTTGCAGACAAGTCATTCCAAAGACTCTGCCAGTCAACCCTGAAGATAAATATTTTTGGATGAAGCATCTCCCAGATGAAATGTCAAATAGAAGTTCTGACTTAGTAGTTTTACTAAAAGTCTTGTAAGGAAAACCAAAAGAAAATGATAGTGATTTTGTTTCAAGTTCCCGAGTGACATAAACGGCATAGCTAAAACACCCTCCAGTCTCATCTCTCCAGAGCTCTTTCTGCCTCACAGCCTCAACTATTCTGTGCAATTTGCTGTGCCATCAGAACAGCAAACTCTTCATGTAGCCTGAAGGACAGAGAAGCATTTCCTTCTACAAAACAGTCTCAAACATTTATGCATTAAATTCAGTAGACTATATTAAGTCACATGCAATTTCAGCAATTTAATGAACAGAAAAATAGCCAGCATTTCCAAAGTTACCATGACAACATTTTAAGAATGAAACACTGACTATTCTCTACAAATGAAAACAAACTCAACTCATCAGTACTCATTCTGCCTTCCAGAGCCCCATCCACTCTTAATTTTTTCCCAGTCCTCAAAGGAATGGCTTGTGCTACTACTAAAAAAATAAAGCAAAATGTAAACACAGAGTCCATTAAAAGATGCGTGATGCTTTGCACACACACATTTTGTAAAATATCATCAGTTTGAAGAAGAGCTTTGAATGTGGCCAGCAGTGAATAATTGTTTTGTTAAGCAGAGTTATAGTACTCCTCCTACAAAGGAATGCTGGAAACTGAACTTTTAAAGTCAAAATGAGCAAGGAAGAATTCCTCTGAAGAAGGCATTCAAACTTCATGAAAATTTCAGCCTAGTAAAATATGCAATTCAACACAGAGAAGATTTCTTTTAAAGAATGCCAGAGATACGAAGCACTGAAAATCAACTCTGAGACAGAATAAGATCATCTACCAACAGAAGGCTAAAAGTTTTCAACAGAAAAAAAGCAAACTTAGCAATGCACCAAACAGTACATTTTATGAACGAAAAATATAGGCTCAGAACAATAACCTTCATTTAGACTGTTTCTACTCTTGCTCTAAAAAAAATATTTTGTCTCTGTAAGGACAAAGTGCTGCATAAGTATGTGATAGGAAATTACTTAATGCTAAGCCATCTGCCTCAAGGCCAGCTGAGACACAGAGGTGAGACTGCTACAATGCTTGATTTCAGTCTTGTATTCAAACACCAAACACTTCAGAGGTGGTCAATGCTTCTGCTTTAATTTTTTAAGATTATGATAATCTAAATACTTGTTCTACTTCTTGGGTCTCTCTGATACTCTCTCTGTGAACAACAAAGTTCAGTAAGTGGGAAAAAAAATTATCTAGGCATAACAGTTTTTTTCCAGTGTCCCAAGCCATGCAACTTAACAAAAATACTTTTTTTAAAAGTCAGAATGTCATGAGTATTCTTCTGCTACCTTGATACAGCAGCACACAGGGACTATTTTTCTGCTTGCTCCAATAGATTTATGTGAGGTCATAAATCACTGTACCATAATAGTTCACTTTTAACAAGTAAAAAATGTCTGACACTTTGAGTGTTACTATAATTTTTTATGTCTGAAAGTGTAGAGAGATCAAAGTTTTCTGGGGTTTTTCTTTTAGGCTTGCTCTATACATTCGGACAAGTGTGTGACAGAGGGGCTTTTGCCACATGTTTAAATGCAAAGTCTCAAGGATGTCAGGAGAGAAAAGAAAATTACTGAATGTCACGTTTCCAGCCCTTCATATGACCAAAGCAGAAGCAGACCTACTTTTAAAAGAAAACTTTCTAGTAACCTTATATGCTGCTACTGTTCCCTCTGGATTCCCCTGCAAATGAGTCAAGGGTTTGAGAGATACTTTTCTGGTAACACACATAAACAGATAAATAAATTATCACAGGCTGAGGACAATTTAAACATCTGGGAGCCAGCTCAGGCCTGTCAAGCAAGTCACAGACACTCAAGGACAGGAAAGATCAATCTTCAGCCCCTGACTTCTGTGCCAGAGAGTAGGAATTACATCACCCACCCCCTATATGAGGAAAATTGGGTATTTCTAGAATAATTTGCTCTGCTTCTGTATTCAAAGACATTTCTATTCATTTAATTTACTGGGGTGGGGGTGGGGAGGGGAAGCCAAACTCAAAATATAAGGATTCAAATTACTCATAGGTTTGTCTCAACTATCTTCTCGATATGGCACTTTAATTTTCCATCAGTGTTACTGTGCAGTAAGCTGACTTCCCAGAATCCCAAAGGAATAGGATTTATAATAAAATGCAAAAAACTGCAAAAGAAATCATTTCCAGTCTGCCAAACTAAACAATCTCATGTCCAGTTACATTCACACACAGAATAAGGACTATTACTCAGATAGTCCCTGCAACCAAGGCACATGGCCACAAGGCCAATAAATGAGTGAGCACAGTCAAACTGCTAGACCTGTTGGACTTCATCCTAGGGGATGAACAGTCCCAATTGTCCCCTAATTGCACTGACTACAGGAGAATTCACACCAAATTTTCTTTGCCTTATTTTTGTTTTTCATGAGGATAATTCCTTTCTGTGTGAGTGACCAGACTCAATATATGTGATGTTATAAATACTGTCCATTGAGGGTGTTAAAATTAACTGTTCAGACACACAAAAACCAAGGTTCTGCTTTGCACGACTTCTGGCTGACACAGCTGGAACTCAGCTGCAGTTTGAATCTCTGCTTCAAAGCCCTTCAAGCCTGCTCTGCCAGTAGCAGCAATTCATTTGGAACTACTTACACAGTCACTTAGGTGACTTCAGTAAGTCGCTCCTTACTCTTAGCTACTTTATTTGAGACAGCTTTATGAAAATGGAAATCAAACTGCAAATGGAGCAAGGATTTATGCAGCACGCGCATTATGGATCTGCTATCTTTCATCCCATCAGATCACCCTCAAAACTAGTAGTTATAAGCACCAACACAGGCAAAAGTAAGTCAGCTTGCAGAACTGCCAGCACTTGATTGCTCTGCTGTTGCAGTACAGTGCTTAAAACATTCAGTGTAGACAACAAAGTATAGAGAAGGTCTGTGCAGCCAAAACCCCCTTCCTTCAGTTGTCTTCTCTTCATTCCATCTTTCACACTTCATGTATTAACCTGCTACTCTTAACCTGGCAAGGGAAGTATTTCCTTTCTGGAGACACACATGATAGATTAAACCTCTGTCTCCACTACCTAACATCTTTGTTATTACTTCAGCATACCTACATCATCACAAGATATTTCTGCAGTCCAAAAGCTTGTTACTTGCTAACAGTGTCTTTTACTCGAGAGGGAGAAAGAGCAGTATTTTACCACACATGTACATACGTTAAAGACATACTTCCAACATATTTTTTAAAAATATCATCTTGTATTAACTGCACTTAAGATTGCTAAAAATTGGACAACTATTACATTTCGTTAGCTTTCTCCACCTTAGAAGCAGTTTTCATAATTTCATTCAACATAGGTAACAGTTTCATGCTCTAGCTCTCACATATGAAGCCCAGTGCTGTTTTGCTGTTGATAATGCATGTACAGGTGTGACTAAATAACTCAAAGCTTTTTTAAAATACAGTATTATATTTTCTAATGTTTCTGATTTGTTTACAAATACAGCATTTTTGTCTTAAATACACACATACAACAGTAATGTTAGATTACGGACTGTGTCATACACTCAAATACAAATGGAACACAAAAATTGCCTAACTCAAAACACAGTTTTGAAAGGAAGACACCAGTGTTGCTTTAAGTGTACTTTTAACAAACAATTCAAGTACCTATGAAGACTGTCACCTCTTTGTACCGCCATGGGTAACTGATTTGGACAAACTTTCTTTTTGTCCATACCCTCATTACAACAGCAGCTGTTGAAGCTTTGCCATTTCAAGCACATGATCCATGTGTCCCTTCCTTGAAATGCTTCAGTTCTTTTGACTGCACTCCACCTTACTTCGGCACGTCCTCAAGAGGCCTCCTCTGTTCCCAACACTTAATCTCTGAAACTTGTCTTGTCCATCAAGACATGTTCACTTGGCTAGCACTTCTGATTTATCTGAAAACTGAAGCTGTTAAGAAGAATGCAGTTCAGTCTTCAGACTGTTTCCACTACAATAATCACACAACATTTTCTGGAGTCTTTTGGCACTCCTATGCCAGTTACCGAAAACCTCTTAGCTGGCAGGTTTTTCAATAAAGTAATGACCATCTGTGAAACTATTTCAGTCAGCATTGAACTGTTATGGTAAAGAGAGACGCAACAATCTGAATCAACAGACTGTGCAGTGCTTCCTCTACTTTATATACACATGCAATGTTGAAGTGGACAGCCTAAGAGACGGGAAAAAAAACAATTCTCTTACCTCATAGCCAAACTGGAGTTCATCTGAGGTTAGCATAATGATATCATCATCAATAGCCAACACTGCTTCTGTTTCAATCTCATCATAAGGGAAGAAGCGGTTGCTAAGTTTGTTCTCTGCAGTCCTAACAACTTTCAGGGGAACACGAATCTTTGGCCAGAGGGAATCTAGAGAGAAGAATTAAAAGAAATAGAATTCAATATTATACTTTACTTCTGAGTCTCCATATCCATCTTAGCTGCTCTTTACTCTTTTCTTCTTTGCATCTAAACAAGCACTTCTTAACGGTGAATTTACAACAGTTTCAGTTTGGCAAAAACGAGAGCATACGAAGGCAAGAGACAGAAGTTCAGCTACATTTCCCTCTGCAGCTCTGTACAAAGAGCTTCATGGACAGCTACACAGAGGATAGCTTGCCCAAAACAGCAACTTGCAACACTCGCAGAGCAAGTGCAGGGATAATATGTATTGGTTTAGGACACACAGTGTGAAAAGATATTTCACTCAACTGCAACTAAAATAATTTGAAGCAGCAGTATACAATCACTGACTGCAAGTCTAGGGTCATAAAGAATTTGACTAAGATTGTTAGTTCTATCAAGGGCTGAGAAAAATTAATTTTATTATATCAATTAAATGTTTAGCATTATTGACTATTTTTAATGAGTAGATTCTGTGTCTCAGCAATTTCTTTCATCTTCAAAGTCCTAAGTCACAGTGATAATTTAAAACTAGATAAATACAAATGGATTCTAACTTGTGCCCTACGGCATTCTTCCAAGTAGAATAGAGCACTCGAGTACACAAACATTAAAATTCACAAGTCATATGAGGATTTAAATAGCAACAAAACCCCCTATATATACAAAACTGGATCCAATTCACTCTACAATGGGATTAATTTCCTTTTTTTTTCTATATGTTTAACATGTAGCACCTTAAGTGTCACATTAACAGTTTCTGCATATATTCAAAAATTTTCAAAACCTTATTCTATTCTTACAAAATAATAACTGTAGGTGTAAGTATAGAGCACCAAGCTAAAAGAAATGTAAGTAAGGGCTGAATATTAAACATTAATTCTAAATGCATATAACCACGTACAGTTTCTAGCACAAAGATTAACAGTAGTCATTATTACAGTACGATGCATCCCAAAAGCAACTATTCATCAAAAAGTATTTTAATTAAAAGCTAAACAAATAATTAACAGGTACAAATGTGATATGCTGGTTTCTTCTGGCTTTCACATAAACATATATTTTAATGAAATTTTGAGAGAAAAGAGAGCATTTTAGGATGAGTCTATGGACCTTGTGAATAGATGACCACTTGAGTTTCTTACACTAGTGAAATGGAGGGGGTGACAATGGTAAGAAAAATAAGCAAAAACACATTAAGTCAAATACAAAAGGACTGCTCAGAGAATTTGTAAGTTGTTCTCTGTGATAAATGAAAACGTGTGTAGGGTCACCCCTTGATAGAGGTGATTCTTCCCCTCCACTAAGGAATATCAGGGTACTGTGTCCAATTCTGGGCTTCTTAGTGCAAGAGAGATGGGCAAACTGGAGAGAGTTCAGCAAAGAACCATGAAGGTGATGATGGTACTGGAGCACCTCCCCTACAAGGAAAGGCTGACAGTGCTGTGGCTGTTTAGCCTAGAGAAGAGAAGGCTCAAGGAAGGTCTCATCCATATGCACGAATACCCAAAGGGAAGGTGCAAAGAAGATAGAACTAGGCTGCTTTCACTGGTGGCCAGTGACAGGGCCACAGGCAGTGGCACAAACAGAAACACCGGACATCAGGAGAGACTTTTTCAGAGTGTGATGAGCATTAACACAGGTTGCCCAGTGTGGTAGTGAAATCTCCACTCTTGAAGATACTTGAAACCATCTGGAGATGGTTCTGTGCAACCTGCTTGAGATGTTCCTGCTTGAGAGGGGCATTGGACAGCTGATCTCCAAAAGTCCCTTCCAAGCTTAGCCATTCTCTGATTCTGTGGTAAGTGGAGTCTGTAAGAACTGATACTGCACCTGAAGCCACTCAAATTTTCATGTCTGAAATACATATAAATTTCCAGTGCAAATTGCAAGTGACACAAAGCCTGGAGACATGAAAAATAGTGAGGACAATAAAGTAATACAGGGCTTACTAAAGTCTGTATGACTGGACTGCTTAGTAAGCTAGGTGCATTTGAACAAAAAACACACTGACACATTTGACACACAGTTAAATAGCAAGACCAAAGCAACTTTTCCCCTAAAAGCAGCTTCTGAAAAGGATTAAAGGGACAGAATGGACATTAGTTCTCAGCATGCTGCTGTGGCAAAATGGATTGATGCAATTTTTGTATACATAGATGAGTATGTAGTAAGAAATGGGGGCAGAGGGCAGGGCAATTTTACCTGTATGTAGACACAGACAGACAGATGCTAAAATACTGTTTCATTCTGGTGTTTTTGTATTTCAAACCATGTTAAAACACTGAAAATTGTGCAGAAAGAACCACATGAGTTATTTGAGGTCAGGAGAAAATGCCTTTTGGTAGAACATGGAGATCAATCTGTTTAGTTTACTAAAAAAAGGAATAAAAAGTAGATTTGATTAACATGTACAAGCACCTATGCAAGAAGAAAAATTACATGTATCTTCAACAAACTGGAGAAAGACATAACAAAAAACAATGACTGGAATCTAAAGCCAGACAAATTCGAAATATAAATAAGGCAGACATTTTTAATAGTAACAGTGGTTAACCTCTGGCAAAAGTTAAAAAGGACAGCAGTTGGTTCTGTACATCTTGTCTTTCAACAAGACTGGGTATTATTATAGAAGATGCAGTCAAGTTAGAAGTCACTGGACTGAAAAGAAAGGCAATCTGGTGACTCATGACTCACAGGTGAACCCAGATGGTCTTACTGCACCTTCTGCCTCAAACTCCATGAACAGTAAGATTGTTGACTGTCACCAGGATAGGAATAGGAAGTTTGAATATAAACTACTAGGACATGGGGAGCAAACACAGAAATTCAGAAAAGAGCATAAGGAAATAAGATCCTTGTTTCTGTGTTTTGAGAATGAAAAGTGGAAGTTAAAATAGGTGTCAATGAAAAAAGCCACTGTAAGCACAAAAATAAGAGAAGTCCTAACCTGAGAAATAGTTTAAGTTTTTAAACAATAATATATGATCAAATTCTGGAATTGTTCTCAGCAGAAGGCTCTGAAGAATGCTGGCTGACAGACAACACCAAAAGTAATGGGATAAAATTATGTGCACACACTTCCAATTCCATTATAACCCAGAATCAGGTCTGCCTCCAAGACAGTTTTGCACTCTTTCCACTGTCAGGCTGTTGCACTAGGAAGACTGTACCAGAGAAGAAGAGAAGCTGCTTCATTCCCAAATGTACAAGTAAAATTTGCTCTCAGGAAGAAGTGTCCACATCCTCATCGCCACTGGGCCTCTTGGATTTAACAGCTCACACAACACTCAAAAAACCCACAAATCTGCACACTGCTAAAAGACACCAACCAGAGTCCGAACACGACTTCATTCGGGAAAATGAAGCAATATTTCCAAACCACAGTAAGTCTTTAAAAGCCAGTTTTTCTTGGAGCTGTATTTTAGAAAGGAGGATTGCCATGCATGGGTGGCCAAAATAAAAAAAAAGAAGAAGAAACACGGAGTGATATTTACTGGCAAAATTTGTCTTTAATATTCAGTTTCCTACCCTAAGGTTTTTCCTGTAAGGTTGGAAATGTGTCTGTAACATCTACCTTTATCTGTGTGCTCTTGTAGACCATGGCCTTTATTTGACACGTATGCACGTTCTTGTCCTGTTTTACTCACCTCTTGTCCTTCTACCAGAAGGCATAAGGCATTAGCCCTAACACACTTGAGTGGCTTGTGATACTGACCAGTAGTCAGCTGGAAGGATTCAATCCCATTACTGATGGACTCCAATGGAAGTCACGGTCAGCCACCAGCTGGGGAGATACAGCAAGTTCCTTGGGGCCACTACAAAAATGTTCAAGAGCATCGATTCCCATTATAGCATTATGAGCTCATTTTATTCTCAGCCTTGTAAGGTCTTTAAAAGTCCTGCATGAATCACAATCTGAAATGATGATTCCAGTAGGAGACCAATGAAATTCCAAAATTTTCAGTTTACTAGTCATTGTAGCCTCAGGAGGCAGTAACACTGAACGACTGGAACTGTTTATTGCAAATTAGTACTCTTGATCCCACTCACTACTTTCTTACTGGCTTACCGTACAACATGCAAGTACCATTTTATAAATGGTAGCAGACAGTTACAGGTACTTCACAAAGACACGTCATTGCCTCACAAAGACTACAGACTGTGTAATGTCTGCAAGCTACTTAAAGACCTTTGGATAACTGCCTATAATTATCCAAATGTAACCCCAGGATTGGTATAAAATAATTTTAAACAGCCTCCTAGATCCCAAAAATACTGTTAAAAATGTTTCAGTAGCAATTAGAATTGCCATAGGTATGCATGCATTTGTAAATTTGAATTAATATGTAGCATCAAAGTTTACATTTGACACATGCTAAGTATTCTTTTATTCAGTCTTTTCTTCTTTTCATGTCTACTACATGTTAAAAAAAAAGACAACCAAATTTCAAAAAAAGTGCAGGAATATATTGAAACAAAAATTGAAACTGAAAAATCAGTAGGATTGAAAAATAATTCAGTAAAAAAAGCATGCATATAAGCATTAAACTTTCAGCTCTTCTGAAAAATCAACTATTTGATAGCTTAGTAACAGACATGCCACTTGCATAAAAAATGGTTACAGAAGAAAAAGTAATGAAAAGTGTATGAAAAATGAAGATGTAATCTAATTATAATCAGCACGCATCTCAGATGTCAGCAAATCCTCTTAAATCCACATGATTTACTAAGGTCTTGGAAAGTCTCTCAAAATGACCAGTTCTCAACAACGGGTATGTTACTGTCAAATATTTGTGCTTTGAGAAACATAATATAAAGTTTCTGAATTTAGCCTTAGATTAATGAAAAGAAAATATAAGCATTTTGGAGAAACTTTGAATAAGACATTAGGGTAGCAGTTACTCTGCAGCATGCAAAATGCACAACACTACTTGCTGCCTAGAGGCTGACTTGATACTGGAGGTCCCTGCCCCTGCAGAGACGGAAGCACACGGGAGATGTCGTGACACAATGACACCTGGGTTACAACTTCAGCAGCCTGGGCAAAATTGACTGTCATAAAGGACAGCAGGCTCCACTGAGAGATCCAAGTATTACAAATTAGCTCTACCATAGGAACTTCAAAAGAAAAATACATATATATATTTTAAAAATATATATATATATATTTATAATATTTATATATATTTATATATATATAAAAGACAACAGTCACTTCAGAAGTCAAGGTTTTAGAATCCATCAGGAAGGTTAAATTTGCCTATATTTATTTTAAAGGACCACAAAAGACAAGTATTTGTATTTAAAGAGCAGTCAGAAACAGAGTATGCCACTTCTGTAAAATCAGACTTCGACTCTTCAGATACTGCTTGGAAAGTTCTGAGAAACCTCAGCACTAGCAAAACATATATGGAGGAAATTCTCAGTTTACTAAACTTCATTACAACCAAGGTAAAAGTGCAGGCTTTATTCTTACAGTAAGAGAGCAGTGCATCCTTTAACAGAGTATGACAAACAAAAAAGAAGCTTAAGAATCTTACATCATGGCACGAGACCCTTTAGGTGTACAAACGTAAAAATGCATGTTTGGACTGGGGATTACTCTTAATTTTTAAAAATCAGTGAGGACTCTGCGATGCATCAGAAAAGAAAAGCAAATTATGGAAATAAACCTCTCTGGAGTGAATACAAGTATCTGTATATAAGGATTCTGAAGAGTATGACAGGCACCTCCTACTGTGCATCATACTGAAATAATCATGAGAGAAGAGTGAATAACACTTACACTTGCTCTCTGGTAATGACTCAGGTCACGATCAGCATTATGTGCTATTTAGGACTACTGATGCACTGATTGCTGGAGATGCCCATAGAAAACATTGTGTGGTCCTCTAAACACAAAATCAGTAGTTTCCCAACTTTGCCCAATGCAGCTCCCTCTTCCAATAGGCTTACAAATCCCTAACAAACACATACATGGCCGTGTTTCTGGCCAGCCCACAATTCCATCATTAAGTCCTGCAAGTGCACATCTCACAGCAAATTTTTCAAGCATGATTTCAAGATGATTTAAATTGTAGGATAAAAAGGTGCCATAGTTACTTTCCCAGTTAAAACACTCACATATAAAAGAGCAGCAAAAAATCCCATCCTCTAATTACATGTTTCTCAGCTACAGCTGCCCGTGCATCACATGAGATGTAAATAAGAGAAGGGAGGACAGTCATGAGAAAGAGGCAACTTCATTAATGTTCCTCTTCATTAAGGCTTCATTCCTTTAGGTTATTAACTTCATTAACAACCTAAAGGAATACCCTCTCACACAAAAAACCTCTCTCACTTTCAACACTTCCCTAGGCTTGTGATCAGATGTTTGCAATGAAAATGTAACTAATACAAGCTTGCACACTGTTTATACATAAAAATAATTTCTTAGTCTGAAATTCATCCCTGTTTCTCAGTACTGAATGAACTGTTACATCATACATAAAAGGGGGATCGTTAAAAATAATAGAGCACAATATTTCCATGGATTGTATTATTTCTTTTGAAAGAGAAATGGCACTGTGTCATGGTCTGGGAATGGTACTCCCCAATTCAGAGACTCTCCAAACCACACGCCTCTCTTGCTCTTCCCCTCCCTCTTCCTGCTGCAGGAAGATGGAGAGGAGGAGAATTGGAGGCACAAAAGGCAAAGATCACCCTCAAAGGGTTGAGGTAAAAACAACTTACTGGAAACAGCAATGAGATAAGAAAATGAACAGTAGTGGCAACAGTACTAACAACAAGGTATAAGAAACGAAAACTATTCACATGGAAAAAATCCCAACAGACAATACCAGACAGCTCCTTCTGCCAAGTTTTCTCGATCAGAAGGAACCCCTTCTCCTCGGAAGAGACTCCCTTCCTCTCAAAATGACATGAGGTGGTACAGAACAGTGAGGTGGTACAGACTGCAAAACTTAACCCTGTCCCGTCCGGAACCAGGACACATCACTGTGTTGTTAAATAGCACAATTCTCTGTATCCTTGCTTCTGAGAAACTGGAAGGTAATAACATCTGAAGAAGTCCTTTTGCAGCACACACATTATTGTTGATCTTGTCAGAAGACAGAAGTGTATTTACAAAGGAAATTACTTGCTCTACGTATTAATCATCCATTCCTGGTTTTAACATTCAACCTAGGGAAAATGAGAATCAGTATAGCTGCTGTACAGAGCTAACCAATATTCTTGGGACACCACTTCTAAGTAGTATCAAGTTCAAAAAATAGCACGTGATACTTGAATGCAGCCGGTTTGTTGCATTTGCAATTGGAAGCAGCAGGTAAGGATAATGAGGAGCTGGAAATATAGCATACACTCTTGATGGCAAGAACTGAATGCCTGACAGTATTAAAACCAATATGACCAATTTTTAAAAATCTACTTATTGGCTAAAATCACAGCATTTTGATGACTCATACAAAGACATTTGTACAAACATTCTTTTTCTGCTTTACTGCCTTAGTAACAACAGCTAAGAATATCTCATGACTAGTGATAACCTGGGTCCAAGATATTAATTCATATCATGCTCTGACTTCCCAAAACTTCTATGGAGCTCATTTGGAAATATCAAAAGGAAAAAACCTTTCCAAAAATTGTGCAAGGCAGACAAAGACTGATAAAAAACTGGCAGAAAACATCTCTAAGCATGCTCTGTTTGTACCTGCAGTTGCACAGAACCCCATACGGCACACTCAATTCTCATACCTGAGCTTTTGTACAAGCTCTCATCTGATGCTTATTCTAGCTGGTCTCTAGTAGTTTGCATGAATGCAACTAATTGAACATTGTTGATGAAACCTAATTAACACTTTTTCAGTCTCTAATACTGAATGGTAGAATTTAGCTGGAGTCTGAAGTTTCAAAAAACTGTCAGAAACAACATCAAGCATGTTACTTCTACTTCTCAGAATTCCTTCCATTATGGCTGAGTGAAAAAGTCTGTTCAGAGTTCAAAACAGGTGCTTTCTACCCACATTACAGTGTTTATATTGTTCTACAGAAATGCACAGAATTCCTCTTGTATATAACAAAACAGAATGTTTGTTTCTGGGACACTAGGGCCCAGTTTTGTTAAGATTGGTTTGATAGGCTAACTTTCTAGATTTCCCTAGAAAGTAGTACTGCAAAATGTTTGTAAAATGTCTTATGGAAGACTAAAATCACCACAAGTTCGTTCTCTAGCTAATCAAGGAAAATGGCATTAAGTCCACCATCAAGAAGCCAAATTAATTCAAAACTTAGAAGTTAAAAAAAACATTCCTACCAGTGCTGACTACCAAGGGCACAGTATGCAAAAAACCCCAAACCTGTCACTGAAGATGCTTTTATTAATTTTTTAAAAAGATAACACTTTCTTAAGATACAGCAATCCAAAGGATAGCCACTTTCTTTATCCCCAACAGTTTATAACAATGTTGTCCATTAACAGCATCAAATAGAAATACAAAGATTATTATTTCAGTAATACCATAAGAAGTTTACCAGCAACTTAGCTCCAGGATCCACAACTAAACAGAAAATACACATTCTTTAAAATACACTTTCCATTTTTATAAAACTGAACCTAAAAAGAAATCAAGCCACCACACATGATTTGTAGCTTGTTGCATATTTACTAAAGGTAATAAATTTATACATTGTAATACAATTTATGTGGTAGACAAAGTGGTTTTTTCACTTGTCTGAAACAAATGTTGGTGGAAATTTCTATCACAGACTGTTTTCTTGAATTTCAGAACTAGCAATTTAGAAAAATACAAATGAAAGGAAAAAAAAAATTTGGCTGATGAAGAAAATCATGATTTCTACACAAGTATTCCCAGCATCAGGCACTTGGACCACAATGTTTATTTTAATTGATGCAGAGTGAGTGAGGAAAAAAATTTTTTCTTCCCCATAATATTTCAATGCTTTTAATATTTTTATTAGTATCATACACACAGTCGTGGGCTTACTGGCATTACTTCTGTGTTGACAGGCTTCTTGCACACAAAGCATAGCAGAGAAAATATGCAAAACTCAGCCATAGACACAGAGCAGAGATCACATCCCCTAAATCCAGAAAGCACTTCAGATAACAAGCGGATTCTCTAATGTTTAAGGTTCCAGATTAGAATCATCATTGTATGTGATGTTTTCTTTCTGCTATTTCACATATAAGATTTAGTATTTTTACTATCAAAAACACTGTGTAAACTTCAAACTTTGTTGTCTTTGCACAAGACATCTGTGTTTCTCATAGATTTGTCATGTTTCTTTTCACTCATTCTAAAGAAAATACAGAACCACGAGTTCAGACTTCCACAGATAGATCTCAAACATTAAAATAAACCTGATCCTTGCAAACTCTTAAGACTAAGGAAAAAACAATCTTTAAATTACTACTGATATCTAGCCCACATACATGTAGTTCTTCAATTTTATATTTTTGCATGCTATTTGGTTGAAAAATTTCCAGTCAAGTGTTTAATTAATCCATTGCCCTCTTAGCCACTTACGTTTTTATCAGCCAGCAAAACAAAAAATTCCTGTCATACCAGAGCTGCATCTGCCCTGAGAGGCCTAAGTTTGAAAGGAGTTTGTTTCCAGACACCTTGCACCCTCCCCACACCTGTTACCACCACACAGCAGCTGAGATCACCTACAGCCTCTTAGCTGGGATGCTCAGCACTACTGATGGCAGTGACCACCTGTGACTCCATGTTCTTAAATTTTGTACAAGTTTTAGAGTATTTTATTTTTATTAGGTTTTCCTCCTAAGTCATGAGTATCATTACGTAAAGGCATTATTGCAAATGCATAGCATACTGTTTTGATAATGATATTTTCAGTTATAATAATTTTCTGGTGTTGACAGAAGAAAGAAAGGAAAGGCCACATGTCATTGTGTGGCACTTTGCCAGCTGCATCCCAGGAAACCTAAACCCAAATCTCAATTTAGCTGGCATACTCACTAAGGAAGGCAATTTGGATGTTCTTCACCCAGCTTTCCCACTTACACATGCAAAACAAAACGAACACATGAGGGGTTGCAATGACAAAAGTCAAGAGCTGCTTCTGTACCAAAACATGTCCTTTACGTGGAAAGGACCAAGAAATACAGCACTTGATGCTCTTGAAGGTTAAGCACCTCTGCTTTACTACAACCAATTAAAAATGAATAGCCATAAAAGTGCAGATACTACTGTAGGGTAATAAACTAGACTTTATCAGTGACAGTGGTGCACATTACAAACTTCAAACTCATTCCTTGTTCTAATCCATCAGAAACTTCCTGGCTTTAACAGGCTATAAACAGCAGAAGCTTTGAAGTCCGAGGATTAGGATCACTAATAGACAGACTGAACGAGAGAGTGGCTGAAGAGCCAAGTGGAATGCCCTGCATGGATCTGGAATAAAACAAGTTATTTTAATCAAACTGACCTCTCTCTAGCCATAGGCCAAGAGATTACAATGGTTGTAACAGTAATAAAGGGACAAGGGACACTAAAAACAAATAGTTATTTGCTTCAATACAATGCTTAGGCTAATGCAAGGACAAAACGGCTTATGCTTTCAACTGTGCTCTCAAGTCCACAATTTTAAGCTCTACAGGTTGTTCTGTTTTTTTTTTTAACTAGTTTAATACTTAGTGGTAGTAGAGACAGAAGAAAATTAAACACACTTTGATTTTAAAGATTAATACAATGATTGAAAAGGTCATTGTAATGATCTATTTGCTTCAACTCTCCTGTATCTCAGACTCACTTGAAGGAAATGTGGAAACAATTCATTTAGGTTAAATCCACACAAGCTCAGTGATCACACAACCGTACATATCACTAAGCTTTTTTGCTTTTAGAAAAGAACTGCTTACTGCAAAAATTCCATTTGTTATCAATTTATACATAATTTTTTACTCTAAAGGGCTGCAAAACAGTTAAAAAAATGACTAAACTTGAGGTATTTAGCCCAGAAGTAATAAATAACACTTTTTAAAGCAAACAATAAAACTGCTCTGCTTTAAACTGCAGCAAGTTGCCAAAATAGCAAATGAGCCAAGTGAATGGTAGCAATAGCTTGGCTCTGAGAAGCTCTTAGGAGATGGTAAATTGAGACAAGTGGTCAGGGATTAATTTCTACATTGCATCTTGCTGCTATGCAGAATAACTAACCTTGAAGAGTAGAATATGGCAGCAGTTGAAGCCTCTGGAAAGAGAATTATAAAGTGAGGAGTCTTAACAACACACTTCATTCACTACAGAAGAATCCACAATACAGCATTTTTTTGAACACGTATTCCTAGAAGGCAACATTTCTTGTCCCGCAAAATCACCACATTTTCAGATGAGAACGACAAATCCATATGTAAAGCACACGGGAACCAGGCTCATACACAGCTACTATACCATACTATAGCTACTACAGCATTGAATCCAGAATGAGAAGAGGAGGCTTTAATTGCCTAGCACAATGCTCAGGATTTTAGTACTGGTGTTCAGTACCTGAAGAAAGTCACTCTAGGGAGCAGTAAGCATGGAAATAAAATGAGCAGCGTTGGAGAGTCTGTCTAGCACTGGAGAGGGTTACCAAAGGCCAAGCCTAGCTAGCTTCCCTTGCATGGGGCAAGACCTCCCAAATATTCCATGGTGAACTCATAATGGAATTCACTAATGTCAGGACCTGTGTTTCCAGCTGAAGACCTGGGAGAAGAGTAGGAGCAGCATGGTCTTGTGAGGCAGGCAGCCTGGGGATGGGAAAGAAGGGAGTTGGTTGGACACAGAGCAACCCATGTAGAGTGCAATGACATTGCATGGAAGGAGTCAAAAAAGCACAGGGTAAGGATCTTGGATTTGAAAATGTAGGCAGTAAGCTGTGAGGACTAGGCAGCCTGAGGCTGAGGTCCTGGCACAATGAGATACAATACAGCAGTATGCCATGCTGGCAAAGCACACTCAGCTACTGAAAATCAAACTGAGATCAAATTGAGATCTGAAAATCAAATTGAGAGATTTACAGCACTGAATTCACACTAGAGTCATTAACATACCTTTGAAAACAAACCTTTTTTCCAAAAATCTACACATTTAAATAATTTGGGAAAATGTCTGTGAATGTGTACTCATTTTAAAACAACCACAAATTAAAAAACTATTTAAAAACCATGCAGATGACACCAGACTCACTCAAATACTATAAAGAGCAGCATATATATCATACGTGTTGGAAAGAGAAATATTTTAAAACAGGCACTTTTGTACTGTCTTACTGGACAAGCATTAGCATTTTCACAAGATATTCTAGTTGTATGGAAATTCCATTTTGGATAATTGAAATGTCCCAGATTTTCATTTCATCAATCAATCAAAATATTCACTTATTTTATAGCTCCAAACATTCAAACTGCTTTGAACTACATTTCCTCTAGAAAAAGTCCAGTAGCAGCAGTACTGCCTACAAAGAAATGAAACCAAGTATTGACAGATCAAAAACAAGCCTCTCCTTACTACTCCCTCCAAAAATGTTAACGACAGAAATGTTTCTTTAATATTGTGTTTGTAACTTTTGATTCAGAAGTTAGCAGCACAATCGCTGGTATGCTTTTTTTCTTGTAATCTATTTTGCCGCCTCATAATTCACTTTCAAACACTTTGCCACAAAAAATCCAAACCGACTATTTTGAAGGAACCACAAAATACTTCTTGAATATAAATGATGTAGATAAGAAGTCATTCTGTAACAGGTGTCAATAGGCATGCTATGCCCAGTTTCACCTTCCTTCACCACCCCTTCCATGGGTTTTTACCTTCTGGCGGATTCTTATTCTGGTTGTTCCAGACTACCAACAATTTGGATAGGCTAGGCACTTTAGACACCTCTGTGATGACTCGGAAAAGGCTCTCCACTCGATCATAGGTCAGAACTACGGCTGTGAAACCTTGGGACTGAGGTGGGATCAGTGGAAGGAAGAGTGGGTTGCTGACACTGCTCCATTTCTGTGAAGGAAGACAAGAAAACAGCAAAATAATTTGACTAAAGTGAATTATCACAGTAAGGAGTAATTCATATAGCCAGGCCCTAACCATCAGATTCATAATTTGCTCAGGTCAGGCAGGCTGACTCTCCAATTCTGACTTCAGCAATTTCTCAAAACCTATATTCTAATCTCTTTCTTATTTCAGTTTTCATTTTTGTCTATCTGTAATGTTGCAACCAAATAGGGGTTAAGGTAAAAAATAAAGTGAAAGAAGCAGATAGATTTGTGGAGAAGGAAAACCAAGGTGAATTGAGTCCAGCTAGCATGGCTCAATTCTCATTTACTAATTATTATTTCAAGACATTTATACTTATAGTCAGGATTCAATAAACAAAGAGAAACTTAATCAGCACAACAATTTCAGAGTGTAAAAGTGTTAATGACAACAAAACCAAAGGAACAAACCCATAAACTTGGCATAAAATGTGCACCCAAACAAAAAGGGAAAAAGCAGGTATGAAGAGGAACAATGTACTAGCTTAGACAAAGTTTGTTCAATGGTGGAAAAAACCCACCTATTACATTAAAAACAAATAAAAAAAGACATGAGTTTCAAAGATGAATTTCAGAGTTATCTGCTGCTTGTGAATGTTAACTAGGGCATCCCTTTTAAGACTTTAAAGGTCTTAATTCAATACACTGTCAGCATAGGGAAGCCAGCCCAGACGGCAAAAGACAAGACAGACAACTAAATTCCCACTGAATGTGCCAACCTCCTTTGGAGCTGACAACATGGGGGAGGAAGCAGTGAAGGGACCATTTGACAAGAATGAAAACATCGGCATTTTAGTCTCAAATTTTCCATTCCAACTGATGTTCCAAGCAGGGGTCGGAGAGAGAAGCAAAGGGAAAAACCAAACCCTTTGGGACAAGGTGAAAAGAGGAGTTGGGAAAGCAGAAACTGAGTGATGCTGTTTTGCAAGGAAGTTTTGAATCCTAGCCTGTAAAAACTATGAACACTCGTAAGAGGTTAGCAACTGCCAGCAGTTTCCAGAAACACTGTGAAATTCTCCAGCTAAACTCATACCATAAGCCTGCTTGTATCAGGAGTAAAGCAGGTTTTACAGACTCAGAGTTACAAGGTCATATTTGTAGGAAGTAAACATTAAATTTTCTTTTTCCCTATTTAGTCTTTGGGTTAACTTATACACCCAACAATCACCTTCCTCATGTTTTATGGTTAGACACCTCTAACTAGAATGACTTCAAGGATGAGAAGAATGAAGAGCCTATTTACTGAAAGACATCATAACATTTTGACCATTTCGGTAAAGGAGAAAAAAATATGATGCGAATATGATTTCCTTCTATGAACAAATCAAAACTGAAGAGAGGATAAATGCGTGAAGCGGAAAAGTTAAGCACAGCGTTGGCACACTCTTTTGTCCAAGACGGTCTAAGAGGACATTCCAAGCAAGGACCTGTCAGTTGGAGTAATATGTTTTAGTAGACTTCCTGAAATAGTTGGAAAACCAGACCAGCCTTCAGCTACACACGCTTTATCAGGTCTAGTAAAAGCAGCACTCATCTTAAACTGTTTGTGAGGATCCTAATGGAAAACACAAAGTTCTAGTTTTTACCCAAGAGGAATAATAGGATAATGTAGAAACAGTAATGGTATAATATGGAACTTTGGTTCATGAAAGGGACATGGCTACCTGTGAAAGGCACACTCAGTAATTCAGAAAATACACATCCATTACTTCAGCAACTGATATGTGCAGAGAAAAATCTGCTTTCAGATTATTACATTTTAAAAATTAAAGCTTTTGTACATACTTTGCTAGTTGTACAAGATGACTAGTGGCAGATGGGGACAGCCTTCTGATTTTGCTGCAGGTTCAATAATTCCTACAGCAAATCACAATCTAAATGTTACCAGAGCATAATCCACCTCATTAAAGCTTTACTACAGACTTGTTTCCACACAACCCCCACCCTAAGACTGCTATTATCCGAATGACCCTAGTAATGTCAAGCAGCTTCTTAATACAACTCTCAGAAAACTGTTTTCATTAATACTTGAAAAAGAGGTTTAACATCATAATCAGAGTGCCAGGAAAATATGTTCCTGTTCTACAAGAAGAAATAATTGGTAGAGCCATCTGCAGACAATGTTCTATTTCTTACTTACAGGTTAGAATTGCTACCTAGATAAATGGCTCCCATTTGAAGTTTTTCTAGAAATGTTTTCTCTCCGTCCGCAGCACTTCCTAACAAATTGCTTGCTATAATATCTTTTGAAAAGGATTTTTCCTTTTCCATAACCTAAGACTACTTTAGGTACTTACAGAAAGAAATACATCATGCATATGTGTGCAAGCACATGCATACGTACCTAAAAGGGTCATGAATTTTTCTCATAAACTTAAGTTTTAGGTACATTCCTTAAATCCCAACTTCTACTACTTTTAGAAAGGCATGAAAATTCTCCCCTGCTGGTCATAACTTAGGAAAAATAAGGCAACTTTTAAGGAGGTTTTGCTCCTGCACCTACTAAAGGATGATGGAGGGAGGGAGGGAAAAGCCTGTAGACACACACTAATGGATGGGAGAACCATGCCTCTCATTTGAGAAAAACATTTCAAAAAGGCAATTAAGCATCTCTCAAGTGCCATTAAGAGCCAACCCCCTGCTGCCTGCCTGTAGAGTGTGTCTACAGTCTGAGACCTATTGACCCCACTTTCTGCAGGAAATCAGGCAAATTCAAGCCTCCATAATTTGCTAAAGTCTTCCAGATTTCTGCTTGGGAAAAGCAAACCATACAGGCAATTAATACAACAGCAACCTAATTAAATCTCCATTATGGCAGCAAAGCATGAAATGGCTAATGACACAGGGATGGGTTCTCCCAGTCACTGCTCAAGCAACCAAGTGATGAAGGCACATTTGCTCCATTCCCATCTTCATTAACATTCTTGATAGAAATTCACAGGAACTTTCACTCTCATAGAGGAGAGCAAACAGCAACAGTAGACTGATCATCCATCACCTGTCTTTGACAATGTGCTGACACTCAGCTATGGATAAGACAACACTTCACTATCGCCCTCACAACTAATATCATTAGAAGAGCCAGGATAATTAATCCAAGATTAATAGGTTACTTGTTGTGAATCATTTTTATGGGCAAAAAGGATCAAATTCAAATGTTATTTTCCTAAGAGTAATTTCATGTCACTTAAGTCTCACAGACTCAGTTGTCTGGCAGCTCTTTGCAGTTCATATGAAAATGCAAAGTACTGGAATGTGAGTGACAGTGAAAACTTGGGAATAGCGTGAAGCTGGAAGAGAGGAGAAGTCAGGAATGGTTATGTATGTACACAAGGATTCGGATTGCTGCAGCTGTCCTGTGCATGCGTTCTACAAGTGTGCATGTGTAATAATGCCTTAGAAACAAGGCACCTTCCTTTACTATAGCTCAGTCAAATATTGCCCTCCCTCCTGGTCATTAAAATCAACCTGATTCTACTTTAAGAAAAATAAATATATTAAGGACAAGGTATCAAGGAAGCTGAATTCTCATGATGTGGGAGGCTTCAGATTGGACTTGATGCGGAGTCTTCAGGTTCAACTTAGCAGGGAAGTTTATTAACAGACCTTTCTTAGCAGGGTACAGAAGGGAGACAGGTGGGAGCTTCATGACATCAATGAACACAACTGGACTGAGAAATGGACAATCTTAATGTTTAAATTCTACAGAGCCTCAAAGATATTGGTAAAGCATCAGAGATAAGAAAGACTTAGTCCTATCCCAAAACTCCTTAACTGGTTGTTCACCATTGAAAGAGACTTGAAGAAAGATACAGTAGACACATTAGAAACTACATCACAGAATGGTCTCTGGGAAAACAAGGCTGCGTAAGATGTTCCATATTAAAAAAGAATCAAGAACTTCCCAGCTATCATTTAGTGGGAAAACTCAGCTTCAGCACTTAAGAAAAATTAACTTTCACTGCTCCCATGAACAAGACAGTGAGCTTTTCTTCCTATGTATTTTATTTTCTACACCTAGCCTGCTTGTTGTAAACTACATATTAATGAAACCATATAGTCTGAACAACAATTCACTGTCTTTTAAAAGCACAGAGGTAAGGACAGCAGTGTGTTGAACTTAGTAGCTGAGCAGTCCTATACATCTAAGCAAAACAGAGATATATCCCCTGCCACTGTGGTTAAGGCTTTTTTAGCTGGTTTGTTCTTAAAATCAGTTTAACCTCAATGTGGTTTCAATTATGAATTACCAGACCAAAAAAAGCCTTGATTTATTCTATTTTTCTCCAATTATTTATGGTAAGTTTCTATTCAATACTTTGAGAAAGTATTTCATCATGCTTCCCATCCTCAAGTGGTCATAGGGCAAAACCAAAGGAATTAACCCTCCCTACTTGTCCAGAGCCAACCAAAGTGCTTACACTCAACAGAATTACAAACCAAGTTGTAGTGGGCATCATTTCATGTTTTAACGAAGATTTTAAACCCTCCTCACAAAAAAAATTAGCCACAAGACAGACAGGAACTTTTATCTCCTGTAGAATAATCCACTGTGTAAGAAAATTATCCTAACCTCTGGGCAGGTAAATTAAAGAACCAACTGTTAAATCATGTTTCACACTCACATAAAAATACCAATATTTACATCTGAATACATGTAGGGTATTCAACCTGTCCATAATAACCATACAAAAAAAAAATCAATAAACTGAAATTTATTTAATATAAAAAAGAATACCTATCTTCTAACATTATAAATAAAGCAAGACTTGATCCAGCTGATTGAAACCATCACACAAGTATCTGGAAAATACAGCAGGAACAGAAAGCTAATGTTGTTCAATGGAAAAAATACCAGCTATGCACTGCCGAGAAAAGTGCTAGCTTGTTCTCATTTATAGGTAGATAAAAAAGTGTATGTTAATATTTGCTTAATGCTTTGGAGGTGACAAATGGTACTAGGAGGGAAGCACAGTTATAACAGCAGCATTATCTGTAGACTGAGGACTATAAAATACTAGTCAAAGAGGTTAGGAATAGTTTAATTTTTTAACAAGGGTCAAGTGCCTAGTAATTGGCAGGACCCACAAAGTATTCTGTAAATGAACATCCTACTTAGGCTTTGCTAAATGAATGGCATTCTGGGCAGTAAGATAATTCTGCTATTTTAGTTTATACCAAATGATGGTGCTGTTTTCTGCTTCACTGGAAGAAATGAAATCTGGTATGTTTATTGTTCGCATACTGATATTCTCAAGTGATTATTAAACTCTGGTCTGTATCATCCAAGGTCAGAGCTCAAAAGCAGCCCCTGACAAAAAAACCATCTAATGTTTCATAGGTCTACATTATAAACAGGCTTGAAAGAATTTCAACAAAAGCAGCTGAAGAATTCGGAAAAAAACCTGTCTTACTCATTTTTCAGAGACCCATACATATTAGTGAGGTATAAGGCATAGAGGAGAATTTAAGTAATCTACAACAAAGCATAAGTGAGGAAGTAATTTACCTCTATTATGGCATAACAAAGTACTTAATTGAAGGTAACAGATCACATCTCAAGCCCACGTCATTATTTCTAATCCAACCCAAACTGGTAACCATCAAAACACACACTGTAGAATCAGTCATTTTCTGGCTTACTTGGACCTAACTGATTGCCTCTGCCTAATGGATAATGGTTGGGCCAAAAAATACAAAAGACATTAAACTCCCATGCTTGCAACAAAAGACTGTCTGAGACATAAAGGGCTCAAGTAGTCCAGCAATGAATTTCAGGCCCCAAAAGTATCATTTACTCCTCTTCATTAAAAGGAGGAAATATCTCATAGTGCATTTTTATTCGAAGTATTATTCCATAACATATTAGGATGTTATATTCTACTAGTCTTCCATTTCCTCAACAGGCCAGTGAACAAGTAGAAAAATAATCCACTTTATAACTTTTTTTTTTCACTTGAGAAAGGCCAACAATCTTCCATCAGCCCATAAAAACACATGAAACTTCTTGGATCACTTCCCCTGTGCAATGTACTAAGTATAGAATTAACTGTACATGCATTTATCTTCTGCATGCCTTATCCTCCCTCCTGGAAGAACACCCTCCTGTAACGCTGCTGGATTGACACTGTGGTGAAGATACCCAGGCAACAGTCTTACCAATATTTTGAGCCAATGTAAGTCAAACTAATGCCAAGAAAAGCAGCCTTCAAGCCACCCAGTCCCTCCCTTGCACACATCCTCACTCTTTTTTTCTTTCTTTTGTCTGGTAAGTTTTATATAAGAAACGTTACTTCAGCTAATTCACCACAAGTGAAAGAGAAAATCAAAAAGAAGGTTGCACATGAAAGAAGAAACTGTTACCCAACTGTAGAAGAGTGCAGGACTGCTTCTTTGGGCAGCAGCACCTACTATAGTGGTTTAAAGTGTTCGGGAAACTACAAACTCAACACAAGATGGGCTGATGTTTCTTTGTGTTGAGATCTGAGAAATATCTCAGGAACAGGAATAAAGCTTATCCATGTGCAGATCTAGCCATCAGTCTGCCTCACTAATTTTAAGTGAGTATCATTTTCATGCTGACTGTACAAGGTAACAGCCATCCCCTCAGATACAAAAATCAATGTAATTTTGCAGAAAAAACAATATAATTGTCATGTTTGCAGATAGGTCTTAATTCCTATTTTGAAGTATCTGAGCTCAAAGAAAAGCAAAGAGAAGGCTACCAATCCTACTTTGCAAATGACATCAAACTTGGAGCAGCCTTTTGTGAAAGATGCAGCTTTCTCAGCTTTTTCCTCATATGTGCTGCTGCTACAAACTAACTTAATTGAATATTTGAGACCTCTAAAAATCTCTTTTATCTAGCATACTTACATGCTGCCATGGGCTAAGTGTTTGCTAACTCAAAATAGAATCTATTCTACTATACTATCATCAAAATACTAAATGGTAGAACTATACAAAAACATAGAAAATAGACTGAAATCAGATTACAAATCTAATTCTGGAAGCAAACACATGAAGCTACAATACCTCAACAAAACGCAAAGTATAATGTGGAGAGACCTTGGAGAGTTACGAGCCATTCTAATTGTCAAAGTAGAAATAATGGATATATCGCTTTGTCTAACACCTGAAGCAGTTGTAACAACTGAGCAGCACAACAATTAGTAACCAGGACATTTTACCAAACTTTTTCTGTAATTTCTCAGGGTCCTAGTGACCTACTAAGCAAAATTAACCCCTTTAAGCACACACAAAAAAAAGCCCATCTTAAACCAAGGAGGCAAGGCAGGTAAGCAACCATGGCCAAGAGTTCTTTCTAAGTATCCTTCTCTGCATAATGATCTTGCACAGCAAGCTCTTCTTTCTGTTAGAAAGGTGAATTTGCTGTAGCAAGTAAATTCAAAAAATCCCTTAAAGCTGGCATTTTCCTGTATAGATATTCCATAGGCAAATCTGTGCTCTCATTTTCAAAACCTCACTATTCAGAGCACAGGGATGTGAGCTCTATGAACAGCCTTGTACTGATTAAAGAAATTTCTGGCTAATTTCATTAAGCCCTTAAAACAGTGATTGTACCTCTGCACCTCTTGTTACTGCGCCTACAGTTTCTACATACTCTTTCTGCATCTTTGTGTTCCTACTGAAACCACGTAACAAGAACACAAGCACACAGAAGAGCATTGCACTTAATCCCTACTGACCACATCATCACATGGAACAATAAGCAGAGCTAAAGGAACTGGCTGCTGAGTTGGCTGAGTTTGAAGGCAGAATACACATGGCAACTTCTGGAGGTTAGTTCTGGCCAGTAACATAAGAATTTATGACACTCACATTTTTTATTGTGGTATTAATGTTAACTCACAGGTGCTTATTTTAACAGTTAGCTACATCTTGGCCCTGAGACTGACCCGAAATAATTTCCTTTAAAAGTTTCAGTCATGGAGTTTATTTAGAGAAGAATATAGCAATTTTTTTGTAAACAAAAAGGACATTAGTTACTTTGCCTTCTTATCAAAGTTAGAGGATACATCTTCTGCTACCTCAAATGTACATATATAAGTTCTTCCAACTATAATGTTTCTTTCATCCAAGCTGACTAGAAACTGTAACTGTGCTATGAGTGGATCTTAGGCAGGAGCTAGATGAGACACATACTCAGGCTCAAGCGGTTTATTACTGCCCAACAAGCAGACAACTTTGGAACTCTGACTAGTGCATTCATTAAAAAAAAAAACCAAAAACAAGTATAGGAGAGAATCCAGGAGCAGATATTTTTAGGTTCCCTTTAAAGACTGAGTAATCCTTAAAGTGTTTTCTTCATTTCACTAAGTGTGTTTAAAGCTGCTTGGTTCTGCTAACATAATTGTAAAGGTGTTAAGATATTCTGATTCTCTTCTTGTGGAGTACACCCTTGTGGAGATTAATTTCTTCCTTAAATACTGACCAGGGCCACATTTCCTCTCCAAGAAATGACAACAGGAGATTATTAATGGCTTTGGCTAGGCAATGGAAACACAACTTCTGAAGCACAGCAATGAGCTTTTAACTCTTCATCAGCAACTGTTCACAGAGTTTAAAGTAAAACACACTCTACTCCTGAGTACTCCTACCCAGCTTTCTTTCTCTAAACTATCATAAAGCAAGACAGTTAACAAGTTTGGTTTTATTAGCAAAACAAAACTATTTTTTATATTTTGACACAGAGAAAATTAATTGATTATGAGTGAAAATCATCCACAGGCTTTTATATAGTAAAAAATCAGAACCAGCTGCTTGGTGCAGGAGGTTAATTAATACTGCACTGTTTTTTCTTAACAGAAGTGAGTTCAACTAGTGAAACTTTAAATTAAACTAAAAACAGGCAAAAAAAAAAGTAAAACTTTGATCATCAGTTTCTGTATAAGAGAAATTGTTAAGAAATAACATGGAGAAAATTGTAGGCATAGGAATAATTAGCTGTTTCAACAGAATTATATGAAAGATCCTTGCAGATTTTTTGAGGTCTTCAGCATTTCCACTATTTTCTCTGCAGTCATACAGACTGTGTCCAAATACATACAGTGCTCCAAACTCTCCCTGAATTCAATAGAAATAAAGAAAACAGAGAGACAGAGACAGAGAGAGAGAGAGAGAGAGAGTGTATGTGTGTGTATGCACCAAGGAAAAATAAATAAATAAATAAACAAGGAAGCAATTTAATGTGTGCAATAGCAAAAGTTGAAAGTTCTCATCTTAGTGCCAAGACATAAAATGAACTACTAGTTATTTTGCCAGTTATCATAAAATATATTAGCTTCATCTGTGCAAGTTACCAGCACAACACATACATGCACAAACTCACATACACAGAATTATTACCAAGTTTCATAGCACATACCTTTTATACGACAAAAAAAAAAAAACCAAATCCACAATTTGTTTTATGAGTAAATCAAACGAATTTGCTTACCACAGCTGGGGGATCATTCCATTCTTCATAAGAAATGGCAGCATATGGGTAAATTCTGTCATTGATAATCTGAAGAGTGGCGAGAGCAATTGCTTTCATTGATCGAAAATATGCTTCCCAGAACCACCTTGCCTGTAAAGAGAATAAAATTCACTTTCACATTGCACAGATCCAGTGCTTAATAATCAAGTTCGGCTTGCCATGCACAATCCGTTCCGTGCAGTCTACATGTCAGGTGGAAATTAAATTAGGAGGCATGTTTATTGTAGATAGAGTATTTCCATAAAGCCTGAAGGCTTCGAACTCAACTCCACCCCTTAAAAGGACTCACAGCCAATAAAAAGAAGCAGCAGCATTATTTTGCAAGTAATTAAACAGAATGAGAATATTTGAAGGAATCAAGTATTTTCACACTTTTATCACGTTTTCCTCCTGAAAAATGTCAAAAGCAGTTTGACAGTAGAACAAAATAAATTACTTTTATACTCCATTTTTTTCTAAGGCAAAGGAATCCACAGTGCAGTTAAATAGTTAAATAAACACATTCTGCCTAAAAGGTAGAACTTAGAAGTCACTTTTTAACATCAATATTAGAGACACTTGATCAGATAATTTCAGTAGTCATGAACCTTACCAGACTAATAGCTTCCCAAATCTTCCAAGAAACCTAATAGTATTTGTACAAGTAAACAATTATGATTTTCACATAAAAGTACATGTACCTGCCAATTTATTACAATTGTTAATCTAGGCTAATTTCTAGCATAGTGTAAAACTGCTGAAATGAAGCATGAGATTGGTATACACAGGTGCTCTGAATTTCACAGACGAGTTGTTCTAAAACTAAGGTCCTGTACAAGTTTTCGTCTCGTCCCAGCTTCTCTGTAAGACAAATGACAGAAGAAAAGCAGGGGTTTGGAAATGAAAATGCTGGCTTATCTGACTCTCTGTTAAGAGTCATAAACACACTTTTTCAATCTCTAGAGCTATCAAATGATCCTGTAGGTCCCCACCCAACCCAGAAGGGAACATGCTTAACCAAATAATGTAGTTCAAGAGTTCTGGCCGTAAGACATGATTTTTTTCAACCTTACTTTTCTTCAGGAAACTGCAGCACCTTGAGCTCTCCAGAAAGTAATTTCATTCGCAATCTCCCTATGGTGAATTACCAACTATAGGAGTATGTGTTTGCATCTAGGAGGTAGAGCACTTAAAACGAATGCATTTTTTCATTAACTGGAACCTTTAGAAGCTTTCAGAATCAGGACATAGCTGAAGACAATATACAAATTTGGGCAAGTGCTATTTTACTCTTGCTACAGATTTGCTAAACAGCAAAAAGGCTATACAGACAAGCCAGTTTTAATAACATGCTATGAAAATACTAAATAATATTATTTACCTTATTTAGTTACTGCATTATTTCCCTTATTTAATTAGTGAAGGATTACCAAGTCTCTGGAGGTTTAGATCTTAGGATGAACCAAAAATAACTCTTGTTTATCTGTTGTTAACAACTGCCAACAGATCTCACTCTGCAGGTCAGTACTTTTTAACAGAAGACACACAGTGATTGCTGCATACTCACTTCCTTTTGGATATTCCTAGACTAAATAACAGTGTACAGGAAAGATTATAAGCATAAACTTGCACATATTCATGCTTATGCTACCCTGTACTTTACTCTGAGTGTAAGCTATGAGATTTAGAACTACAGACTTGTTGCCGAACCACCAGCCCTAAAACTCTAATCTGTGAGTAAAAACAGAAAATAAAAATCTGTAAAACAGATTCTGCAGAATATTTCTGTAAATATTTAAGATGAAAAAAAATCCACATTACAATTTAAAAAGCAAACTAGGAAAGAGGTCAGTGCTCTCTGAAGCACTATATTTACTGTGAAAACAGCCATAACTCTGGGTATTTCAGGCTATTTCAAAATTTTATTACAGAGACTGATGGTATGTCCAAAATGACACTACTCTGGAGCTTGTCATCCAGATAGAGTGCAAAGCAAGTTCAGTTTAGAATGGAATCACTACCCTCCCCTTATTTCTCTTCTTGATAGGACTTAACAGCTGGATAACAGGCTGATTACCAAGAACACGGAACAAAATTACTACCACATTCAAGTGTAAAAGCAGAAGAGTTATATAACCAGATATTAATAAATAAAAAGACACAAAATAAAGCAAACACCACATGCTAAGCAAAAGCATTAGTATTTCTTTCCCTATGCTCCATTTCTTAAGAAAAATGTATTATCCAGAACTCAGTAGCAACCTATTTGAAAAGAAAACCAGAAGCAGATTAAGAATTAAAATGGACCAGAATAGCTAACTTCTCTGTTCAAGTATCCTAAATAAACAGGAGTAAGAACAGAGACTCCAAATTTTATTTTCATATTAGACAACAGTTCAGAACAATTTCTGTAAGCAGCTCTACGTAGGAAGGAGAAACTATTTTATGCAGCCTTTTAACATATAACTTTATAAGCAATTAAGTAACTATTAAAAGTGTGAAATACAGGATTATGTATTCCATCATTATTAAATGACAGCATTCCTATAATGTTCTAAGATTGTTTATTAATACTGTAATTTCTATTATTATCTCACTTCATAAAAATCAGTGATGGTTTTCTTCCTTCAGCAAAACTAGGATGGATCTGATCTAGCTTCTCTTTTCTTAAAGAATGCTTGCAATGTCAGGCAAGATTACACCTTTATACCAGAAGCAAATCTGGATAACAGGGCAGAGGGAATTTATGTTTTATAGACTAACATTTATGTAATTAATTTTTTGTAAAGAGCTATAAAATGTTCCCACAGTTGGTTGTAATATTTTTGGAGTTGTGTTTCTTTAAGGCAGAACTCAAAACCTTCTAAGGGGATTTGAAGTCCCCAAACAGATGTTTCAGGGTCTCATTACTTCCTCCCCACCTTGTTTGCTTTTATAAAGCAGAACTGATTAACATGGCTTGCTAGTGTCTGCTGCTCCGCATGCTGAGTTACTAAATATTTTGGGAAAGTTTTCTGTTGGGAAGATGTATGTTGATTCCATTTGAAATGTATTTTCTACTCTACTTGGTGAGGTTCAAAAGCTTACGTTGGAATGTAAGAAATCGAGGGGATAGAAATCCCATGAACACATTTGTGATACAGGAGAGAGTAACAACAACAAAAGAAAATGGTTTCTGTTCCAGACTCTTATGCCAACTTTCTTATTATTCTTACATAGCTTTACTGAGCTCTCTGTTTCTCTTTTCCATATCTATGAATCCAGAAAACTCAAGAGTATCTTTAACACACTAAGCAATGTTTTTAAGGTATGGTAATTGTAATACACTAATTAGAGCTACTTGAACGCCTTTCAGGACCTTGAAATAAACAATCTATATGTCCAGACCTTGGCTTTCACATAGCATTGATTATACTCAGACTACAACCATGCTTAAGTCAGACTTCTCCTTTCAACTTGAACTGGAATTAGCTTCTAGTACTCTAGAAGCCTGCTTGAGGACGTTTCCAGATTTTTCTAAGGAAACACACTATGTAGACCACAGACTTGTAAAGAATGCTAGCTTTGTATACACCTAAATATTGTTTAGGCCATGGGCAACCTAGGTGGTAAACAGAGATCAAACATCTACTTTGTACAACTGCCAAGACAGCCCAGAACAATGTACATTAACCTGTATGGCTTACAAGGAATTGAAAGAAGAAGAAATATAATTTCTCTTCTCCTTCTAAATTTCTGGATAAACAGCATATCTAGGATAGAGCCAAAATGAAGGACAGAAAAGCATTGCTTTCTGTAACAGTTTTACCAATGTTTTGAAGAGTCAAATCTAGCGTACTGTATGACTTGACTGACAATGAGAAATACATTATATTATTGGGTTGCCCAATGGGTTGGAAGTGACTGGAAATTCTCGTTACACAATAGATTGCCCATGAAATTAATTCATCTGAATTCAACTTCTGCAGTAAATTTAACAAAGCCATGACAACTTCATTATGGAAGCCAAAGACTGAAGGAATTGGAGACCAAATTCTCTCCTCACACCAAGCAGTGAGCTCTGCAGACCAAGCTCACAAACATGGGCATGCCAGTAAGTAGTTCTAGGTTCCTTTCTTCCTTCCTCCTGCCCCATTTTCAACTGCTGCATCCTCACTAGATCAGCCATGAAAACCCATCACTTTCTGTAAAGGCAAAATTTTCTTAATATTATCTCTATAAATACACACGCAAACCTTGAGAAAGACTAGCAATATCTGTAAGACAGATGTTCCTTAAACCAACTAATCAAGCATCTAACCCAAAAGTTCAATTCCACTTGTTTTCAGTTTCAGGATTTAGTTCAATTGGACTATGAAGAAACTAAACTGACAATATTCAGCACATACCAGCACAGGCAAGAGCTTGGGAAGGGAGCATTTGCACTTATTTTCATACCAGACAACAGGCAGCAGCATGCAGCAACAGGGCAGTCTACTCATAGAAAGTAACATTTATTTAGGTAAGGTGCTATTTTCCTTAGAAATAAACATAGTTGAGGGCCTAGCATCTCTTTGTAAGCTCTTTACAAGCCAACATAGCATCAGGTTACAGAGTCCATTCATATAATGTTTATAAGTTCTAGTGTTAATGCCACTAATGGTGCTCTGGTGCAGAGTGCAAGACTGATCGATGTAAATCTTTTGATTGGTTTGTGAAAAAAAAAAACAAAACCACCGGGCATAAGGCAAGGAAAGTACTACCTTCTGTAACATTTAGATCAAGGGGAAAACGGTCCATGAAAGGAACTTTCTAGCCTTCTGTCTTTTCACAGCCCATGATTTGGTGGGAGTTCGTAAAAGTAGCAAGAGGGGGAAAAAAACAAAATTCGCAAAAGAGCAGTAAAATTTAACTGCCCATAAACCACCACTTTTCTCAACTTTTAGGTCAGGCGCCATGATGCTGTGAGATTCTGCCCCACTGCAGCAGTTCAGTGTTTCCAAAATGCCTTGAAAGGGTTTACAAGGCCTCGAAATACAACCATTTTCACACCACCTATGGCGACTCTACTTAAATGCTTTCCCTCCTTAATGGCTCTTGGTGTTCCTGGTTTTTATGCACAGCTGGATTAGAGAAATCTATCCAAGCAAAAGTGTGTGGCCTACCTGCTGCAACAGCACTGGCCTGGAAACTTGGTCATCTTACTTTTAATCCTGGTTCTGTTACTTATTTACAGATAAAAGTTTGGCATTTGTTTGATTTCTTGCTTCTGCTTCAGCCTCTCAGCAGTGTGTGTAATACTGACCTCAAAGAGATGTTGTGAGACTTAACCACTCTAAACCTTTCAAATTTTGGAATGGATAGAAGAATAGAAAAAAAACCCCAACAACTATATCTTCTCTTTTTATTTGTAAATAGAAACTTTAAACTACTAATTCAGCTAAGTAACTGAAATAACTGACTACAGTAACCCTTTGCTAAGATACGTACTTTCAACAGAGATACAAAAGATACTACAGTAAATGACTACAGCTCAGCTGTGCATCTGACAGCTCTGGACATGGAAGTGCATCCACAAAGGCCTGCTGAAGTTATACATCATACTGTAATATAATCAAACATTTTCTACGTTACTGAAACATAGCACATTATTGCCCATCAAGCAAACTACTCGGATTTGGCAACATCCCCTCCTCCCAAACTATTTCCACTGGGCAGTAGGATTAAATGGGCTACTGAGGTTCAAGATAAATTGAATTTTTCTGTTTGTCCTATACTCAAGATGCATATGAATACAGCTGATCTTATATAATAGTCAGATAGCAAACCTGAGCTCTCAAGAGCCCTCCCCTGCAAAATGGGACTGAAGAGAGTCTAAGTTACTCTTTTGGAGCAATATGCATTTTATAAAATTTTCCCAAAATAAATTTTGGGTTCAGACTGAGGACCTTATAGCCCTGAGTTCCCACATTTTTCTGCTTACAAATTGTAATCTGCACCCTCTTTCTCTATTGTTTTACTGTTCCTACATCTGGTTCCCTGTTCCAACAGCTTCCTTGCTGATCACACATACTGTTACTATGCAGTTCTCCAGCAAAGATGATACCAGCTTGTATCAGCTAAAGCCAGCAATATCCTTAGGTTTTTTACACAAGAAGCTTACAAGAAAGCCTCAGAAGACTTTATACTATTAAGAATTAGACAGTATTTTGCTGTTTCTAGAAAACGGTAAGAATTTGGGATTAAAAATAAAAAGCTTGGTTGGTTTAGGACGCTTGGCAATCAATCACATTCAGCACATCTAAAGCTGGCTGGCTCACTCTCTCTGTAGTAAGTGCAGAAAAAAATAGGGTTATGCAGACAGAAATTTAGGGTTATTCAGACAGAAATTTAGAAAACTACTCTCTGTAGTCAGTGCAGAAAAAAACAGGGTTATTCAGACAGAAATTTAGAGCTCTGGTACCTTAAAATACCTTCCAGTTAATCCGTTCTTCTCTTAGTCAGGGAGCATGAGAGGCTAAAATAAGTGACTAGCTGTAGGTCATGGTACTTCTTCCTCTTAAAGCTCTGTTTTCAATAGTGACCTGAAGTCATCTCATTTTTTCCAGGGAGGTATGAAGATTTGAAATGCAAATCTAGGCTACGCAAATCTATGCAAATGTACACTACATTTTTGAAAAATAATTCATTAGCCTATGAATATCAGTAAGAGAGCTGTGCTCTGAAAAGTTGTCTCACTTTTGGAGTGCCAGTACAATTACCTGAAACTGGAGGTAAACTCTTTAGAAATTGCAGTCTGAAAGTAAAAATTAGTTTCTTGTCCCCATAAATGGACTATGTAGGAATTTTAAAAGCTAATGCATTAAATCAATTAAATACTGGTAAAATCATGCTAACTTGCCTAAAACTGAAAAGATCTTTGATTTTTATGTTTTATAGAATATCAAATTAAAAGCATCTTTCAAATTCAACCTAAACTGGCTGTGTTGCATCTGTTTCTCACTGCAGACCTATCCAAGAAAAGCAGTAGTGCAGACAGTATATAAAGAGTGCTCAGAATATCAGCATGTCACCTCTAAAGCTAAAAAATGGAGGTAAGCAAGGAATTGAAGTTTCAGAGGCCCATGATCACTTCAGATAAAGACTAACCCATAATTCATATCTGAACCTCAAACCAGAAGTTCCTTTGCAAGGGAAAAAAGAGGAATGAGCAGTAGAACAATGCAGGGTACACAGAGTTGTTTCCAGTTAACTAAGGTTTGCTTCTAATGTAATCTGACAACGTTCTTTTAATATTATTTCTGAATTTTCATTCCATCTTTCAACTCTTGTTTCTGAGTTATGCACGATTCTCAAGTAAAGCCCTGAAAATACTCAATTTGTCTATTTAACTTACACAAATTATATGAGTGGCCTATAAAGGAATATTCCTTATTACAAGACACTTCAGCAGTATGAGCAAACAAAACAATAATTTGTATCATTACAGTCAAATACTTTAAGAAAGAGATTCTAGACAGACATGTCATGGTGCTGGCTTTTATTGGAATTCAGCTTCAAAAACAATCTCTTCGAAAGTGAAGCAGTAAGTGGATTTAATCCTTTGGCTCAATATTCTCTGCTGCAGAAATTTCAGCTATGAAACAAGCACATTTGCCTCCTTCAGATACAACAGAGAGTGAAAACTGAATCTTTCCATTATCCAAATTTCTTTTTTCCCTTTTTCTTTTTGAAGCTGCCAATTCATAAGGGGACAGAGGTCAGAGTTCAAAATGCTAATCTTACCCTTCAGATACCAGCCGCTTGGGAGTAACTCACTTCTACTCACGCTCAGTTTTATTGCTGGAGACTACTTGCTGACTCTTAGAAGAGTTAAAAGAAAATGTTAGTGCAAGCCTAGATATTAAAATTAAGCTTCTTGCACTGCAGCCTTCCTCAGATTCTCCTCTTTGGTGCTTTGAAAAGAATCACACCAATTGTAGTAATCCACATGTACTACACATACTGTGCATATATGAGAATGGCTCTTAGAAGCATATCTGTCAAAGTTAACATTTTTACTCTTGCTTCCACACTCCACATAACTTTGGGAGTTTGAAGGGTTTGGGGATTTGTTTTAGAGGTGGTGCATTTTGGAGGTTTTTTTTGCTTTGGTGTTTCTAAGATTTTCATCTTCTGTCATGAAGAGCCTTATTCTGCTTAAATATATGACACAAGAGAAGGTATTTTCAATAAAAGAGTTCTCATTCTCTTTCATGAAATGGCAACTTTTTATATAGTTTTGAAATCCTACAATATCTTTACTCTTAAAATACAGATTTCCGCTATTCTTTGTCCTAGTGATAGCAACTTAATTCTAAAAATAGCAAGAACACAAGACTTTAATAGATAAAAGTATCACTTAGCACTGGTGTTCTCTCCTCCCTCCATATATTTCTGCACCTCAAACTTGTTTCTTTGATTAATGAGTATGTCAACTTAGCAACTCTGTTGCAGAAGGCAACATTGCACCAGGCAGGAAACTTGACTTACTGTCCTGGCACCCTACAAATCCATGGTCAAAATACACTTCAGTTATGGAGCCAACAAACAGATACCAGCACCATGAGCAGCAAGGAACCATCCCATTCTCAGATGTGGCTGTGAATACTGTTGCAAAGTACGGAGACAGAGACAGCAAAGAAAGCAGCAGGATGAGAGGAAAAAACACCAAAACCCAAAAAAATTCACAACCAAATAAACCCCAAAGTTTCATGCAGCATTGACAGTTTTAAAAACATGACATAAAAAATGACTACTACTAGAATTTTCTGAATTCCCTTTGCTCCCAAAGAGCTTTCAGTTTGTCTTCCTATTCACAGGCAAATGGCATGTGTTGACACCATAGAAATAACACAGATCAAAAGAGAAATATAGATACTAGTCTAGCTTCCAGATAAGTCATTATATCTACATAGTCATCGATAATTATGCAAAGACCAAAAAATAGACCACTCTTTTCCCTTCAGTTTCCAGCAGTTTGCATGGCTCCCTTAATTACTCTAATTTCACCAAGCCATTACTCTAAATGAAGTGGCAGGCACACCTAACCCGGGGAGTAGTCAAATACTTGAACCTGTGTCATCCTTATTATGATGTTTGTTCTCAACACACTCCTTTAACATAAAACCAGACCTACAGTGAGCTAGAATAGTGCTATCACTGATTCAACAGCAGTCTGGAAAATAACAGAAAACATATACATGTATGTAATTGCAGGGAACATTCAACTACTGCATGACCAGAAGTTGGGGGGTGGGAAGATGTTTTATCCACATTTCTTGACAAGTGATGGACAGCTCCTGAAACTGAAAGCAATAGGTTTCTAGTCCTAGGGGTATTGCCTTCAAATATGTCTATGTTCTCAGGGTAGATCAGTTTTCCCTGCTGCAGGCATCCTGCTGAGAGGTGAGGTCCCAAGCAAAACACAGGAATCTGACTGCAAGTCTTTGAAGGTGGCAGGAGCCAAGAGAGGTTCAAAGACAAGGCTGGCTGGTGGGCAGCACCTCTGAGTACTGCAGAGGTTAGAGGTTAGTAAAGCAGGAGCCACTGGCCAATAAAACAGTGTTTGGAGAGCCCACCCTACAGATAAATTGGGGATCTGTTTACACCTTTCCCAGCTTTCTGAGTTACACACACTGATGCTTCCCACTGTGATCTTGTCCTGTGTCCACCAGCATCTCCCTTCCTTGGCAGCTGCCCTGCTCTCTGCCGGCTGGCTTTATAACATAGCTAAAGGATGCTTGGAAACTTTTAATCAGCATCCAGCATCAAAAATAAATAAATAAAAGCACAACTGCTTTTATTTGTGTCAACTGCTGCAATAAGATCTGGCTTGTTTGAGATTTCCCATGACTGCTGTACTAATGCTGGGAGAATAGAAGCTTAAATTCCCTTGATTAGAGAAGCTAAACACAAAGCAAGCCCAGTGCCAATCACACACATGAAAGGACAGCTTTTTAAAGGAAGAAAAAAAAAATCTAGGTAAGGTTACCACCATATTATAGCTGTCAAAAATCAGCACATACCTCAATTTCAGAGCTTAAGCTCTATACCAGGAAGAACTTGCCCTTTTGATGAAGGCATGTTTTGCTCAGTTTCCTGTAAGCTATACATCTCTGTTTTATATAAGCACAAACATAATACACATACCCCCACACACACAGTTCCCAACATTGGACAACTTTAACCACAGACATTACTGCCAGCATTGCTTGAATACAAATATATCTTACTGACTTCTCTGAGGATAAAAGCTGAAGGACTGGCAGTCATGAGGTTTTTTTCCATACCTACTGGAAAAATTCCATTTAGGACATGGTGCTGCTTTTTTCCACTACATCTTAAAACAACTGATCTTAGCTTGGGCTATATAAAAACACCTCATCCTTCATGGTTCAAGCTGCACATGGCTGTGTGGCTGTCTGATGAAATGGGGAAGGTATTAACTTGTGATAATACTACGTGGTAGTCACATTACAATAAAACAGGAATGAAAATAAATTTACATGAAAAAGGTCATTGATAGACATCAACAAGAGTTATTTATTTCTTCTTGTTAAACATCTGGAATAGCATGCTATTCTTTACTGCATGAAGCCAAATTTTGTAAAAAAGAGAAGTAATCTCAAAGATAAATATTAAAGCCTATGTAATAAGTCCTTGCTACAAAAAAAAAAAGGTAAATACTCCACTAAACAGCATTTGCATTTTTATTATGTATTAATCTTTTGCTTCACCTGAATAATTAAAAATGTGAAGAAAGAGTTGTTTTCCCTCTCCCCTTGATACATATTGGCTACCACACATAGGTAGGAACAGACCAGAAATTAAACTAGTGGTGAGAGGAAGAATGCAGGGCCTGGGCTGGCGCTGCTATCTTACTGAAGCATTTCAGAAAGTTGGTTAAGGGGTGCCATATTCATGCTCAGGCTAAACCTCACCACCTAATCAGGATCAGGAACGTTTTTCCCAGTGTCTCAAAGGGCATCATTGATATGTTTTGCTTCTGTTTGCTATAGTGTTGGGATGCATATTTATGGTAGATCGCTGGCGGGGGGGGGGGGGGGGGGGGGTGGAACAGAGATTCTGTGGACCACCACGGACCAGGATTCTACTACCAGCTGTGTCTGGTTACAGGAAACTGTATTTCTTAATCTTAACCATAATCTAACAACTTCTATTCATGATTCCCTACTCCAACATCAGCATCCTGGAATATGCACACCTTCTACAATCCTTCTGTCCCCAGCATCTCTACAGAATTAAGTCACCACCATTCAAAGACAACTAATGCCAGGTGTCATTTTAATTCCTAAAGAGCATTCAAAAGTATTGCCAATGAAAAAAAGAAATCAAAAGTAAAAGGAAGAAGCCAAACCCCAGATACAAATTACACCATTTGAAATCCAAGGGGCACTACAGTATAGTCCTAAAACAGTCCACTATTCAGTTTGTAAAAAAGATGCATAATTTTCCTACCTCCAGGTACCTAAGAAACTATTCAACATATCTGCATAATTTACAGACAAAGATTAAAGGAAAAGCTGGCTAAAGACTATCTAGCAGCAAATTATTTCTATAGAAAATGTAAGACCTTTCTAATTTAAAAGCCAAATGTTCATACTGTCTTGTAAGATACATTTGATATAGTCATTAAAACAGGACCCAGATTTCTAAATTCCATTAATATTATGATTTGACCTTGTACAAGTTATTTACATATCCATCCACTCAGTAAAATGGATACAAGACCAAGGTGTTTTACTACTCTATTTAATACACTCACATGCAAATTACTACAGCAATGCAGCATATTTATGCTATATAGATAAATGCTAAAGTTGTAACACTTTCAATAATAAAAAGGGGTAAGCAAAACAAACAGATTTGATAAGGAATGTGATGCGGTACAGACTATACAGCAGCACAGGGAAAGCACAGAGTAACAAAGAAAGAGTGGAACACCAGGAGATATGCTTAATCATCCATTTGTCTGCAGCTAACTGCTTCATGTGCATGACAGAATATTTTCAATATTCTTTCTAAAAGTACATGCCTTTCCAATTTCCGGATCATCTGGTTTATCTGTAGTCTATCCAAGTTGTGTATAGCAATCTGCAAAGGGTAAGTACCAAAAATCCACTGTGCAACAAGACATAGACTCTTAAAACACAGACTCTTAAAATCTAATCTGAAAAACAAAAAAAATTGTCTTAAAATCACATAATTTTCCTCTTACACTTGAGTTTAACCTTTTGTTGTTTAGAAGCTGCCAATGTATACAAGACAGAAAAGCAGCCTAAATGTATCCTATAAAAATTATTCATGGCACTGCTGATTTCGGAGGTCCTTCTCAGAGATGCCACGAAGACAGTTTTCTTCATTCTGAAAAACAGCAAGGCAGGACAGGCAAGAACAAAAAAAAAAATCTAGGATAAGGATACTCTCTGCAACAACTGAAGGGAGAGGGGAGCAATGAAAGTCTCATATATAAATGCCAAGGATTCTACAACTCCCATGGCGATCCTGGCAGTAAGCCAGGAAAAAGTTTTTTCTTTCCTTTGCTGTTTGCAGCAACAAATCTTTCCTCTGGGGGAGGGGTGAGAGGGCTGGAACTAACTTCACTGCATCTGATAAGATGGCAAATTGTCCAGGCCTGACATTTATGGGGGACCCGGAGCTTCACTGAAGCACTCTGGGAGGATTAAAGCAGGGTTAGGCTCTGCAGTCGCACTCCTTGAAACACTGCAAATGGCAGACAGATGAAAGTTCACTTAAATTTGATAATGATGATTCTAAAGAACCCAGAGACAGAAGCTGTCCCCTGTCAGGGAAAGAACTGCAGCTGTAAGTTTAATATTCTCATTAAAAGGACTTGTAAAAGCCTAAGTATGCTCAAAGAGCATCCAGTGTCCAGATATTGAAATGAATTTCTGTTTAATTGGTTAACAAGAACTAAATCCCATCTCTTTCATGTAAGCTGCACCACCCACAGGAAAACTCCACCACCCATTTGCTTTAACTCTATCCAAGACCATTTCACTGCAAGAATGGGATGTTTCACACGCTGGCAGTGATTGCCTGGAGCCAGCAGAAAGGCTCATATAGCTGTCAGCAAGCTGATAAGAGTTGAAATTACTCTACAGAGCCCTCTTTAAAGAAGAGCCAAAGAAGCACATTAAATGAAAGGGAGGAGGGTCAGAAAAGCCAGCCACTCATGTTGTTTTAACGTGGCACTAAAACAAGTCATTGATTTATGCTTGTGTCTTCAGCTCTGTTTGACCTGGAGTCTGAACTTTTCTTCAGGTCAGGGCTGAGGCACATGGGATGTGCACAAGGAAAACCACAACAGCTTGTCCAGGTATTCCAACTGTGGGAACAAACATTGCAAACTACATGTTTTCTATCCACTATTTTTTACACTGAATTTACATCCTTTTTTAGCCTTTAATCATCCACTCCAGCTAAAAACACAAGAGATTCGATTATCTAAAACTTGTATTAATGAAAAGCAAGAATGGTACATGGCCACTATTTGAGAGGGTACCTTGTGGGGCTTCAGGAAAGTGAATTTCACATTCATCCAAAGAAGGAAGCTATACATCACTTTCAATAGTCTCCCACTCAAGTGTTTGGCAGCCAGTGAAGTCAAGAGATAGTCTTATTATCTGACAAGGTTATTACACAAGGCAATATAATACTAAAGTCTTTTGTAAACATGAGTCCTGAAGCTGCATCACTGTGCCTGCACCAGGTCTGACCAAATGGCCTTCTGTTCCCATATTCTCCCTCTGACAGTGCTCCACAGCAGGTACCGTAGGAACCCCCCTCCCACAGACACAGCAGGCACAAGCCACCACTTCCTCAAAGTACTCTCCAGCTTCCAGAAGTCTGCAATGCAGGAACTTTTAAGCCAGAGGGTATATCTTTGCATTCATCTCTGACAGATTTTCCTTCTCTGGATTTCTTCATTCTGCCTTTTATGTCAATAAAACCCCTTCACTCACACAAAAGGATGAAGCAGTGATTCTCATAGACTCCTTCTTAGTTCTGTGAGATCATCTCCTTTTTTATTTTTTACACCAGATTCCAAATAATAAAAGTACTGTGAGACATCAAATGAAATGGTATCAAACAATGTACAGTCATATCCATTCACTTTCTTCACTGCCTTCTTACTTTATAGTTCTATATTATACTCCTGCTTCATCATCACCAATCACTCATTTTCAAGATGAAGAGTGTTAGGCTCTTCTGTTAATTAGTCTTCTCTTGAAACTTTTGATCACTCTTGTTCTATTATATAATTTTTAAGATGGGAGAACCATAATTACAGACTGTATTCACGGTGCAGACATACAACAGATTTGCACAGTGGCACAGAATTTTCCATCTTGTTCTCTACCTCTTTTCTAAAAATTCTTTGTATTACTTTTTTTTAACATAACTGACTAGGGAATTTATACTTTCACATAACTATTTATTACAGCTCTTCAGAATTCTTTTCCAAGTGATTGCAGCTGGTTGAGAGGCCATAACTGCCTATGAGAAGACTGTTTTAAATTGCATATATATCCCTTTGTATTCTGAATTTAATTTATCACTTTATCATTTGGCCATTTTGTACCTGAATTTCTGTGGCCTAAGGTGAGCCAGTTCCAAATAAAACCTTTCCTAAAGCAGATAATTCATAATGGATAAATGAAAGTGGTTTTCTGTGATTGTTAGCTCGAGCTGCAAAGTTTCTCTTATAAGGCCATGTTATTCTGGGGTGCTTAACTCTTACACAGGTACCTAACTTTATGGAATTTCTTATCTCCAACCTCTCCACTTCTCTGTAAGTTTGGTTGAAATTGGGCAGTAACAGAAATCAGAAGAGAAATCAGCATGCATATTGTATGTGATCATACCCATGTTTCCCTATAAAACCAGGATGAAAAGAATTCCCACACTTAAGAACACCAGCTCTTCATCCTTGTGCCGTCAGAGCACGCAAAGTCATCCAGTCTTCCAGAACAGATATGAATTCAGAAGTTTTGTTTCTGGCAGATGGAGAGTGTTACAAAGTCAAAAAGGAACAGGCACACAAAGCCACCTTTTGAAAATAAACTTCTTACCTAAAATCTCTTCAGGGATAAAGAATACCTAAATAAACAGAAGAATAAGTCTTCTATTCCCACTACATAGTACTTCTATATTCTGATTCTACACCTTAATGAGTCTATGCATGTTAAAAGAGTTCTAAGTATGTTGGCATTAAATTAAGAAAAATATTTACAAGACACCTATATATTCAGATAGACAGATTCACCTCACAAAAAGAGGGTGAAAAAAGCACAGAGGCTGAGATATAAGCTGAGGAAAACTTTCATACTAGTTAAAGATATTCGTATATTAACTACAGTGCTGAAACATGTTTCCAGAGACTAACAGGCTTTCAGAGCAAAACCTTAAAAAAAAAAACCACCACTGTTGCAAGGGAAACTATACAAGGCATGGCATAACGTGATACAGCAAAGTTTTGTTTTGCTTTTTTTCCTTTACCTATTTTACTCTTCAGGAGCAAGATAGAGAGTAAAAATTCAAATTTTACAGTCTATCACATTTATTACATTTACTTCTAACCTCCCCTCCACTTCTAGAACTTTGCTATCACCTGGGTGCTGGTTAGAGATGCAGATAAAGCAAAAGCATAAGGATGCAGCTGGATCAGTAGCTGGGCAGCTAAGCTGCTTATCAACTTGCCTCTGGGCACTTCTGCCAGTGTTTCAGACTCCATATGGAACTATTTGTGAGAGGGGGATGGTTCAAGGAAGCTTCAAAGAAAATGAGAATGACAACATTACTGTAGAAAACAGGCAAGACAGCAATCCCAGAGATACATAAGTTTCATCCAGACTGCTATTAACTTTGGCAGCTCACTTAGCAGAGTGGTTTTGATGGTCAAAACGTTGCAGTTTATAAGAGCTGTTATATGTGAGGATCTGGTTTTCAGGGACACAGGCTGTACATGCAGTACGGAAAATACGTATCAATTTTTTACAACAGTATAGACTAGGCTACCAGCACAGAAACTCTTCCCTTTTGCGACAACAGACAGGAAACTGGACTGGGAATTACTGAGAGCAAACTGTTCTGCAAGCTTGAACAACAAAAGTGTAAGTTAATATAGCTGCTATCCAGAGATCTCAGTGCAATCAGGTATTATGTAGGACAGTAGAATTAATTCTGATTTCCCACACTCGAGCTCTGCTCAAACCAATGAATCTCTTTCCCAGTTTATATCATGTACTGTCTGATAAAAAACTGAGCAAACTAAAATTGTGTTGTAGCAAATCACAGCTCAGGTCATACTAGCCACAGATCCTAGCAGATGATGTCTCCAAAACTAAAACTCCTGTATTTTATCCTCTCCATGACAGTGTTATGTGATGTCCATGTTAGGTGTACAAACTGGAAGAAAACACTTTCAAATATGAGTTCTCATATAACTTAAATGTAATGACTTCTCTCTAAGAGACTTCCTCTCTTCCCCAGCTGATGTACAGCTAGAAGTATCTCCAGAAACAAAACAAAAAAATACACATAGAGAAAATTTTACTCGCTAAAAGCAGACAATGTATTTCAACTTGAAAAAAATTACATACAGGTATATGTAGGTATACATATATATGTTTATGCCTACATTTTAACCTTGATGTATGATCTCCAGAGAATCTCCTGTAATAAAATACTGCAAAAAGTACCTAATCAACAAAGAAAACTAGCAAGCTAACATTTATAGCAATATTTGTTTTAATTATGGTGTTTTCCAACTAAGGATAAGAATTGTATTGTAAGACAACCACTGAAAGCAATGCAGTCGGACAGCAAGGCTCCAATCCCACAAAGGTTATCAGACTCAGAAAGTCTGATAGGTATGATAAATGCATGTTATACTTCAGCAAGGAAAAATTCAGAGCAAGGATTTGTTTTATTTGCCTAGAAAAAGATAATTTCAACCATACATGTCAGGTTACTGGTAGTCCACACAGTATCAGTCATTAGGTACTTTTCACCATGTTAGACAGCTAGAACACCTATCAGCAAGGGAATTTCAGAGACACTTACATAGGGATTTTGCCTTGTAAATAAGGTTGACAAGACATTAAATGTATGGATAACATGTTTAAATATCCTCAATACACAAGCAGAAATAAATTCACAAAGATGAAAGACAGACCTTGTGATTTCATCCTGTTACTTTTACTATCAAAACACAAAACAAAAGCAAGAAGATGTGAGAGGAAGCTTCAGAAAAACACATCCCACCTTCGGTCAATAGAATCACATTTTCCAATGATGTTCAGTGATGTTTTGAACCCAGTGACAATGACTATCGCAAACCATGTATAATCCAACAAAATTTACTCTGAACAGAGACCATATCTGTATTATGAGCACTAAAATATCATCTATTTTAAGTTAATTTCATAGAGCTACAGATAATATAGTTAATGTATATATCATCCAAATTAAGTGGGTTATTGTTGGTTTGTTTTATTGTGAATGTTTAGGGGGGGTTGCTCCTTTGTCTTCATTTTGTTGGCTTTTTTTTAACAGACTGGAGTTGTTGCCTGATTTCATACTTTAAAGTTAGTGTTTAAGCTGTCCATAATGTCAAGTGCATTGTCCACAGCTGAAGAACACTATCCTGAAATGATTATTTTACATTATTAGTGAAATGGACAACAAGAAAATTAATGCACACTTTGACAGACTATTAATGTCAGTTTTAAAGCTTTCTTAGGTAAAACTCCCTAGTGTTAACATCTCTAAACCAAAAATCACACCTCTAGGAGTTGCAACACCGAGGTTACTTTCTCACCTCCTGGTTTTGGTGGCACATTGGTGCTGCCAGCAGGCTCCACCAAAATGGTTTATTTGTGTGAAGGCACTAAAGAGAAAGGAGACCCCTGACGGCTGCTGTGGTATTTGCAGACTCTCAGAACAGAATGAAGTGAAGCTGGCAACAGAATTCAAGTGTGAAAGACATTTACTTCTAAATTTGAGTCTATTTTCTCCTGATATATCAGTATTTATATACACTGTGCAGCTTTTAGCACTGCCTAAGTAGAAATAACTAGAGTGTTGCAGGCTGCACTCTAAAATAATCATATCTTGGGTCACTTTTTACAAGGACCATGCAAAAGATTACTTTGCCACTAACGCTGTGTAAGGGAATTTCAAAAACATGACTTCATAATTCCTGCAGAAAATTGACTACAGAAATCCCATGCATCTTGAAAAGTCACCTGATATCAGATGGTGAACGTTTTCCTTAAATACCTAGCTCTTATTTCCTCTATGATTTTCCTGATGAGGAATCAAAGCAAGGATAAGAGTATCTTCTTACCTTATAACAATATATGCTTAGGTACAATAAGATGTCAAGGATGAAATATCCTAGATACAAGCGTATATTACATGTTAATATCCTCTTTACTGGCCTGACAGTTCATGGTCTCAGCTCTTGCAGTCAAAGTAAGTAAAATCTCTCTCTCATAGGAATTGTCAACATAGATAAAATATTTAAAATATTTTGGACTTAATGCTCCCCTCACATTTTAAGTGACTAAAATTTTTCTCCAAACCATAGCTTCTTTTGAAATAAACACAGACTCTTGAACTTCTTTACTACAATTTAAATACCATGTAGAAAAATGAAACAAATATACACCATGATTTCATCAGAAATATGTTAATAGATGTCAGTAGGCAGTACACTTACATTCAGGGAGAGCTTCCATCCCACTGAAAAGTGATGGTAAATGCAGATGTTTAGCATAAAGAAATAACAGGATCCAATAATAAAAATATTAACATGAGAGTACAGTGGATGTCTCTGCATTCCAACAGCTTTCAGAGCAAGGCAGGTGTATGAACCTAAACCCCAACTGTAAATAAAGGAAAATAATTTTAACACAGTACATTGTTTTACCTGTCTTTGCATCTCTTCAATCTGTCGCTGGGGGATACTTTGCAGAATACTGTACATTTCAGGCATCTTTTCTTCAGGGATGACAACAGAGGCCCTATAAGCAAAAAAAAAAGAAAATGTATGGCAAGGTGGAGAAGAAAGAAATTCTACATTAAAAGATGTTGACTGCTTTTCCAACCCAGAATCTTGTTCTATTTTAATAAGACATATTCAAAAGAGATAAGCAAAAAGAAGCAGTCTTCTTTCAGTGTAACAAAATACTCTGTAGCAGTTCCTTCCCAACACCAGCCAGTCTGCCCACAGATAATGCCACCAAAGACTGTAGACTGATCTGTCCAGACAATCAAATAACTACAGAAGGGACAGAGATTCAGAAATCCTGAATTCTCATCTCTGGATTGCCACTGACTTGCTGTCAGCAGAGATTTTTGGAGTAACCAAACAGTAATAGCATATACAGTGTTACATATAAAACAAGTAAATTTTGTACATATTATCCTTATCCCAAGATCATGTAACTGGGCATAGTGCATGCATAGAAAAATAATCTAAGCTCCTAACAGTGTAACTCAGTTACAAAGTAATGATACTTTTCCATCTCAGATAAACTTGGGAATCATGATGCAATACAGAGAATTAGCATTTCTGTGATGCAATATTTAGTATTTATTTTCCCTAGAAGAGTCTGAATGGACACCAGTCCTCATTGAATTCAAGCACATGATAATACAGCAAATCTGTTTTAGAAGAAAAAATGACTGGCTACAGGATAATCAAATGCTCTGTCATATCAGTCTCATTTACTTTCCTCTCTTATTTTTGATACATAGTAGATCAAGGGCAAAGACAGCGTGCATCTTACTCTGTATTTCATTGCCTGTAACCCCCAGCACACTCAGTGTATGACACAGATCTGATTCAAATCACTGAAGGCAGTGAAGTATCTTAGGCTATGTTCAATATACAACAATGAGGGTACAGACCTCTTCCAGTCCAGAACCTCAGAGAAAGGTAAAATGTAGGAGTCAGCAATGATGACTGGGACACAGCCAGCTTGAAGAACATCACTTAGCACAGCCTGTCCCAGGCGGGCTCCACGTAGGACAACACAGAACGTAGACTCCTGTCAACAAATGGTACCCAACACGTAGATGCGGAAAAAAAGGAAATGTTATATTTGCATTGCGTGTGTGTATGTATATATGCATTATGTTTTTCTGCCCTTCCCCTCATTAAAAAAAACAAGTCAAAAGGAAAACCAACTTGCTCTGTGCAATCAATATATTCTGAATTATTAGCTAATTCAAAATAATTATACAACTTTATCTTCCAGAGGCTAGAAAAATATCACAAGTGGAGGAATGAGAAATGAGCTGGTGGGACAATTCTGTGCTTTATCTAAATGCCAAACTTTAGAATTCAGTTGTGAAAACTCAAGGAGAAAAATAAGTTTAAAACATTTCAAAAGCTTGGTACAACAAGATGAGCAACCACTAATAAAAACTTATTTGAGTATAAACTATATGGAGCCAACTTAATTTTCTTCTATTATAAGGCAGTGCAGCTCTATGGATAGCAGAGAAGTAACAGATTTCGCATCTCAAGTTTCAAAGTCATTTGACATGTCTGACAGCATTTTCAAGGGCAAATTAAGAAATTAGAGGCTAGATAAAGCCCTCATAGGCTTTACAGTTACATAAATTACAGTTACAGAACTCCAAGTATCAAGGAGTTAGCAGTGGCTCCCAAGTAAAACAGTGATGGACCAAGTAATCTTTCTTAACTGCAACAGCAGTCAATGTGTCCCTTAGTTAACTGAGTAGCAGAATTAAGACCACACTTATTAGACTTGACAGTTCCTATGATTTTGTAGGATTAGCAGGTATAATGGATACCAGGATTAGACTTTGACACCATAGGCATAAATCAACTAAGAAATACTGATATATATAGAATTCAACACTTAGAGAAAAGTAGCAAATTGCACAAATATAAAGCATGAAGTAACCGGTTAAGATTTGCACTTTGCAGAAGAGGACATTTCCTACAAAAGAACAGGCAAAGAAAGGGTATTGCTGTGACAGCAATGTTGTACTGTTGAAAAAACAAACCACTACACCCACAAGTACTATTACAGTCCAAAAAGAAGTACCATTTAAGAAATCTGAAGAATTCACTTACTCTTCACAGTCACAAAAGACCTCAGACAGAGCAGGGTTCAGTCTTGGGCAATGCACTTCCAGTGCTAAGTAAAGGATGATTACTTACCTTGAAGATATAATCTACAAGGAAGGATTGACTCTATCAATGCTACTTATTCTGAAGGAAAGAGAGCAGGAGGAAGGGAGCTTCAAAGATAAAAAAAGTTGTTGCAAAAAACAGTATAATCCATTTACTCATGTCCACAACACATGACAAAATGCCATGATTTTAAACTGCAGCAGAGAAGACTTCTTGACTATGTTGCACTCGCCCTGTATTTAGGGACTTTAGTTCTCACTGCCACTGAGGAATCTTGCTACAGATTCAAGATCACAAAATAAATGCTAGTAGAGTTCAGCTACACAACAGGGAAAAATCCCAAGTCAGTATTATCTCTAGTTTAAGAAAGAAAAATTATAAAGTTGATACAGGGGTTCCCACAGATAAGAAAACATTTTTCCAGCTTGTGTTCCACAGCCTGAAGAAAAGGAGCCAGAAGGCTCAGCAGGGCAGCAAAACATCAGGATGGAACTAGGACATACAAGGGGGTTTGCTGGCTCTTCACTTGTTTCCTAATGCAATCACAAGACCTGTGTTCATACCCATAGAGTACTATGAGCCTTGAAAATCTCATCCAAGAGAACACTGCAAACAGGAAGCATTAACAACCCAGAAGTCCAAGAGTCTGTCTAGTAGGACATCTGTAAAGGCAGCGCTGGAAAGGATGAACTGTGATCCAAGTCGCCCTTCTCCCACTCTTAGACAGGAAGAGAAGGAAAAGAAGGGTGTGGGGAAGGGAAGGAGCTGAGAGAATGAACACACATTTTAACCATTGACTCACTAGATCACACAGCAGCAGGTGGAAGAGACTAGTAAGGTCTGGGAGAGACAAAAAAGAAAAGAAGAAGCCCAGATGTGGATACACATGCTCATCTGCCCAGATAACCATTTTTCCTGTCTAGACAAAGGTTACTATAAATACATCTCCTCACATCACCACTGTTATCAGCCAGACATTCCAAAGGGAAATGCAGGGCTCTGCAAAGGAAAGTATTTTAACAATCTCTGCATATGCCAGCTCTCTTCTGAGTTATAAAATCATATATAGCAAGATACAGATATAGATTCCCTGACTTGCTATCCTTTAGCAATCCAGTCTGCATTTAAAGAAATAAAGCAAACAAGTTTTTTGGGGTTTTTTTACATTAAGTTTAGGACTCACGGTGACCCTTTCCTCCCTCTCCTCCTCCTCCACATGGAATTTTTAAACATATTTCCTACAAAACATAACAGGAGGGGTAGAAACTTTGCCTTTCCTCAGCTTGTTTGTTATTTTACCATCATTTGCTGAAGTTCAAAAGACAGATTATATGCTGGTGGCCGCAGACAGAGCACAGTGGCCTATGGCATAACTCACTTCACCACACTGCATGCCAAAGCACCTCTGTTAGTGAGCTGCCAAGAGACACAAGGGTCTGAGAACACTATCTAGTTTTATCTTCACTGACACATCAAAAGGCCTCTGGAAGTTGGGCCAAGGCCATGAAACACATTTCACCTAGATATTTTCATAGCTGCATGCTGACAAGCCTTCTAGCTCAGTCTGTCATAACTATATAGATAGTTTTGTACAATTTAACTACTAAGCTGCATACAAAAAATGTAATCTGACTAACTCTCCTTAAATGTAACACTCTTTTTTTGGCCCAAATAGAAGAGCATAAGCTCTTTAAAGTTCATTTTAACTTTCTATCCAATTGACAAAGTCATCTTCATTCCAAACTTCATCTAGCAAGGCCTGGACTGTCATATCTGGGAAATCAATTCCAAATTCATGCTTGCTGAAAGCCCTTTGGCCAGCTATTTTGGAAGGTGTAGATTCCAATGTTCCTCTCCAGTTTTGAAATGAGCAACTTTATCTGCCTCCAAAAGTTTTTCCTCCCATTTCTCCATTTTAGCACCGCATTGCTGCTGAATTTGGCAGAATCTTTGTGTAATTTTTTAAGTTTACATGACACCATCTTGTGTTACTTAACCACCATGACCAGTTTCATGAAGTTGTTACACAATGTTTTCAAATCACAGCATAGTCTGCATATAAGTTTGAGTACATAGTTTTTGGCCCTATTAAAAATAAGGATAAAGTTAGGATATAATACTCAAGCTCACATAACAAATTATGCAGTTTTAAAGCATCGAGCACATTAATTAAATACAAGGAAGTACCCTACCACTGCTAAACAGGAACAGAACCACAGCTAAGACAGACACCGCTGGGAAGAGAAGTTTGCAGGAGAGACAGCCTTACCTGGAGCACCTGAGGATAATCAAAGACTTGATTCTTGTAGCAGCGTTTGCGAACAGCAGGGACCTCATCTGACAGGTTTGTACATTTGTCCAGGATCAGCACCGATTCCCCATTCTCAGCCTGAAGAGCTTCCAGCTCCAAGCGGTATTCCGGGTGCAGAGCCATTTGAGATGACAGAATGAAATACCTGCGAGGACTGAAAAAACACAGCCAGGTTACCTGACAGCATTGCAAGTTTATTTCCAAGATGCTCAAGAACACTTTTTTTTCCATCCTGGAGAGATGGAAAGAGCAAGATTAAATGTGGACATGCTGCCAAGACCATATTTTCAGACAAGGCTGGAAAGGGTAATGATGAAATATAATTAAGTCTCGGACAGTAAGTGGCTCAATATTATTTACAATTCTGAATAAATTTGTACTCAGTAAGAGTGCTTATTACATTAAAATAGGCATTATAACTTGCATTATAACTTCTACTGTAAACTTAAATAAACATTATTTTAAATCAGCCTGCTACTGATGCCAGGACTGCTTGTACTTTTGTAAAACAAAGTAGATAGGACACTGAGTGCTTCTAGTTTCTCCTCCCATATATGTTCTCATGAATTTTAATTGAAAAAAGATGCTGAACTGACAACTCAGTATTTAGCTTATTTAGTCTTGATACGGTGGCAGTAGCAATAGAACAAGCTCATCTTTTTTAACTGCGATTCAGTTCTGTCCCTTTGAGACAATATAGAGGCAACATTTCCAGGGAAAAGTTGAAGGTCCATATGGTGTATGTTATCCCATACACTCTCAACTCCTACCGTGTTCCAAAACCATGAATCTTTAAAATGTGCTGAATACTTTAAATACTGAACTGTTTAAAAACACTAACACTGGAGGTAAACCACACAGGAATACAGGCTCAAATTAGGTGCTTGCTGCTTAAAAAAATTATACTAATACTGGAAAATAGCATGCCATATAATTGTTATACTCATCGACTTGGGTTTCCTTTTAGAACAGGTCAGCTAAAGTCAGACTGCTCCACTACACCCCATTGAAAGGAACACACAGTGAGTGAGTGCCCTCATGCTGCCAAAAGAACACAGGAAGCACGAGGCCTGTACTTAGGATTCCAGTTCTACTCCACATGATGCTATCTTTAATTTACAGCTCTGAAAACACACAAACATACACACTTTATAAAGTCAGACCTCTCCTGCTGCTCTTCTCACCTCTTCTACTCATTTTCATGCTGGTCACTTTAGTTGCTCCAATTAACAGATGCACAGTATTTTTTTTAAACATTCTTTCTCACATGTCTCCAGCTGCTACCAACTTGCTACCAGCAGAAGTGGATTTTAAGCAATCCAATTAAAAAGGCAAGTAAATCAAACCCCCTCAGTTCAGCTCTGTAAGGGTCCTTAAAAAAAGGAAATAATGATACAGGTGAGTGATAATAAATGCATATAGCCAGCTAAAAAAAAAAAAGTAGGTTTGTTTGTGTATATGTTTAAAACAAAATTTTGCCTTGAAACTGTCATCACTCTATGACACTTAAAATCTAGCTAATCAAACATTGCTACAAAAGAAAGTACACACGATCTCCCAAGAAATAACACACTAACGTAGTGTAATGAAAAGGTTTATCCCAAGCAAGCCTGGGTTCTGAGCGGTGTGTCCTCATCCCACCCCTCCTGCAGAAAGCAGTCGAGGCTGGGAACGCATCTCACTAGTAACGCTGACTGGCCACTGGATGGCACTCCGGACACCAGGCTGCCCAACACAATTTAAAAAAAAAAAAAAAAAAAAAGGCAGTTTTGAGAAACGAAATCTCCAACACCTTAACTGAACACAAGACATATTTCTCTTATCCGACCCAAAATCAGACACAGTTTAGCTGACTACGTAGACATGAACAATATGACTGCATCTCTCTACAATTGGCTCTATACATGCTGGAGCCTATCATCACATTCATGCTCTCCAGACAGAAAGACAAAGCATGCTTTCACTCTGTGTTGGAATGTAGTAACACCTGAGACCTATGAAGAATCAATTGGGGTGCAATCAGATGCCACTCACTGGCCTGGTCCAGGGGCATCACAAGCAGGGACATAAAGGGTGTTAGTACAGTAAACCACTGCTGCACAAGTTTGTCCTAAATGACTGCGTTGTCGTACTTGGAGCGGCCAACAACAGCAAGAGCACTGCCCTTACCAGAAAAGACAACTGAACCCAGAGACCAATAACTTTTGTGTCCAACAGAGGCTGCACCATTTCAAACAGTTTTCAATTTTGAAAATTCATATTCTCTACAGAACACTGCCAAAAGAAAAGGACCTAAAGTTTCTAGATTTGTAAACTTCATCTTCACAATGAGCGGACACATCATTGATCCCCATTGCGTCTGTCTGCCCATCTTTTAAACCATAACAGAGGTAAGACCTTGTTACAGTGAAACTTTTTCAGCTGTGTAATTAAAAGACTTATGAAATATAAAAAGAACAACCTTCCATAACCAGTTAAAACATATCTTCCAGGCTTCTACCTCCTCTTGTTCTGAAGACATCAAAGGATTAGAGAAACCACCATTGCCGGGGTAGTTCATTTCAATGGCTAATTACATGCTCTGAGAAAATCAGTGCTTTATTTCCCAACTGTCTTGCTTTACTTCCAACTACCAGGTTCAGGGAGGGGAGAGTTGTGTTTTTTGTGTTTCTCTCTTACTCCATTACTTTAAAAAAAGAAACAATAAAATCAGTATTCTAAGCTCTGGATGTATATATTCCCATAATCATACATACAAGTTTCCATCCTTTTTCACAAGCTTAATGACAGATCAGGCACAAATGGTGGGTGTTACACCAGGCTGGCAACCTGTCACAGTGGGGTTCCTCAGGGCTCCAGCTTAGGCCCTGTGCTCCTCCACATCTTCATAAATGACTTGGACACAGGACTGGAATGGATACTAAGTAAGTTTGCCAACAATAATAAATTGTTGGATCTCTTGAAGACAGAGAAGCCCTGCAGAGAGATCTCAGATCAAAGGGCTGGGCAATCACCAACTGGATGAAGTTTAACAAAGACAAGTGTCAGATTCTGCACCTGGGAGAGGGCAACTCTGGATGTATGGACAGACTGGGAAATGAGAGGCTGGGGAGTGGCCCTATGGAAAGGGACCTGAGGGTCCTGGTCAATGGCAAGCTGAATATCAGTCAGCAGCGCCCTGCCAGCCAGGAGGGCCAACTGTGTCCTGGGGTGCATCAGGCAGTGGTCAAAGGAGGGGACTGTCCCACTCTGAGTCCTCTGCACAGTTTTGGGCACCACAATACAAGAAAAGTATAAAGATATTGAAGGGAGCAGTTGGTAACTGAACCGAGACCATTAGCATTGGAACCACCAGCATGGAAAGTGTCATCTGTTTTAATAGCAAGAGCTGTTAAAAACAACTCTTACAAAATTGACCAAGCTCACCATAAAGTTAGTAGCTATATTTATATTTTATAATCATCAATACTAAATATGATATTGAATATACTTTGCCCAGTTCATGGGAATTACTTTACCCTGGTCCTCTTTCTGGCAGATCTACTTCTCCCGACAATGGGCTGTAAACAGGAATACTGACATCGTAGCCTTGCCGGTAAGTCCAAGTGGAGAAGCCTCCACCAGCCAACAGAGCTCTGGAGAATACAAGAAAGTAAGTGTAAACTGAGAACGTATAACATTCAAACTCCAGCGATTCACTGCTTGTCATTACCAGAACAAGAAGACGCGTGCTCTGAGGCAAGTTTTTCCCTCAGCATTTGTCACTGGCATGTTTTCATGCTGGTTTTAGGTTGACTTTAGTTTTTGTTATCTTGGGTTACTGCTAAATTTGATTTAGTCACCAACAGAGTACTTACAATTGTGTATGATCACTGAGGAATGGACCATTTTTACATTAATAAAGGGAAATTTAATATATTGCTGTCATTATGACAGTTTTGCAATTTGCAGGCTTACATATCCTAAGACAATTTTAATTTGAAGAATTACATTCTGAATTATTTATACTTGTTAAGATATTCCTTGATGCCTGTACTAAAATTGGGGATAGCACAACTTTCAAAGTGCTCCAGACAAGCTATATTTCAGATACAAATCACAGTACCATAACACAGTATTTTAGCATCTTACAGTGACTTTGGACTTCTCAGGATGAAAAATGAAATGAAGTTATTTGCAACTGTATTTTCAACGTTATCATACTAGTGAAATTTATTTCATTTTTATATTACACAAAACCTCCATAAACAGAAAACATGAGAACAAGAAATCTGTATGTCATGACACTAAGTTCCAACAATAGAGGTTGCTTGAGACACTCTGTGCTAGAGAGCATGGGAATAACCAAGGACTGATAAATTAAAATGCAATTCAACCTTCAAAAGGATGACCCGCCTTGTGCCTTTTCTTAAATGGGACAACTTTCTGCCACAGAGAAGTGCTTTAAGAAACAGAAGAGAACAATGTGTATACAAGAAAGCAGTACATCATATACGATTCCAGAAAAAAAGGTTTGCTACTGTCTCCTATCACAAACTAAGCTTCTTTAAATATGCTAGCAGAGAACAACAGTTTTTCTGTTGCCATTTCATGTCCAGTGACCAGGTGGCATCAGGAACACATCATCCTAGCTCCAAAAGAAGCTTAGATTTGGCTTCTTTTGTGAGACTTCTCAAGGAACTGATCCAGCTTTCAGTCCTTTATCACTCAACAGGAGAGTGTGCTATACTTTTGGTTGCCTCGAGAATACTGGGTCTGCCCGAGGTACCATACAAAGTAGTTTGGAGAAAAATATTTCTCAATTCCAGTTTGTCTCCTTCTCCATGGAAGGGAGCAGGACACAAATACATTACTAGACAAGACACTAAAGACAGGATCTTGGGGAGCTGTACCCATTATTGCAGCTATGATTACAGTGGAAAGCCTTACTGTCACAGCTCAGATCAGAGCAGGCACAGGTCTCAGAACACACACAGGAACAAAAAGTCAACATGAGACTGCAAGAGGCACCAACAAGCCACTAGCTGATATTCTTGTTTTCAGATATCACTGAATGAAATCCTTGATATGGTGTTTGGAGAAGTAGTTTTCCACAAATGTTAGACAATAGATTATCATTGTACCTAATTATCACCCAAGATTTTTCCCATCAGAACAAGACACTCTGGATGAACACCAGTATGTTGTGCCTGTTCTAATCGCCATCATATGTCCCACAGGATACTTCACTTCCTGCTCTGACTTGCAGCACAATTGTTCAGTGTTCAAACACCATGATCACACTTTGCCAAAAATGTGACTCTTCATTCAGAACACAAACTATGAGCAAAAACCAACTTGAGAACAAGATGATCAGTACATACTGAGTTTAGAATTTATGTTCCAAATAATTTCTAATTCCTTTCCAGTGTCCACCATGCCCCTGATTTTAGTGACATATACAACACTGCTGACTAGGTCTCACCCTTGAAACTGCATGTTCTATCTCTTACTCATATTAATTCAGTTACAAGAGAGAAAAAAAATTGGCTTGGGTCTTACTGTTCCTGCACTTTGTATCTCCCTTCTCTCTTTTTACACCTCCCACCCCACCCTCGCACCCCCAAACTGGGAAATCAGAACCAGATTGTTTTAATAGGATCCAGTGAAAACACAACAGCACCTCATCAGCCTTGAGAAAGCAGGTGTGTGTCTTGCAGACTTTTACCTGAATAAACCCACAGGGAACTAACACCAGTTAAGTAACTCCACTTGGATTTTCATTGTACAGTGCATTAAGAGAACAGGAATATTAACTCCTAATGTACTCAGAACAAATAATCTTTAAATTCCACTGATCAGCAAGGAATGACTGTGCCTGAGCAACTCTTCACCACTTCTCAAATACTGATCCTTCTGTCTCTCCATGAAGTGCTCCAGCTGGCCTGTACTCTAAATGTTTCTGTCCAACTGCCATCTGCAGCAGCTTTCTGCCAAACTTCACAAGTCACTGAACTCAATTCACGGACTGAAACAGAAATAAAAAGTATCTTAGTTCATAAATTCAATTCTACAGCTACAGAATAGCTTTGCAAAAGAAATCCCTTCAACTTCATCATTGTACCAAATTCAACAGCAGTAATTAACAGATAACATAGAGTTTATCTCTTAAGGTTTATGGCAGGAGATTACATGTGTTATGGCAACTAATACCAGCAACATAAACTCCATGCCCACAAGGCAAACTTTCACTTTTGAAATTATGGAATAAAGTACTCTTACACTGTCTTTGGAAATTGGATTTAAAGATTTAATAAACAAACAACCCCTTAGTGAAGCACCTCAGCCAAGAACTTTCTGAGATGTAAAATTATTCTATAACTGAATTCCTTTCTGTGCACAAGATCTTACTTTACCTGGATCAGTATTCTGCAGCAAACCAATAGAACACAAGTCTATTAAACCTCATGATCCACTACAGTTCAACTGAGTATGATCTCTCAGACATGCTGACTGTAGAAGGCAGGCCACGCTCCCTGAGCAAACATCACAAATATTACCCGTGTATTTCACAAGTGATCCACAAGCTCCCACAAATGCAATCCTTCTGGCGTTGTCATGGTACAGCTCAGACAAGTCATTCAAAACCAACTGAACTCAGCCAACATGCTTTATTTTGGCCAGCAGCCTCTCACCCTGTGATGCTACAAACAACTGTCTTTTACGCTTGGTTAACTACCCATTCTTAACACCTATAGATATTTTCAAATTAAGAAAACACACTCAGGTCACTTGTTCTGTTAGACATGAACTAAGAACTCCAAAGGTCTCCAAAATCATACTGAAAGCTCAAACTGTATCATTCAGGCCTCTCCAGGACTAGGTCCACACTCCCAATTTCTTTCACAGGCAATTTGTCTTCGTACCTGTGACCTGTAGAACAGGTTCTGTACATCAAACAGTCCAACTGTTGGCTGCCTACAAAAAGGAATTTTCACTTTTTGCTGTCCCAAGCACTGTTATTGTCTCTCTTATGTATTACAGCTCATGATCATACAGCTGTGGTGTGAGTCAGATTGGCAAACTACAACAGCTGAATGCCAGAAAAGACTTTAGTTTTTTACTTAAATTACTCAATTTTCCATGTTAGCATGACAAACACTTAGGAGAAACTCCTACCAAAATAATAGGTTTCCTGCCTGCTAAGACAAGGCACACAAGGCCAAAAATAAATGGAGATTTGAGATTAAAAAGTAAAAATAGAAAGTTCTGCAGCATACCTACTACATTCAGTTAATAAATTCACTTCTTTGATAGACACATGTATCCATACACACGCAGCCCACTCCATTGTCAAATGAAAATTCTCCTTAAGTACAAATGTAAGATAATAAATGCAAGTATTTACTAACAGATTAACAGACTTGTTTACATGAGACTGATGCTTGACTGCCCTCTCCAGGCTAACTCACATACATACGTTTCATACAGAGAAGTAAAAAACTAAAGCCTTACTTTACAGTGATGTAATTACAATGAGCAGATTTCCTCTTTAAACATGTGCAGAAAAAAAAAATATGTTCTGTTCTGGCACGGGAAGATGTTTTAAATTGTCCTTGCTGCAAAGAAATCAAGATACATTCCACAGACAATCATCTTAGCAAAGATCCCATATCTCAGGCAAGATTTTGTTAACACTTGGCAGAAGAAAGTTAACTTTGACCTTCAAGAAAAGCACTGGTTACAATGGACCTAACTCAGCAGAAGGAAGAACACACAGGCTGATGTATTAGAAACATCTTCAGTAACAGTATCTAACATAAATAATTTCACCTTCCTCTTATTCCAGTTTTCTTTGCCTTACAACCTCCATTTCTCTTCCAAAACTAAACTATCCTGTGAGTGAAAATTGAGCTCAGAATGTATGCGTTTTAAGTTCCTGGCAAATATTTTTAAAGCACACGTGCCAAAGAATAACTAACAGCATTTGTTCAATTACTAATATAGTCTAATTATTAAGATAACAAAAACTATTGAAATTCACCATAGTTTTGCCAAGCAGAGCAGCTGCTTTAAAATGCCCTTGAAGCACTTGACTTCTATCAGAAAGCTGCTGCTACAATCGTCTTTGAATTTCTAATTCACGTCAAATGGGACATTCATATTCAGTCACACACCAGATCAAGATCCTCCAACCTCACAGCAAGCCCAGGAGTTAAATGCAAACTGCCAGCCACATCCCTTATAAAATTAAGGATGGGGCTAAACTATCAGATTTCAGAAGTAAATACCTCTTCTATACAAGGCTTTACTTTCCTTTTCTTAGAAGCAAGCAAGTCATATTCTAGCTTTGTAAAGATTAAGAAGCACATCCGTTGCTATCAATTGCCCTTCTGAGCTTGTTGCTTCTTCAGTGGGATTTAAACCTAGATCTGTCCATCACACAGCACAACACATACCTATCTCTAGGAACATCTAGGGCAGTATTATAATCTGGTGGCCCTCCAGGCAGCATATTGAAGAGCAAGTGATTTGTGCCTCGATCCCACCTATGGCAAAAGAAGAAAAACTTCAATTAGAAAGGTGTTCTCTACATATAGACAAACTCTGTCAAAGGCTAGTGCTGGCACTAACCCACTGCATTCTCCCCTCCTGCACTAACCTTACTTTTTTTTCCACTTTGTGCTCTTTACATTCGCATCCTGAAGCTTTAGCACATACCTGGATAACTGTGCCAAAGCCTGAGCTGTCTCTTTGATACGGAGGGCATTCTGATTGAGAACATCTATGGATGGCACGAAAAGGCAGGCCCGGTTGACATCGTCAGTGTAGAATTCACTGTCAGAGATGGCCGTCAGCAGCTCATTGTATTCCCTGGAAATGGTGTTGCTCACTGATGTCCCATATTCATCCACATACTTTTTCAGTGAATAGATGTACACTTTGATTTTGTTCTTGGGATTGAAGCCACATCTATAGACATCGAAGCAGGTGTGCATCCTGCAGCTGAGGTCTCCCCGCTCAGGAATGGGGCTATCAGCAGGAAGCTTAACCACAGGCACATCATGGACGCTGCGTTTTTCAACGGTCCAGTCACTGGATGATTCAATGGAGTGAGGCCAGAACTGGAACATTCCTGTGGCAATTAGGCCAAGCAGAACTATGGAAAAGAGTGTGATGTAATAGATGCGATGCTTGGTTTTCATCCTTGGGATGAGGGCTGGACCCCGGATGTTGTATTTGGCCGAGGCACACATAATGGAATCAATTATCTCTTGTCCCTACAAAATAGAGCGAGAGGTTTTAGGATGAGCTCTAGAAGAGATACATAGTTATCACAATGCAGAGAAACATCCAGCTACTCCTGTCAGGGAAGGGTCTTTGCCTCAGCAGATTGCAGTAGGCTTTCTTCAGATGCTCACAAGTCCCACTGGAATGCAGGATGCCAACCCGGACTGCCACTTGGCAAGCAGCAATTGAGGCAAATCTGCGGGGTCTGGCTGTAATGAAACGATGCAGGCCAATTAACAACCACAAGCCAGAAAAAGGCACGGCTTGGGCAGAGAGAGGAGGAGGAAATCTCAGACACTGCAGAAGCGGTGAGGCCTCATAGGTCCCACTGCACCTACAACAAAGCGTATTCATAGGGAATGTTAATAAAAAAACCAAAGTGCTTATCTGCAGGAGAAGAGAAACAACCTGGATGCCTGTAAAAGGCTTATAACAGGGCATCACACAAAACTTAGGATCGTGATACTGTTTCTAAGGTAAACTGAATTTCATAGGAGCCCCACCATATCTGATTAGAATGATGGTAAACTATTTCTGGCAAGAAAAAGTAATTAATTTACCATCTTTGTCAATGTGTCTTGTGGGGCATAAAAGTGTTCTACGAGCTGCCACACTAAGAAAAACATTTAAATAGTTGACTATAGCCTGAACTACAGTTGTAATGAAAAACATGACATAATATAAAGTATCTTAAACTATTGCCATCTTTAATATTTCTTACAAGCTCCTACACACAGAATTGTGGTTCCTGCAAAAGACAATTTACATTAACTACAGACTGAAAAATCGGCAAGCAACAACTTGTCTAGGTTTTCAACTAAAACTTTCACAATAAGTAAATTCAACCTGAACTCTCCTTAGTGAGAGCTTTTTAAGAGCAGTAAGCATGTTTTCCAGAAAAAGAATGTGAACAGTATAATTATGTGTTTTTCTTTTGGACAAATGGGATGTTTTCTTGCTTTGTGAGTTAGAAAGAAAGTCTGACATGTAAACTGTCCAGTAGACAACAAATATGAATAAAAGATATATCCGTGAACAAAAGAAGCATCAATTCCATTATTAATCAAATGGTGTAACAAATTCAGTTATGTTTATTTTGTGTTCTTAACAAAAGACTGTTAGGATGGAGTGGCTAATGCATGACTTGATTGTACTTACATACAGTAGCATTAAAATAATCCCAGAGGCTAATAAACATTCCACTTTTAACGGCTCTTCTCATCACTCTACATCCACATTCTGATTCTGGAGGAAGCTTCTAAAATCTCCTGTACAAGGCAATACATGCATGATGCTGTTATCAGGACAGAGGCCAGAACGCTACATTACTATCAGCTTTACAACTAAAAACTTTCCATATGCTTCCGGCTGTTAGCCACGTCTGTCATTCCTCCTTCCTGACATAGCACCAGAACCGCCCGTGTGATGACACAGGTCGCGCCCTGCAGCGAGCATTTCAGTCACTCGGCAAATCTGTCCAGACCCGAGCCCGGCTGGAAGAACTCTCAATGAAAGGTACCTCTCCATCCTGGAAACGTTCTCCCTTACACAGCACTCAATCCACTTGGGCAACTGCAAGCACGAGACAAGCTGTACTCGCGCTTGGAGTACTGGAAGTAACGGGAGCAAGACGCAGCAGACAGAGAGGTGGCAACACCATTACGGGACGCAAGGGCCGAGGAACGGGACGCGCCGCCTTCCGAGCGACGCGGCGGGCGGGCGGGCCCAAGCCAGCCCGGAACCCCAGCCGGCAGGAGCCGGGCCGCCGCTCCGCCGCGGCTCCCTCAGCTCCTGCTGTCCCGCCCACCCGCCGGGCCCGGGCGAGCCGCCCCCGCCGCCCGCACTCACCTCCGCCCGCAGTCGCCGGGGCCG